>SSNQ01000162.1:39237-88818 GCA_006942095.1 Nothobranchius kuhntae | reverse complement strand
AGCTGGATTTATTTCTACTTTCTACAAACATGAAAACACGTCGTAATGAAGTCCGGATTATGTCTTAATTTAATTCTAAAACTGATATAGACCTTTTCCCCGATCATCCATCCTTCCATCCATTATTTTCAGATTATCCGGAGTTGAGTCGAGGGGGCAGCAGCCTAAGCTGAGAGGCCCACACTTGCCTCTCCCCAGCCATTTGGGCCAGAACCTCTGGGGGGATCCTGAGACATTCCCTGGCCAGCCGAGAGAATAACGTACCTCCATCGTGTCCTGGATCTTCCTTTAGGTCTCCTCCTGTTGGACGTGCCCAGAAAACCTCACTAGGAATGCGTCCAGGAAGCATCCTGACCAGATGCCCGAGCCACCTCAACTGGCTCCTCTCGATGTGGAGGAGCAGCGGATCTACTCTGAGCCCCTCCCGGATGACTGAGCTTCTCACCCTATCTCAAAGGGAGAGTCTAGACACTCTGCGGAGAAAACTCATTTCGGCCGCTTGTACCCGGGATCTCGTTCTTTCGGTCACTACCCAAAGCTCATGACCATAGGTGAGGGTAGGAACGTAGATTGACCAGTAAAAGCTCTCTTTTCACCACGACAGACCAGTGCAACGCCCGCAGCACCAATCCGCCTATCAATCTCACGCTCCAGTTTTCCCTCACTCGTGAACAAGACCCCGATATACTTAAACTCCTCCACTTGGGGCAGGACCTCATCCCTGACCCGGAGAAGGCTTTCTACCCTTTTCCGAATCAAGACCATGGTCTCAGATTTAGAGGAGCTGATTCTCATCCCAGCCGCTTCACACTCGGCTGCGAACCGCTCCAGTGAGAGCTGGAGATCACGTTCTGATGAAGCCAACAGGACCACATCATTTGCAAAAGAAACCCGATCCTCAGGCCACCAAAACGGATGCCCTCCACACCTTGGCTGCACCTAGAAATCCTGTCCATAAAGTTATGAACAGAATCGGTGATAAAGGGCAGCCTTGGCGGAGTCCAACTCTCACTGGGAACGAGCCTGACTTACTGCCGGCAATGCGGACCAAGCTCTGACACCGGTCATACAGAGTTTTTTGACCACCTCAGTGACCTCAGCACCAGAGATTTGAGAGCCCAACTCAAAGTCCCCAGACTCTGCTTCCTCATTGGAAGATGTGCCGGTCGGATTGAGGAGGTCTTCGAAGTATTCTTCCCACAGATCCACAACGTCCCGATTAGAGGTCAGCAGCACACCGTCGCCACTATAGATAGTGTTGGTAGCGTACTGCTTTCCCCTCCTGAGGCACTGGCTGATGGACCAGAATCTCCTCGAAGCCGTACAGAAGTCTTGCTCTATGGTCTCACCAAACTCCTCCCATGCCTGGGTTTTTGCCTCCGCGACCACCCGAGCCGCATGCCGCTTGGACTGCCGGTACCTATCAGCTGCCTCTGGAGTCGCACAGGCCAAAAAGGCCTGATAGGACTCTTTCTTCAGCTTGACAGCATCCCCAACTGTCGGTGTCCACCAGCCGGTTCTGGGGTTGCCGCCACAACAGGGACCAACGACCCTGCGGCCACAGCTGCGGTCGGCCGCCTCTACTGCAGATCTGGAAAAAATCATCCATGCCTTTGTGTCATCACGCTTAGACTACTGTAACGCTCTTTTTACTGGTCTCAGCAAAACCTCCTTCTCACGCCTTCAAGCCATCCAAAATGCAGCAGCCAGACTCCTAACCAAATCCAGCAGACGAGCTCACATCACTCCAGTTTTACAGTCCCTCCACTGGCTCCCGGTAGAATATAGAATACAGTTTAAAGTTTTAGTCCTGACCTATAGAGCTCTTAACAACCAGGCTCCAAACTACCTATCTGAGCTTTTATCCCCACACACCACCTCTCGGAACCTTAGATCCACATCTGAAAACCTCCTGGCTGTTCCTCGAACCAGACTGAAAACCAAAGGGGACAGAGCCTTTCAGACTATTGCACCCAGACTTTGGAACAGTCTGCCTTCAAATCTCCGTCTCTCTAACACTGTAGAGGTCTTTAAAAATCATCTAAAAACTCACCTTTTCATCCAGGCGTTCCCTCCCTAGATGTTCAAAAAGATGGCTTTGTTCGGGTTCACACCTTCACTTTGTTTCTACTCATGATTTTATTTTCTATTTTATCACACCTATTGTTTTTCTGATGTTTTTATTGGTTAGAGGTATTTGCCCTGATCCTTATCATGTTGTACAGCGCTTTGTGATTTATATCTGCAAAAGGCGCTATATAAATAAACTTTTACTTACTTACTTACAATGGAGGCACGGAACAGGGTCCATTCAGACTCAATGCCCCCCCCCCCGGAACATTTTGGAAGTTCTGTCGGAGGTGGGAATTGAAACTCCTTCTGACAGGAGACTCTGCCAGATGTTCCCAGCAGACCCTCACAACACATTTGGGCCTGCCTGGTCTGACCAGCATCCTCCCCCACTATCAGAGCCAACTCACCACCAGGTAGTGGTCAGTTGATAGCTCCGCCCCTCTCTTCACCCGAGTGTCCAAGACATGCGGCCACAGGTCAGATGAAACAACAACAAAGTCGATCATCGAGCTGCGGTCTAAGGTATCCTGGTGCCAAAGCACATAGGGACACCTTTATGTCTGAACATGGTGTTCATTATGGACAATCCATGAGTGGCACAGAAGTCCAATAACAAAACACCACTCCGATTCAGATCAGGGGGGCCGTTCCTCCCCACCACACTTCTCCAGGTCTCACTGTTGTTGCCCACATGAGCGCTAAAGTCCCCCAGCAGAATGAGGGACTTACCAGAAGGAGCACTCTCCAGCACCCCCTCCAAGGTCTTCAAAAAGGGTGGGTAGTCTGAACTGTAGTTTGGTGCATAAGCACAGACCACAGTCAGGACCCGTCCCCCCTGCACGTAGGTGGAGGGAGGCTACCCTCGTTCACTGGGGTAAACCTCAATGTACATGCACCAAGATGGGGGGCAACTAGTAAGCCCACCCCTGCTCGGCACCTCTCAGTGGGAGCAACTCCAGAGTGGTAGAAAGTCCAACCCCTCTCAAGGAAACTGGTTCTGGAGCCAGAGCCATGCGTTGAGGTGAGTCCGACTATATCTAGTCGTAACCTCACACACCAACTCAGGCTCCTTGCCCACCAGAGAGGTGACATTCCATGTGCCAAGAGCCAGCTTCTGTAGCCGAGGATCAGACCCCCAAGGACCCCGCCCTCAACTACCACCCATCACACACTGCATCCGACCTCTTTGGCCCCTCCCACGAGTGGTGAGCCCATAAGAAGGGGGACCCACATTTCCTCTTTGGGCGGTGCTTAGCCAGGCTCCATGGGTGAAAGCCCAGCCACCAGGCGCTCGCCAACGTGCCCCACCTTCAGGCCCAGTGACCCGCATCCAGGCGAGGGAACACGGTTTCCATTTATATTATTCATCATAAGAGGCGTTTGGGCTGCTCTTTGTCCGATCCCTCACCTAGGACCTGTTTACCATGGGTGATCCTACCAGAGGCATAAAGCTTCAGACAACTTAGTCCCTATAGGATCATTGGAACACTGAAACCCCTCCACCACGGTAAGGTGGCAGCCCAGCAATTATTATTATAATCCACTGAGAAAATTGTACTTTGTGACTTTTTTCTGGTAAACATTCAAGGAAATAAATGGTTATTATGCAAATATTTAAAGTAAAGATTTATTCCTTCAGCTGACAGGTGTCTGTTGAGTTTACACTGGTCAGCTTTTTTTTTTCTGTTATATCTGCACTTCTGCCAACAGGTGGCAGTATTGCCTAATTTGTAACGTTGCTGTGCAACTGTAAGCTCTAGTCTCCTCAAATGGCCATTTTAAAAAATGTTTCACCTTAAATGGACAAGATAAATTGAGCAAAAAGGAAAACATCTATTGACATTGGAGATTGTTAAATTGCAAAATGTATTTTCATTATTGTACTATAGTTGTATTATATGTAAATGTAATATATGTAGCTCATTAGTAGAAGAGGCCTGAAGGCAGGAATGGGGTCAAAACCCTCCTTTTTTTCTGAACAATATGAAAACTATTAAGGATTATTATCTAACTGTTGAAATGTGTGTGACATCTCATGCAACAATCTTCTTGTCTTCAGATCATTTTCATCTGTACAGCTCAGTGATGGACTGATGTTCTGTCCAGACAGAGCCTTTCACACACTGCAGCCTTATGTTACCCTGAACAAGATTCGGCCCATGTGGAAATGGAGAAAAAAACATGATGACTACGTTGATTTTGTTCATGAGAGTTTGCCCCATTTTTTTAAACAGTAGAATAAATAATAAACATCCCTAACCCAAATCCATCAAAATAGATAAGTTCTTAAAATTGGTGCATTAAAAAAACATGGTTCCTTTTAGGTCCAAATTACCAGAACATGAACCATATTTTAACAAATGACAGAGTTTTATTTTCCCCCCCACCCCCACCCCCACCCCACCCCAAATGTAAGTATAAAGCAGTCGGATGCTCTTTATTAAAGGATCATGATCATGATTAATGGGCCATTCCCATCCGTACCGGGTCGGCCCGGGCCGGGTAGCCCAAGTCGGCCCCTGCCTGGCCCGGTTGAGTCCACACATCCTTGCCTTATGCCCATGTGGGCTGATTCTACCCACCAATCAGAGGCTTGCTCTAATGGAAGGTGTGAATTTGCTGTCAGCAGTGGGTGTGTTGGCCCTGGTCGGCCTGAAGCAGACCCCCTCAAGAAGAGGGCTGAGAATGAGCCTTGGTTGGCCCGGAAAAATACCAGGCCACCCAGATATGTAAACAACCTACGCTACCCGGCCCGGGCCAACCCGGTACAGATGGGAATGGCCCATTAGTTTCAATTTCAAGACGAGCCAGAGTTTGAATAATTTTCTGCACTGGAGCATAAGTGTGTGCTCACACCGCCAAGGCAAAAAGACAGTGGCAGTAGTCTTAGAAAAGCAAATGTTGCTGCCCATCAGTCTGGATGTGGGTTAGAATAGAATAGAATAGAAGATAATTTACTTTATTGATCCCACAGTGGGGAAATTCACTAGTTACAGCAGCACAACACTTGGAGAATAATTTGAATTAAAATAACAGCGTGTATATACACATAGGCAGTAAGCTAGTATTGCAACCTTCTACCACTAAAAACCTCAAATAAAAAATAAAAAACTTGGGTTCCAGCACTATGCAGCATTCTGTAAGGGACACAGACATACTATGTGAATCTGGTATTGCACAAGGGTTATAAGGACATTTCCATACAGTCCATTTGTCTGTTTTATAACATATTTTTCAAGCCTGTTTTTAAAATATTCATGTTCATGATAATGAAAATAAAAATACTAATGAAAAGTGGGAAAAGGATAAAAATATAAAATCACCTTATCTCAGCTGTCAACACAGTAGTAGAGGCTGATGATTTGGGCTCATGGGGAGCCTGAGTCTCCTCCCCTTCCAGTCGGCATGGGGAGCCTGACTGAAAGTGAGTGGGCAATGAAACTTACTTTCTGGTCCACTTTGCCTTACGCCCTGAATGACACATATGTTGTACTTCAGTTTAAATGAAAAATTATTATTTGTGTTTCAGCTAAGTGTTGTGTAGTTTGAGATTTATTGCATGCAAAAAAAATATTAAAAAGACTACGAAGCAGAATTCTCACATATGATGTCACAGCAGAACATCTTTCCCCCCAACGTAGCTGTCACTTTCCATGTGGCCAGATCTACACTCACCTAAAGGATTATTAGGAACACCTGTTCAACTTCTCCTTAATGCAATTATCTAATCAACCAATCACATGGCAGTTGCTTCAATGCATTTAGGGGTGTGATCCTGGTCAAGACAATCTCCTGAACTCCAAACTGAAGGTTAGAATGGGAAAGAAAGGTGATTTAAGCTATTTTGAGCGTGGCATGGTTGTTGGTGCCAGACGGGCCGGTCTGAGTAGTTCACAATCTGCTCAGTTACTGGGATTTTTACCCACAACCATTTCTAGGGTTTACAAAGAATGGTGTGAAAAGGGAAAAACATCCAGTTTGCAGCAGTCCTGTGGGCGAAAATGCCTTGTTGATGCTAGAGGTCAGAGGAGAATGGGCCGACAGATTCAAGCTGATAGAAGATCAACTTTGACTGAAATAACCACTCGTTACAACCGAGGAATGCAGCAAAGCATTTGTGAAGCCACAACACGGATAACCTCTGGTGGCTACTTCCAGCAGGATAATGCACCATGTCATAAAGCTCCAATCATTTCAAAGCGGTTTCTTGAACATGACAATGAGTTTACTGTACAACAACGGCCCCCACAGTCACCAGATCTCAACCCGGTAGAGCATCTTTGGGATGTGGTGGAATGGGAGCTTCGTGCCCTGGATGTGCATCCCACAAATCTCCATCAACTGCAAGATGCTGTCCTATCAATATGGGCCAGCATTTCTAAAGAATGCTTTCAGCACCTTATTGAATCAATGCCACGTAGAATTAAGGCAGTTCTGAAGGTGAAAGGGGGTCAAACACTATTAGTGTGGTGTTCCTGATAATCCTTTAGGTGAGCGCATATTGGCTTTCTCCCATGTTTCATCTTGACAAAGGATGCAAAGCTCGCTTAACTCAGCCATTTTCTTCTACTTCTTGTCTGGTTTGATCATCTAAATTTGGAGAAACAAGCAGTTGTAGTCCTCTACAACTTTTCACACAAACTCAAAATAACTTTTGGGTAAAAAATAAGTGCTTTCTTGGCATCTAAATGTCGTTAAAATTCACAGATGTCATTCACGGAATTCAGAAAATAACTTTCATCGGCCCATTGACTCCCATTCATTTTTTGACATAGGGTACCCATGGACTGATAGATTGGTGTGAATTAGGCTCCCTGTAGCAATCGGGGAATCAGCCATCAACTCCTCTTTTAGACCGAAGTATTTCAGAGCCAAATGTGATTCTGTTTGACAGTTTAAACTGGACCAAACTGAATCATAAAACAAGACCGTGATCTCAAACACAGCAGGAAAACTGCATCAGAATAACTGAAAAACGACAAAACAAAAACCACAGACTTTTTAAAAGAAAAATAAATCACACATTTTTTGTTAAATGGCGCCATCTAGTGACGGAAAACAGTACTACACCGTAAGCTATTCTCCCTACTTCCATGATTAGGGCTGGAAGAAACGCCCGTCTTCATGAACATGCATTTCTAGCTGGCCAACATAGCTAAAACACAATATTTTATTATTATTCTCATATATGCTGTTTGTTGTTATGACCTGCACCGGTCTTGGTGCTTCTGCAATCGTGTGCACACGATCTGTGATTGACAATTAAGTAAGCAGAAGGTAAGTAAGCGAATATCTAACACTATTGGCTAAAGCTGAGGGGTGGCCAGTTCAAATTGCATGGGGCTCTAAGGAATCGGGGGCAGGCTCAGGAAATAAATGACGTGTTGCCTAGCTTATATCGCAGTACAGTTTCATCAGAGTGAAAAGAAAACTAAAGCCAGTTTCACACTGCAAGCATCAGCGGAACGGAATGGGAGCGAAGCGGCACCGCTTCAAACAGAATCCAATTATAGTCTATGGAGTGTTTCAAACCAGCCGCAATGCGGTAATTTCCAGGCGCGTCCCAGAAGCGGCATGCCGTGCCGCTAAAGATAGGATCGAGTTCTAATTTTTCCGCGAGCCGCTTCTGGGACACGTCAATTTCCGCTGTTCACATAGTGCGAGACAGGAAACCACACATGGTTTCAGTGTAAAATCCCTGGTTATTTTCAAAATAAAATGCAACGTTGCGATGTTATGTATCACTTACGTCAGTACGTGTGACCGAACAGCTTTGTTTACCACCAATTTCTTTCGAGAAGTGCAGCGGTGTGATTCCTCGCGGGGGTTGTGATCTCTCGACGAGAAAGTCTCGAGGGAGAATCTCGCGGGTACAGCGAGGCGCAGCGAGGAAGCCGTGCCGCGGCCAAGACTCTCCCGGTGTGAAAAGGACCGCTTTGAAGTTCGCGAGTCAGCCGCTCCGCTGCTGTTCCGTTCCGCTGATGCTTGCAGTGTGAAACCAGCTTTAGATTTTAAAATAAAAAAGGGGAAACAATTGCACTTAAATGACCCCAAACCTCACACATTTATGATTTTACTCTGAATGTTTATTCAGTTTACTTTATGATAATACAAGATAATTTTTCTATGTGCAATTTTTGACTTTGGCATTTTAAAAAACTTTTTCCCACCTTAAATGTCCCATTTTTATCTTCTTTTTCTTTAACGTCTTTTCTTGTGTCAGTCTTCTTCAAACTTAATTGTTTAACCGCAAGAAGATTTTGACTGGCTCCTATTTTTATTAGGTGTGGAAATTCCACAAGCATAATTCAAACATTTTATATGACAAGACATCGTTAAGTCATTAATTAAACAGTTATTACCACTAACAAGGTTAGACAGTTCAAAAGTACTAACTTCCATGAGAGGATTTAATTTTGTGTGAATTTGAAACACACGAAAATGAAATAATATTGGCCTATTAATTATAACTGATGCCAATTTGTGAGCATTTAAACTGCTGCAATTTTATTTAAAAGAAAAAAAGATAATATGTTCAAACAAGACAGATAATCTTTTCTTGAATTTAAGGTAATAAAAACCATGTTTTTAACAGGAAATAAACCTCAGTGATCTCCTGTTTGAGTGAAAGACAGTGAGTCGTAAAAGGGTTTGATCTTGTTATTACAAAGAGAAGATTCTTCGTTATGCTGCTATTGTTTGTCCTCACACCAACCAAACCAGTTTGAGTGAGGTTGTTGAATTAGTGGGAAGCACATTATCAGTTCAGATATCAGGATTCACCTTCCACCGAACAAACACACCAGGGACGTGTCCAGAAAAACATGAGTCATTGCTATATTTAAAAACAGATTTTGTTTACATTTGCTTACTTTATATGGAAACAGAAGTTATTTTAGAACTCACAGTTTTGTGTCCTTTGCATGTTCACCCAGTAGTTATTGAGTTATTCTGGAGAAGTCTTCCCTTTATATCCTATTAAAGAGGTCATTGAGCTAATTTCAGAGTCAGAAGATCTTCTCTCTAATCAACTCTGAATTAGATGAAACTCTGACAACTACAGCTTTGTTCTTCAAACACCTTGCTACATCACTTATTGATGCTGAGATCCCAAAAACAAAGTTTTTATTTGTTGAATATGCGAAAAAGGTTATTTTTCACTATGGCCTTAACTGTTTTGTGTAAAAAAAATAACCCAATTTAAAGACCAAGTTCAATCGTTTTCCAACACAAATGCAGTGGTTTCCAGTGTAAGTGAATGCCTTGTGAGTCGATCTCTGTGGGACAAAAGCTCTGGTCTCGTTTCAGGAACTAGAAGTTAGCTGGAGAGAGGAGCAGAAAACACCAGGGGTGTTTCTCAATGTCAAGGCGCCTGGCCTTGTGAGGCGATGTCTTGCGAGGCCAGGCACCTTGCTTAAGGGGACACTGTCCTTCCTTGGTCCAAGAAAACTGTCAAATGGAACAGACTTGCATCACATGACCGCGGCTTCTACGGCGGTCACATAATGTCATGTGACATGGGAGATAACGTTATATTTTATTTGTATGAGTTTCAATATAAATATATAACAAGCCTTTTACTTTTTAACATGTGTATATATTTATTAACTTAAATTTATAAGTGAGTTACTACCCGCTAGCCACCGAAGCTGCAACTAATAAGCAACTAACCAATCATAGCTAACTTCATTGGATCTAAAAAAAAACATTTAAAATTAGTTGACTTACTTTTAAACTTGAAATTTGTCCCCGAAGTAGCTGCCGGCTTCTGATCCGCCATTTTTTTGAAAATACTGCGGCGTAATCTGGGTAATTTTTGACCAAGGCTAGGCTACAAGACACCTCCCGTGTATCCTTGCTCAGCTAGCTAAACGGCTAACAAACAGAAAACACACGCCTCGGTAGAACATGAACATTGGAACACGTCTTGGTGGCTCCTGATGACCATTAGGCAACCGGGGAGAGGCCAAGACATCAAGGCGAGGTTCCTTGGCATTGAGAAACACCCCAGGATTCTGAGTCTTACTTCCTGATTTTCTGACATCTTGCCTCTGATTGGCTAACAGTACTACAACTCCACCACTGACTAGGCCATTGGATTTTTGCAATGTTGATGTTTTATCTCCAAAAAATAACACAAACCTGCAGGAGTTCTGCCATGTTGTGGAGTTGATAATGCTAACTGTTAGCTTCTACTAGCCGAGACGTTCTCTCCTGAACGCAGAACCAGCAACAGCCTTTCCCATTTCGAGTCAAGATGGGTGAGTTCGTAAATGCTAATTTTCAGTGTGACGTAGATCTGCCCGGCTTATAATCTGATCATTTGCACATCTATTTTCATTGGAGGAAATGGGGGTAGAGGACTGCTTTCATGCTAAGCCTGATTTTGAAACTCAGAGTCAAAATGACAGTCCTTCCCATCTTAGATTACGGTGACATCGTTTATACGACTGCTTCCAAAAAAACTTCTTCATGGACTCGATTGATAGTTCCTGATCAATGCGCCTGCTTCTGAGTACTTAAAGGTTGTTTTCAGTCTATTTTGATTGCTTGTACATATTGTAAATGAGAACAGTCCTTTGTCTTTATGTCTGTTTTTATTTTATCTGTTGTTGTTTGGTATAAAGCTAACTATGTGTCTGTTGCTGCTGCCTCTTGGCCAGATCGTCGTTGTAAATGAGAATGATTTCTCAATCTCATCAGGTTAAATAAAGGTTAATAAAATAAATAAGAGTGACCGATCATATTTAAAAAAATAACAAGTAAAAAATGATTTCTTAGTGAACTTGCTCTCTAAAGAAAAGAACGTTACAGTGAAAATGGCTTTGCTGAAATGAAGTAAAGATGATCAAATTTTGACTAAGGCTGTATTTAGTTATGGAAATAAGCACATCTGCCCACTTCTAAAGTTACATATGTTTAACTGCATGTCAACACAAATAGTTAATTTGCCAAACAGCAACTCTGTGTTTGTAGACCTCTAGATTCGGTGAAGATGACTTCTCGAAGTTCAAACTGAGCATCAGATCAGAGGAGAAAGGAGATTTAAATTTGGGATGGTGGTTGGTAGAGACTGGCTGGTCTGAGTGGATCACAAACTGCGGATCTGTTGAGATTTTCACCCACAGCCATCTCTAGGGTTTACAGAGAATCTTTAAAAACTGTTTCAGACAGCAGCAGCTCAACAAACATCTGCAGGATATCATCGTTGACCAGGGGCGGCGTTAGGCCCGGCTACTTGGGCTGAAGCCCCGGATGTTTCACGAAAAGCCCCGGATCTAAATCGCGGAAGTAACATGCAGTACCAAAGTCCAACAGAGAGGGAGCAGCTGGCAGTAGTTTGTATACAGCCTGCCTGAGCCTCCACCACTGAAGAAGAAGCCCTTCAGCAGCCGCTTCTTCTACAGTCTGCCTGAAACGCATGAGTGAAGATGGACTTAAGGACGTTATTTAGACCAAAAGTATGACGACAGAACCCCAGCTTTGATGAGACTGGTGTTGACTCAGGTTTGTGAGTCTTATTTGAAAATATTTGTTGTGCTGCTGGTTTGCCTAAAGTTAGCTTACTATCAGGTAAAGTTGTTGGAGAAAGAACGTGAATATTTACTATCATCTCACACTAAACACTAACAGGAACAATACTCTGCCCTGAAAATGCTTAATATGTAGCTTCATATTAAAAATTATGTGGTGCAAGACATATATGATGTTGACTAGTGCATGTCACGTGTGTGCGCGCGCGTGTGTTAAGCCCCGGATGTTCTTCAGTCCTAAATCCGCCCCTGTCATTGACCCTGAAAGCAGATGGATCTTCGCAGTGAAGACTACACCTTGTGTCTCTCCTGTAATTTAAGAACAGGAAACTAAGTAGAATTCACGCAGGATCACCAGAGCTGGACAATATGAGATTAGAAACATGTTTCCTGGTCTGATGAGCCTGGATTTTTCCAGCTGCAGCTTGCAGAGGGTTGGGTCAGAATTTGGTGTCCACAACATGAAAGCATGGATCCATCCTGTCTTGGATCAATGATTCAGGCTGTAGATGTAATAGTTTCTGGTTCCACGTTATGTCCGCAAGTACCATCTGAGCCTGGTTTAAACACTACAGCCTACCTGACTATCAGTGCTGACCATGTTCACCCCTTAAGACCACAGGGCACCCATCTTCTGATGGCTACTTCCAGTAGGATGATGCACCAAGTCACAAATCTCAGATATTTTCTAACTGCTTTCTTAAACACGAGGATGAGTTCCAGGGACTCCAATGGTCTCCACAGCCATCAGACCTAATATGGTTCCAGAACCTTTGGGATGTGGTTGAACAGGAGCTCCTGGATGGAGGTGATGTTGTCATGTCGGTTTGTACCAGAACCTCTGAGGATGATTCCCAATGCTTTATTGTATATTTTTCAATAATAACTGGCAACTGCCTGATGACAGGGGGGGGGGGGGCGCATTACTGGTAAGGTGTGCCTAATAAAGTGGCAGTCAGTTGTTTATCAGTGTTTACATTTATTGATATTGTTGAGTTAAATTTTCGTCTATACTTAAGAACTATAATGTATTGCGGGGAACTTTGCTATAAACGTTTCTAATTTTATCCTTATTTTGAAGATTTAAATGGAAAATTAAATGTTAAATAAAAAAATTTCAGGACTGTTCAAAAATGTAATTTCATAAATGAAAACTATGAAGCTTTCTTTCCTGCACGCCTAAATGACACCACCAGGATGGTTTCCATCACAACTAGCTGCAGCGTTTGTTTACTTTATGTACAAACACATAAAAAACAACAAAGGTAGCAAAAATAAGCGTGACATCATCCCAGCTCGTCTCCGATTGGAGGAAATTTAAACATCTATTTCTTAAACGAGTTATTCTGTATTTACACAACAGCGTGCTTATTACACAACAAAGGAGTGTAAACTCACACCCATTAGGCGTACATGAATGTATAAAACAATGTTGAAGAGTGAGAGAGCTGAGGATGGATGATAAATGTCATCATGTCATGTCTGGACCTGCGGTCCGGTGAGGGAGGGGGAGCTGGACCAGACCAGATCAGAACGGAGCAGAGCAGCCCGACGAGGAGAAGCGACACCTGCAAACAAAACCCCACAACACCGGAGCTTTCGCTCTTCATTTTTCCTCCTAGGGCGAAAAAACTTCGATGAAACAGACGCCGAAGAGGGACTTCAAAGGAGTTGAGCCGAGCGCCGAGGTGAGCGCGAGACAGGCGGAACATTAAATAGGAAAAGTCGCGCGACAGTTCGGACCGAGTGTTGGGGAAAAGAGAGAGAGGCGAGGGTAGGTAATAAATGATTCATCCTCATCTAGTGTAGATTAATAACTGCATTAAATGATGAAATAACACGGAAACATGCTCACAGAGAGACTTTAAAGGCAGCGCTCGTTCCGTTGGTTAATCTTTTGATGTGATGGTGCGTTCACAGGTAAGAAAAGTAGCTCGAATTGCTCGCTTTCCCCCTCCACTCACAAGCTGCTCTTTGTTGTGAACTTAAAAACACTGATTTCTGCTCTCGTGCGTGTGGTTTGCTGCATGCGTGGGTTTCACTTCTAAGTGAGAGGCGTCCATTATTGCGTGTCTAGTCAGATTTAGCATTATTGGAAACTTTTAAAAACACTTAGTAATTGTTATTACAATGACTCAGAAAGAAAACCTTCCATTTGCAACACACATTTAAACTCCTGAATGCAGCCGATGTGCTGCCTGTGATTTGTGCAACAGTTACAGTGGCTTTAGGCAACAAGTACAGCTCTTTATTTCTTCGAGTCTCTGATGGCACTTTGCCGCATGAGTGGATTAAGCCATGCATCACCTGAGAAAAATCCAAACAATTCAGGATGTACCTGCTTATGTCTGAGAATGTTAGCACAGCTTTCATAGAAGTCGAAAACCTTTAACAAATGCTTTTCGACAGCATGTGTTCTCCTGTGATGTGTGATCTCCTTTCCCACGCTCTGTTCTGCAGCTCATGGCTTTAAGCCAGCACAGGTTTCTTCTTCAGTCTGAGCAGCAGTTACTGTAAACGCAGATACAGGACTAGGACACTAAGTCTCTACATCCTCAAAAAGCTTTAAAAAAGGCCCTCATCCTATCGCATCTGCGACCTTATTTTGGGTTCCCGATCACACTATCTGCCCCAGGTTCTTCTTGGTAGACCACATATTATTTGTTTACGAAGCTCTGACCCTGACAGGTGTTGAATGCATGCACACCTGGTCCTTTACATAAAGGGAAGGTAAACCGGCAGCAGCTGACTGAACAGGGTGGGACCTGACAGCGGGACAATGTTTATTCTACAGTATAGCTTGCCTTCTGTTCCTTTTTACAATAGCTGATATGTGTTAGACAAGAACCAAACGCCCATGTCTGTGGAGTTCTCTATTGATAATGCGGTGCAGCCTTTGAACTTGATAGGTGTATTACTGTAGGTCCAACCCCAAGGCAATGACAGGGTTGAATCTGTAGTGAAATATCTGAATGCCGCTGCTGTTTTCTGACCTTTTACTGATTGTTATTTACAAAAAAGGGAATTTTAGAACAGCATACTTCTATTAGATTAGATAAATGAAATTAATTAATCTGTCGTGAGAAGCAGACATTCTTATGGTTTAGTTGTTTTGATCGAATCGTTGCTGCAATTTTATTTGAAAACATAATGTGAATTAAAGAAATAAATCATTTAGTAGAAAATCATCTTACGAATGAAAATAGCAGCTTATTTCCAAGCCTCTGATTTCACCATTTTGATTACTTTTTCACATTGTTCATCAAGTATGGCCCGGTTCAAATCAATCAATCAAAGGCAGGATTTGAAGATAGATTTTCAAAGATGAGAGACCTCATACATGGTGTTAAAAAAATCATGACATGGCCTCTTGGCAAATTCTACACACAAGAATATTTCACTCACACTCTTTCGTTTAATCCCTTGTTTCAGACTGGTTTGCTAATGCCATCAAGCTATTGGATAAAATTTGCATTAAAGTGAGTTTTTTTTTAATGTCAGATAGAAATTGTTCCGATTGAATCATGAAAGTTTCTTAAATGGTAATGTGGGCCAGTTGTAAGTGGTGGGAAGCTGCTCCCCCTGAATCACTTCTATCCCTGTTAGCAGGTCAAACAATGTCCTGCATTTGGCCCTTCAGTTCATCTAGAAACAGTCAGCTCACTGTTAACTGAGAAAATAAACATGCTTCATGACTGTGGTCCTTTTAGCATGTTTGCACACAATACCAGTGGCTTATTCACAGATTTGATCTGAAGACAAAGTAGTTTTTCAAGGACATTAGCTATGCATGCTCCCACTGACACATACAAACAATTAGAACCAAAATTCATATTCCTGACCTCAGGTGTTTCATGCAACTGTGTGGTTATGGTTGCTTTTCATCATAAAAGAAAAATGAAACACAAGAAGCAAAACAATCTGCTGAGTTGGATCAGACTGTTCAGATGCAGATAAGTGTCTAGACCAGGGGTGCCCAATCCTGGTCTTCGAGGGCCGGTATCCTGCATGTTTTAGTTTTAATTCTGCTTCAACACACCTGATTTGCTTCAACACACCTGATTTCAATCAGCAGGTGATTAACAGGCTTCTGCAGAGCCTGATGAGATGCTGCAGATGATTCAACCAGTTAATCATGTGTGTTGGAGCAGAAAAACCACAAAACCTGGTGGATACCAGCCCTCCAGGACCAGGATTGGGCACCCCTGGTCTAGACTCTGCATCCTGAACAGCTGAGGCTGCTGTGCAGCTTTAAAGTCATGCACAATTCACAGTAGAGTGAAGTCACAGTGGATCAGATGTGAGCAGGAGATACAGTTACACTGGCGTCAAATTCGACTGCATGCCACCTCAGGGGGAGGAGGAAGAGAATGTGGCTCCTTAGCTTAGTGGTTCCTAAAGTTAGGGTTGCTACCTCACTGTGGAGTGTGAAGGACCACATGAGAGGCTCTCCCGCAATCGGATTAAATGTTTTAAAATGGGGACTTTCAGGACTTTCAGTATCTTGGCAAGGGATACCTGACAGGTGGCCTGACAGAGCCCGGGATCGAACCGCTCACCTTCCGATCGGTGGACAAACACTCTCCCCATTAAGTAGCATTATTCCTTTTTTTTTTTAGATAAACAGAGAAGGAAGTAAACCACTAACATTGGCAGTGCTCTGAGGAAGACTACAGCGTTAGTCGAAACTTGTCAGCATCAAAAGGAAAAAGCAAATCTACTATGCTGTTTAAAAAAGATTTAAAACAATGGAAGCATTATTCCCTGAAGGATAGTGGAAAACAACAAAGTGGTAGCCTGGCAAGCTGTTCTATATATGTGAATATATAGTCTGGCCACGGCCCATAGACAGAGCTCGGTCGTGGACTGGAGTCTTTGGTTGTCTATCAAACATTCCCTACACTCAGTTAGACAGTGCTAGGACCAATCAGAGCAATGTGCAACGTCACGTATTCACCTCTACAAAAATCAGTCAGAGGGCCAGTCCGCCATACACCGTTGAAGAAAAAGAAGAGGAGCATCCTTGTTAAATAAATAATGTACAGAGCTCAGCATAAATGAGTACGCCCCTTTTAAAAAGTACAAATTGAATCAGTAGCTCAATGAACAAAAGAATAATTTCCATAATTTTCACAAGGCTGGGTTTTATTGAACACTTGTTTAACTCCATAACATGAAATTAAGGTAATAATATAACTTAGATCACAAAATCTTCAGCATTGCCAAAATTGGTTGAAGCAAAAAAGGAATGCACCCCGCAACAAAAATGACTACATCTAGTATTTTGTATGACCACTGTGATGTTCAAGGACAGCAACAAGTGCTCTAGAAATGGCATGAACAAGTTGCCGACATATTTCAACATCTATTTTTTTCCATTCTTCAAGAATAACCTCTTTGAGAGCCTGGATGCTGGATGGAGAGTGATGCTCAACTTGCTGCTTCAGAATTCCCTACAGGTGCTGGATTGGGTTCAGATCAGGAGACAGACTTGGCCATTCAGTCACTTTCACCCTGTTCTTCTTCAGAAATGCAACAGTATCTTTAGATGTGTGTTTTGCGTCATTGTCTGCGTCGTTGTGCACAACAGCCAAGTGCGCGTAGTGATGGCTGCATCTTCTCCTTCAGTATAGAGCAGTACATCGTTGAGTTCATGATTCCAGTGAAATGCAGCTCCCCAACACCAGCAGCCCTTATGCAGCCCACATAAAGACACTGCCACCACCATGTTTCACTGTGGGCACCATGCATTTCTCTTTGAAATCCTCACCTTTACGACGCCATACAGTTTTTAAACCATTGGTTCCGAAAACAGTGATCTTTGTCTCACCACTCAGAGTCTAGAGTCCCAGTAGTCTTCATCTCTTTCAGCATGGGCCCTAGCAAATCCTAGGTGCGCTTTTTTGTGCATGGGCTTTAGGAGAGGCTTCCTTAGTAGACGATACCTATGCATGCCATTCCGCTGCAGTGTGTGCCGTAGGGTGTCGCGGAAAACTAAGCTCCAGTTTGGCTTTCTACTGCTTTAGCTAACTGCTAGTCTTGCATGGTGATTTTCTTCAACACTTCTCATCAGAAAACGCTCTTTTGTGGACGGCCTGGACGTCTCTGTAAAATGGTTGCACTTCCAACTTTCTTAAATTTTTTGGATCACTTTTGCTACAGTATTCTGACTGATTTGAAAAGCTTTGCTTACCTTCTTGTAGCCCTAAACTTTTTTATGTAAAGAAATGATTTCCCTTTCTCGGATTCTGTGACATTCCTCTTCCATGTGGAGCCATTGCTGACAGCATGAAGTGGGATGGGCTTTTTTCTGTTAAGTAACGCCCTTTTATAGTCACCTGTCTGCTGGACACCTCTTAGATGAATCATTAGACTTGCATGTGGTTGAATGCCTGTTAATTCAAATTTTGTAGTCTTGTGGCTTTTCTTCTAAGAATATAATTGTACTCATTTTTGCAACATGGGCTTGAATGGAATTGTGTGCAAATGAACAAATCATGTTTGCAATCAATGAGTCGTGTTTGTGGTATCTCATAGAAAAGGTTGATTCTGAAAGGAAACTAAAAGATTTCTGACAAATGTAGTGCGGTGTACTCATTTATGCTGAGCACTGTAGGTACCTCTATCTGCTGATGTCTCAAAGTGCTAAATCGTCCAAAGTTGATACCAAAGCCGTTTCAAAGGAGCGACGTTCCTGAGACAACCGCATTTTAGAAAAATTTCTCCATCACCGCACTGGTGCCAAGCCTGCTCAGCGTCCCTCTACAAACATAAAGCACTGTGATTGGCCCAACCTATAATTATTTGGGCCAATGNTCAGACCTGCTGAGGCTACAGCGGAACGTGGCTAGACCGACCTGCAGCGCTAAGTCTTTTGCTACTGCTACGGTTTGTCTAGAGTTCTAGGCCAACGAACTGGTACTTGTGGATTAAGATTTATACTCTTCAAATTAGGGCAGAACAATTAATTGCATATGCAATTAAATTGCGATGTGACAAAAGGAGATTTTCCAATCGCAAAGGCTGTAATTTGACTGGCTGCGAGTGGTTAGCACAATGCCAATATACATGGAAAACCCCATAGGGATGCTAATGGTAATGGTAATATCGCCAATTACATTATTACAAATTACGAATTAGGAACGTGCCAAATGATTACATTTGGTGTCTAATAAAAAGTAAAAACTGCCATCAATCAAATAAGTACAGATAGATATTTTAGTAAAGCTAGAAAACCGTAAGAGACTTTAACTCCACAGAGTTTAGGCTAGCAGCTATGGATGTAACTGAACTACGGAAGCTCTGCATGGACAAAACTAGGGCCCGACCGATATGCTTTTTTTGGGACGGATACCGATATAAAACTGTTAACAAAGGCCGATAGCCGATATAATGGCCGATAAATCTCCCTCACACAAAAAAGAAATAAAAATTTTCTTAAGCTTAAACCCTTCATTCTCTGCCTTTTTGATGCAAACTTATTTCTCTATTACACACCAAAGAACTGTCTCAACAACTCACTAGGGTTTCCAAGTAATGCAAATAAGATTTATTTAGCAGATCTCAAAAACAACAAAACACACAGCATAAATCTAACATTCAAGTTTTTTCTTGTAAAGTGTGGTTTCCACAAATACATTTTAACTTAAAGGAATATTCCACCACTCAGTAAAATTGTGTCTTGTTAAGATTCCCCAGAGTTAGACAAGTCAGAAAAAGCATTTTATAACCAGCCCAATATGATCTGGCAGCAGTTGGTTTTCTTAGTTTAGCATAAAACAATATAAGTGAATTCACATACATTGTAGTGGTTTTTTTTAGGTGAATGCAAGCCTTCCCTTCCATTGCTTTATGCTAAAACAACTGGTTACAAAATGTTTTTTCTGACTCGGCTAACTCTGGGGAATCTAACAACACACACAAGTTTAGGGACAGAAGATCCCTATAAGAATATTAAAATAATAAAAATGCAGCAATAAATAAAACGTAATACTTGTGCTTTGTAACAAAGTAACACTCTGTGGAAGTTAACTTGGTGAACTTATTCACCCTGGACTGGTTATAATTGCACATAAGAAACCTAAATAAGAATAAATAAAAAAAAGTTCCAAAACAATCATTTCTGTTCAAAGTTCAAAGGAGTGGAGCCACACAACATGAGTTCATAAAGTTGGCGCCATCTGTTGGATAGGTAGCGCAATATCGGCCGTCTTTTGGGCCGATAGCCGATACTGTTATTGACCCCAATATCGGCCGATAATATCGGTCGGGCCCTAGACAAAACGTCAAAAACTCTAAAAACAAAAGACTTCAATAAATGGGACACACTTCTTTCCTGCAAATCGTAGATAAATATGTATAAACATAAACTTGCTAATATTCAGTACAAGTTACATAGATTTTTTTTTGCTTCCATGAGAGAAGCCCCCTGAGAAAACAATCGTGAATTAAATCGCAATTGCAATATTGAAGAAAAAAATCACAATTGGATTATTTTCTAGAATTGTTCAGCCCTACTTCAAATACATCATACCATTTTAGAGATAAATATTGTTCTTTCTATAAAATAATGCTTTTAGTAAAATGATTTTGATTTCTTATGTTACAGACTTTTGTTTTTCTTATTTTGTCCACAAGATAAAACCAGAATTGACTTACAAAAATGTAAAGCAAAATTTATAGTGTTTGAGTTTAGAATGTTTATTTTGAAGCTATAGATACCATATACAATCGATTTCTCCTCTTTTCCTTTTAACATCTGAGTAATGGCGCAGTTTGTAGCACTGCAGGCTCTCAACGAGGTTTCAGGTTCGAGTCTTGGCTGCAGCCTTTCTTTGTGGAATTAGCATGTTCTCCTGACTCATCAGTGGGTTTTCTCTGTGTGTCCCAGTTTCCTACAACAGACTAAAAACATGCGTGTTTGGTTAACTGGCAACCCAAAATTGTCCCTAGGTGTGAGTCTGGGATGGACTGGTTACCCGTCCAGAATGTCCCATTCCTTTTGGTGGACACTAGAATTGGACACCAGCTTCCCGCGAACATTCTGAGGAAAAGCAGTTTAGAAAAGACGTTTGTGAGCAATGTGGTGCGATAAAAGCAAGGTTAAAGATTAGACCAGGACCAGACCACCTGCAGCTGATGACTTTCTGGTGTTATTATTAACCTGACTTGGTTGTAACCTGACTCATTCCTCATCAGGTATCTGCTGGATGGAAGGAACATGGAGGTGAACAGAAAAGAGGTGCCTTTGTATGTAAGTAATTGCATGTTCTCTCTAAGTGCCTCTCGTGTTGGTGTTCTAGCAGAAGGGGCTGTTGTTTTTCTTTGTTTTTCCCACGCCACCAGAATTAGAACACCGCCTTTGCTAACAGGTTGTCTCACCAGCCTTGTTTCGCTGGTGAAACCAAAGCCATTCAGTCTCAAGGGAAGTTGCGCCTAACACAAGCTGCTCAAGTGAAGATGATCTCTGAAACCACCTCCAAACACGAGGGTCAGAATCAAACAATAGCTGTTTTTTTTTTTTACGGGATGCATTTTAAAGATGAAGACTATTCAATGTTCAACATCATTGATCTTTTTTAGTTTAGAACATTTACTTCTTCCCCGTCCACCGTATTATTTTTTTAGTGCCTGCCTCTCTGTGCCGTGTGTTTGCGTGCAAGCGAAAGCCTGGGTGGGCCCGCTGTTGAAACGCTGCCAGATTTCTTGTGAGCAGAGCGTCTGCTTGTTTTGCTGCGTCACCGATTTCAGAAAGGGGGGGGGAGGAGGAGGGGAATTTTGCTCCAAAAGGCCTTAACCTCCACTTGTATGGGACGTAAATCATTATGGGCTGCTCCAGCGGTCGTGCACACACCTCCCAGTTAAGAGGAAGCAGCGTCTCCGCCCTCGAAGGTCACAGCTCAACGGGAGCAAATCTCAAATGAGATCCAGATTTGAATGCTGGGCTTTGTGCAGGCGAGTCGTGGCACACTGCTGTGATATAAAGGCTGCTATTGTAACACATCTAGTCAAGGTTTATGGGGCACCTTTACACATGTAACATAGTGTCAGGCCAGTTACAGATACTGGCAGGATCAGTGGATAAAAGGAGGCTTTGAGTTTGACCAGAAAGAGTTTATGTTTCTGCGTTAAAACTGCTTTTCTTTCTGAGGCTTGATGCTGGACCTTGTCTGAATATTTAGGTCATGTGTCATCAACCCCAGTACATGAGGGGTCCATTCTATATGTTTTACATGTTTCCTGCTCCAACACACCTGGAATAAATAATTTATTAACCTCTTTACCTCGTTGAGTTCTGCAGAAGCCTGCTGAGCAGTATTCCATGTAAATCAGGTGTGTTGCAGGAAGAAAGCACAGGAAACCTTGCCTGGAAGCCACCCTGTGTATGTAAAAATGTAATCTGACCATGACCCACTGAAACAACCCAGCCGTGGAGCAGAATCTACAGTTGTCTTTCAAACTGTCTCCATGTGTAATTGGACAGTGCTAGGACCAGTCAGAGCTACGAGCAACGTGGCTTTTTCATTGCGACAGCAATCAGTCAAAGGAGCAGTCTGCCATACACTGTCAAAGAAGAGGAATAAGCAAATGCATCCTGTTTGGAAATAAATGACTTAAGTAGCTCTATATGCTCATGTCTCACAGAAAGGCTCAAGTCTAATAATGTTGCAGAGAATTCATCAAGCACTTGTTTTTCAGGAATGTGAATAACTATTTAAATAAAAATCGGCATCAGCACCTGGCTTTAAAAATCAGCCCTACTAAAGAGGTATATCGGTCAGTGCGATATGTAAAAGTGGTAAATACTGGCCTGATTATCTGTCTTTCTCTAGAAACAAGCAGCTGAGTCTCCATGCTGGATAGCCAAGAGCTGGGGTCTCCAACCCTGGTGCTCAGTGGCCGCTATCCAGCATGTTTTAGATATTTCTCTGCTCCACCACACCTGATTCAGTTGTTGAGTTGCCTGTTAATTGCCCGCTGATTAAAGCAGAGAAATCTCTGAATTTTACAGGCTTTCTCTGCTTGACCACACCTGTACCGTTGCGTCAGGACCCAAACATAAATGTTTGGATGAACCGAGCTTCTGCACCAGCCTTTAGGTGTGGATGTGATATTTGACACTGAGTGTAAAGGTTGAGGTCTTTCAGCATTTTGTTGCTTCTTTTGATTCGATTGTCTCACTTGTTTTGCAATTATTCTAATTTAATTTTCTTTGAGCTGCTTGGCAGGATTATTGGAAATGTACAGCTGAGCTTGTTTGTGGGGATTAAATGGAATTTGTGTTGCCGTTTTAATTGTGAATCAGATGAGTGGAACGCTGACGTCAGGCTACCGTCTCTCCGAACCCAAGTGTTTTGTTACTGGAGCTGTTTTTGTTGTTGCAGCGGTCCTGGTCTTGCTCCCCTGATGTCAAATACATGTTGTACTCAGGAGATCAGAGCTAAGAACGCCGGTTGATAACTGCTGGTTTCCTGGAGACCAAACAGCAGATTTGATGTTTTTTTTTCCTCTGAACAGACCTCAACATGTTTGGATTATAAAGCCTCCCGCTTAATGGGGGTCATGTTTGAATAAAAAAACAAACAGCAGGTGTTATGTTATATGTCAGACAGGAGCCTTTGTCTGATTGCGTTTGTGATTGATCTGCTCATGTTTTTAATCTCATAATGACGTTGAAACCACCCTCATGGGAAGCTTGAGGTGAAGCCACGAGGTGTTGAATAATTCATTGTTTCTGGATCAGGTTGTGTCGCGATAACATAGTGAGGATCACATCAGCCTGTCACGTTTTTAGCCACACTCCTTGTTCTCTTTCTACAAGGCTCAGGAGGTACCGCCCAGATCGCTACAATTCTGTTTGATCAAATTGTGTCAGATGAAATAATATTGTCCAAGGCTGCTGCAGACTGTTGGGACAGTTAGGCGGAAACTATAGTGTCACTGGAGGGACATAAAGACTTCTTATGCTTCTGTTTCTTAAATAAGGAAAAGGAGAAATTTAGTTAGGAAACGTTGATCAAAGAGCATTTCTGTTTTATTAAACAGACATCCAGTGTCTGGTTTGCTAAACCATAAGGTGACATCTTCTCAGTTTCTTTGAATCCCCCCAAAACAATCAAGGATCGCCCAAAGTGTTCATGAAGTGGTACTGCTGCTTACCACTTAGTGCACACAGCAGGCTGAGAAAATGCAGGCTGTGTCTGACCACGTTATCAGTCCACACCCAACAGTCTGCTCACACAAAAGGTCATCTGAACTTCTGCCTCCTAACAACTATTCACCAGGCTCAGAGAGACACTCTTAAAGCCATGAAGTGCCCTGTATTGGGAAATAAATGTGACATTAATGCAGTGTAATTGCTTTACAGGGCTATTTTGATAAATTAAATGTGCATTTTTGGTGTTAAATTGCTAAAGTGATACTTAGCAACTTTTTCATATTGTTAAATAATTTTCTTGAGCCAGTATAGGGAGCCTAAGTCACTTCCGCAACATTGGGCCCCGGAAGAACGGAAAAATGAATGCAAGTCAACGGGGCTAAAAACGTTATTTTTTAATCCGCTTAGCCATACGCCCTGGATCGCACACATGTTGTACTGCAATCTAAATGAAAAGTAATGATGGGTGTTTCGACCATGCCAGTCCCGTACTTTGAGATTTATTAGCTTGTAAAAGTTCGTAATTAACATGACTACAAACTAGAAATCGGCACGTCGCATATGTGACGTCACCACATAATCTCCTCTCCCCAAAGTAGCTGCTACCTTCCAAATGAGCAGGTTTATGGTGGTTCTTTCCTCCTGTGCTAAGTTTACTGAACTTATAGCACTTTTCCCTCAGTTTTCTCAGTGTCTGGTTTGATGTGCATTTGTAGTCCTGGACTTACTGTCACACAAAACCTAAAATATCGTTCCTCCCATTCGAAAATAAGCACGTTCTTGGTCTTAAAATGCGTCTTTAAAATTCACGGACATCATATGCGAAATCCATGGCACAAAACAAGCGGAATTAGAAAATAGTGTTTTTAGCCCCATTGACTTGCATTCATTTTTTCATTCTTTGTTGGGTGAAGTGTCTTGCCTAAGGATACAACAGCAGAATACCCCTGGCGGGAGCTGAAATCGACCCCATGACCCTCCGATCATGAGGCAACCCGCTCTACCACCTGAGCAACTGCTGCCCCTAAGCTAACAGCTTTTCTGAGCACAGCGAAGAAGATTTTGTAAGAAAATATCGATACACTCAAATATTGTGATACCGATACTGATCATGAGACAGAATAAATATTTAAAAGCAACAAGTTGAATTTTTATGAGAATTTAAATGCAAGCATGTACTGTATTTCTTTTGTGTGGTGTAATTCAACCTCCGACTGCTAGGTGGCAGCACTTTTTATCGTCTTCATTCTGACAGATCAACAAGATCTCGCAATAACGCTGGATGTGTCTTGGAAAATTCTGAGTTTTCCAATGAAATCGTCTGAAAAATTGAGAACATCATCTGGTTTTTAGTGTCGCAATATACGGTATCGTCTCCCCTTTCTTGTGACATGCATCGTATTTCCAGATTCTTGTCAGTACACACCCCTATTGGACTGAGTACATTAAACTTGATGTGGATTACTTTTATTGGAGTACAGAAATTGGACCCATGTGGATGGTCTGTCAATGATATAAGGCTTTGAATGGTGAGTTGGAGACTATTTTGCATTTCCGAGTAGTTTGATGAATTGTTTACTGTGTTTATCCGTTATGATTGTATCATGTTGCTTTGTCACGGAAGAATGCAATTTACAGCCCATGGTACGTAAAACGGCAACAGGTTAAATGTCAACAAACTGGCAGGAGTGTAGCATAACTTACAAGATTGCAGGTTTGATCCTGGCTCCTGCCATAGAATGCTGCTGTTGTGTTCTTGGGCAAGACTCTTAAACCACCTTTCCTGTTGGTGGTTGTCGGAGGGATCAGAGGTGCCAGTGCTCAGCAGTGTTGCCTCTGTCAGTGTGCCCCAGGGCAGCTGTAGCTACATCATAGCTCATCCCCACCAGCGTGCGAATGTGTGAATGACCGATTGTGTTGTGAAGCACCTTGGGGGGTTGTAGAACCCTAAGAAAGCGCTATACAAAAACAGGCCATTTACCATATATTTACTTACTAAACATCACCAAAACAAAGTTATTCCATTTAATGATTTGTTATACGCCATGAGACTACTTACTGCTCAGTGATTATGTGTTTCACCAGGGCAGCTATTAACGTCGACCAACATGTTGAATCCTATTTCTCTGAACAGAGGCTGTTCAAGATGCTGTCTATGATGGGTAAGACTCTAATTAGTCATAACATGAGTGCAGAAACATCCTTTAAAATGTCTGAAATGTTCCTTTGACTGCTCAGCTACAGTTCAGGGGTCTCATTTATCAAAGATTGTGTAGAATCCTTACTAAAACCGTACTTAAGCTCAGCAAAAAAAAAATGTACTTACGCCAAGTAGGTTTGTGATCTATCAAACATGGAGTACGCACAGCTGCACGCAATCTCCGTTTCATAAATCAGAGACTATCTAGAAAGTTTCTCAGCAGCTTTTTAGTCACATACCGCCCTCACCACGCCCACTTACTGCCATAAATAGTCAATGCAAAGTGCCTTGTGGATCTCATGCATATGCATAAGCCGGCTTGTTGCAGCGCTCCGCCAGTGGCGACCGTAGATCAAGGCAGATCAAGGAAGCGCTATTTCACAGAAGCAGAAATTCAGGTACTTGTGGGTGAGGTGGAGAAATGAAAGGAAGTACTTTTGCAAAACAAATAAGAGAAAATCCACAGAGTGGCACAGCGTTGCTGAAGCCGTCAATGTTGTGAATTCTTCAGAGAGATCTGTGGCGAATATAAAAAAAATGGTCTAATTGGGATTCGTTCCTAAGATTCCCCGGTGAAAGTCACGCGCGCTAACCAGTCAGCCAAACGGAGATCTCCCTTGTCCAAGTAGCCAGGGCACATGATCAATCAGGTCACAGTGACAGGACACACACACTGTCACAGACGCATGACATTCTGTCTCAGTCTGCCCCCCTGCTGATATTCTGCATTCCGTATTCTGCGCTTCAGGCTGTGTGTGTGTGTGCACACGCACACGTGTGTGTGAGTGTGCACACACACACGTGTGCGTGTGGGGGGTCTTGTTCTGTGTGAAAACAAAGCGGTACAAGTGATAATGCTGCAAGATTTCATAATTTTATCCTTCTCAGCAGCAGCACTGCAGGTGCTCTCCATGTCCAAAACGTGCGTAAGCAAGGTCCTTAGTCAACTTAAAGTTGCGCACATTTTTCCGCTAAGTTTTCTTTGATAAATCCCAAAGTTTGCGTGGAAAGTAGCTTACGCAATTTTCCGACCCCGTTTTGTGCGTAAGCAAGCTTGATAAATGAGGCCCCTGGTGACTTCTGCTGATCTTATTTTAAGAAATATGAGGATTGATTTCACAATAAAAGCACACCGATTGCACTGTGAGTAAAAATACCAGCATTTGTTCAATCAACAGATGTAGACACTTAAGACATTTATGCATGATGGATGTTTTTGGCTGAAGAGTTAACAAAAGAACCCTCCATTAATCAGAAGATAGTCTCAGTGTGAGCCTGAGAGAATGAATAATGGGACTGTGGAACTTCATGTATGTGACCCCAGATACACTAACTGACCCACGCTTAAAAGGTCAGCCTCTAGTGGAAAATTACAGAGGAAGTGAACTTGACTTTGTAAAGATGTGAAGGGGTCAGTGTTGTAGCACATTAAAAAAAAAGTTTTTCCGTTGTTGGATTTTGTTGTGGAAAATGTTCAGGTATGTGAGGAACAAAGTGAAAGTCCGGTCTGTTTTCTCATGTTTTTGGGTCACTGTGTGTTTGTGTACACTCAGCACTAAGCTCTGCTTGATGACTGATGTTGCTTCTATTGCAAGCACTCATCAAATCGAAGCAAAAGAAAATATGGCTCCAGGTCAGGGTGATGCAAGAAGGGAAAATGGGTGGATGAGGTCAACTAGTGAACAAGGTTGATGCTTTAGGGGTGCTCACACTTTTTCAGCTTGCGAGCTACTTATAAAATGACCAAGTCAAAATGATCTACCCTACTACAAAACATTTTTACACAGGCCACTCATTTTACCTTTCTGAAGAAAACCGAGCGCTAAAAATGGAATATTACTTGCTGTCTTGCTTGCTAGTTTTGCCGCTGTTGTGCGCCGTTTTGCGCATGCACAGTGATCTATGACCAGAAGATAAAAATATCACGTTTGACATCTCATATAATGTTGTTCCTCTCCACTGCCAGGTTAAATCAATGAAAAACACCACTGCTCATCTCAAACCATGCTTGGAGTAAATAATTTGTGAGGTCACACGCATAGACATAATCTATATAAATAAGAAATCAGATCTTTGAAATAGACTTTTATTTTGAAGTACTGAAAGTGTGTGTGATTTCCTGTCTAGCCCTATGTTATTTACGGACATTGACGCGGCAAGCTGTAAAAATAGAATCCAATCCTCTTTGACGGCGCGGCCGGTTGAGATCACTTTTATAGACTGTATTGGATTGTTTTTGAAGCGGTGATGTAAAAACTGACTGGCTGCCATACAGTATATATCAATCAAGTTACAGGATGGCTGATAGGCTGACATAATTTTTCATGAGATCTACCCACGCTACCTTTGTGATCAAGTAGTAGATCACGATCGACGTAATGAGCACCCCTGCTTAAAAGAATGACTCACTGTGATGGTGGCATGTAACAGGGACCCTGAGAAGGGTCTTGTCCACTTTTTTCTTCTTTTTCCTTCTTTCACACTTTTTATTTTCTGGTATTCAGTAAAGCAGGTGCTGTGAAACTGAACCAAATCAGATTTGTTTTCCTACATTTTGATTAGGAATGAATTCCTCTCAAAGAAAACAATGATACAGGTTGTTACTGTGTAAAAACCAGACCCTCGTCGGTGTTACAGCACTCTAAATGCATTTCAAAGTAATGACGTAAGAAAATATCGATACACTGAAATATGTGATCTTTCTTTTCATGTTTGCATCTTTAGTTATTCTTATTTTTTGTTTGTCTATTTTAATGGAATGTTTCTATCTGACTGTTTTTAAATTGTATAGTGTTACTTGTTTTACTTAGTTATCTTGTTGACGGACTACAGATGCAAATTAGCAACTATGCTATAATCTGGCCCATTTACGATCGATACAGTGTATTTGATTGTTTATTAATGTCCATTGTCCTGAATAAAGAATTGAAATTGAAAATTCTTTTTATGATACTGAATCGATATTTAAAAGCAGTGTATCGACTTTTTATTGAGAATTTTCGTGAAAACATTCAATGTATTTCTTTAGTGTGGTGCAATTCAAACTCCGACATCTAGGTGGCAGCAGTTTTTACTGCCTTCATTCTGACGGATCAATGAGATTTTGTATCTTGGAAGCATCTGGCCTGAGTTTTCCAACTTAGTCTTTAAAGTTGCAAACACCATCTGGCTTTTAGTATCGTGAGGTATCATATCCCCTCCCATGTATTGTGACTCAAATATTTGCCAATCTCTTTTTTCTCAGGGAAAAGTTGAAAGTCATGTGATGCTACAAGAAAGACTTCCTGAAGATGCACTGTTTTATGTTGTCGTTCGAGGCTCTAGACTTACACACGTGACGGCGGCAAAAAGAGGCGACGATGAGCAGACCCTTTCTTTTGTGGTTCCAGGTGAGTCCTTCGGTCATGCTATCAGTCTTTACCTTACATTTCCCCAGAGATCTTTCATGGTTTTCGATATTTTCTCTCTTTTTCCACAGGCCACGATCGTGCAGAAGTTGTATCTGTTACAGCCTACTGTTATAGAAATGATCAGTTTCATCCATGCCAGGGTAAATCATACATTAAATACCTCAGAGATGTTGCCCAGGAGGCAGCAGAGTTTTTTAGTGCAAACAGGGACCAGTTTGGACCTCAGAGCTACCAGGAAGTCCTGAGCAGGTTTCCTATGTTAGGGCAGGCAGTTGACGAGGAACTCGGGGATGGACTATTTGACTGCAGCAAGCAGCTTCCAAGCATAAAAAGCGAGCTGGATGAGAGAATCACGGAGGCTCTGGCCAACATGGAATACCTACAGAAGTGGAGAAATACATACCATCATTCTGATGAAGGTAATGTAGGGGTTGGGCTGGAGTGTAAATCACGAGCTGGGGTCATTAGGTTATGTTTGTGGACAGCAGCTGCCCAGCTGACTTGGGTGGATTAATTTTCCTGTCTTTGAAGAAGCAAGGATGTTTAGAGGGAAACCTCAGTGTGTCTTTGTTAGCACCCTTCCACTTTCTGGAACATCCACCAAAGCCAGTTATTAGGAAATCCCTCTGTGCTTAGAAAACCCTTTTCTATATTTATTCATTTATTTTGATTTATTTCATTTTTGTCTTTACTGTTAATTAGGACATTTGGTTCTTTGACCGCACCTGCAGAGCTGCTAAGCAAACATAAAATACTTTTGGAATATATGCCTACAAATTATGATATCACTTGCCAGAGGTGTGTCCAAGTCACTGCTTTGCAAGTCACAAGTATGTCACAAGTCTTTCCAGTCAAGTCTCAAGTCCAAGTCAAAGACAAGCAAGTCCAAGTCGAGTCCAAAGTCAATGATGTGGAAGTCCAAGTCAAGTCCAAGTCCTTAACTTAATTTTCAAGTCATAATCAACTCATCTGTCCAACTTCAATTTAATGATGATGATGATAAATAAATTCCAGAAATAAAGCTTCTTAAAGCTTCATTTATTTTCTCAAACAAGCAGAAAGTGCTACTGAAACTGATTATAAACAACGAGCTGCTGCATTTAGCAGTAAATCAAACCCAGAACGAAGAATGATTCATGATTTTTGTCCATGTCGTGCCACTTTTGTGCTAAAATATCAAACATGCTCAAGTCGTCATCAAGTCAACAGATGCAAGTCGATTCAAGTCGCAAGTCATTGGCATTCAAGTTCTAGTCAAGTCGTGAGTCTTTATAGATTTTGTCAAGTCAGAAGTCATTAAAATAATGACTCGAGTCCAAGTCATGCGACTCGAGTCCACACCTCTGTCACTTGCCAAATAACAGGCTGTTATAATACATATTTATAACATCCTCACATTTTGTGACAGTTAGGCTCATGCAGCAGCATCTGTGCAACGACTGCCTCCATATTGCTTCTACATTGAGAACAGAAAGATGTGTTGTGAAACATTTTCTGTATGTATGATATTTAGCTTAGCACAATAAATAATAGTGTCATCAGCATAGAGATGAATATCATAGTTTGAGCAACTGAGAGGAAGGTCATTAATAAAAATTGAAAATTGAGAGGTTCAAGAGATGAACCTTGAGGAACGCCTTTATCTATGCCTTTAAAATCAGACTGGCTATCCCCATCCTTACTTTTCTAAACTGGCTCAATTCCTTCTTTAAAAAAAATTAAAATAAATTTATAAATTTGGCTGTAGTTACTCTTTAGTCATCAAACTAGTTTTTAGGACTCGAACAGTGCACTGTAGTGTGTGCATGGTCAGAACTTGTTTGAGATAAAGCAAATGTTCATGCAAATGTAGGCAAGGTGCAAGTGCATAGCAGCTTCCTGCCCCTCTTGTGGCTTCTCTGTTTGCAGAAACGACAACCTGACAATGACTTTCTTGTTTGTTGACCTTTGCATGAAAATTATGTGCAGTATTTACTCCCCACGGTTGGCCAAAACTGGGTCACAATTAATGGCACCATTGTGGAGCTGGTGGGGCGTTTCAGTTCATCTTTGACATCCAGCAATGACGTGGCTAAAGCAGGCATCCAGTTACAGATGTACTTGATTTTTTCTGCTGTGTTTCTTCAGGGTTTGAAGGACAGGACTACAGATTAAATACACATCGACTTTTTAAAACTACTTTTAATTTGTGCTTAGAAATCAAAAAGAACAAAGTCATGCTGTACTAGGATGGTGTTTCTGCATCTGAGCTGACAGAATGAACATTTACTTGAGGGTAAAAGAGCTCATACACGTACTGTTTATAGTCCCGTCTACTCCATTGAGCAGGAGGCAGTGGCTGTTGCACAGCAGGCGGGTGATCAGCCAAACATCCAGTTTTTCTAGGTAGTAAAGATATACCATGAACATTACATAACCAAGTGCTATTCATTCCAGTTTTATGCACGTCTCTATTGCTACACATTCCTTACAAACACCATATGTGATGTTTACAACAGCTTGACACGAAATCTAATGCTTTCATTCAAACAGGTGAATCTATTAGTTGGATAAAAGAGACACAGAGTCTCAAGGCTTGGGGGAGTCAAGTCTCTTACCCTGCTCTTCAATGGAAACTTACCATGATGTTTTGGATGTTGTGGGAGTGTCATGGTTGACACACCTCATAAATGTTGCATAGAGAACCATGGCTACAACTTTGGAAAGACAGACCAAAGCAGCTGTCCCATTTTTAAGGACCAGAGTGTGTTCTCACCATCGGGGATCACACTGCTCAGCTTTCCCTTCAGGAAGGTTTACTCTAGGATCTTGGAAAGGAGGCTCTGACGTATTGTTGAATCTCAGCTGTAGGAGAGACCGGAATTGACGGTGAGTCAAAGCAGATCGCTCAACTATAAAGTTCACGATTTTTGCCACTGTGGCCTAGCCTAGTGAACTAGACCAAATTCTTGCTTTGCAAAGAATGGTCTAGGCATGCTCCATTAGAACCTCAGCAGCTCCTACCAGGACTCTGGCTAGCCAATCACAGCTCTCTAGAGGGGTTTCAAACACATAAAGAGCTGTGATTGGTCCATAATGGTGGGCCAGTCATAGTGTTCTATCTGCTTAGTGAACAAATCACAGAGCTTTATCCGCTTTGTGGGCCAATCAGGGCACTCTGTATGCCTGGTGGGTGGGATGATGCAACAGAGTGAAACACGAGTATGTCACATTCATTGTCCAATGGAATGCAGAGATCATTTGAAAGACAACAGTAGAACCCGCCCCACAACTGAGAGCCGTCAATGGAGCATGGCCAGACTAAATAATACATTTATTTAGTCTGGCTTGCCAGGCTAACTGTGGCCATGACATCATTAAGATCTGAATTTGACATCTTGGCACAGAGGTTTTATTGGTTTATTATTCAGTGCAGCTTCATGATGGGATTGCCTACTTGTTCCTCTATTAAAGTAACAACCCCCTTGTGTTTCTCAACCATAGCTGGGGCACCATCAGTTGTCGCTGCAAGAGTCTTTGCATTGTCAATGCCTCACTCCTCAAATTGCTCCTCAAAAATGTCGACAGTATTCTCACGTCATGTTGTTTCAGGCATCGGGGTTAGGCAGAATAGTTTCTCTTGTACTGCCCCGTCACATTATCTTACCATTACCGCCAAATGTGGCACATCATTGATATCAACGCTTACATCCAAAGCTACACTGAACACTTAGGCCTCTTTCAAACCAGCTGTTTGTTGGGCTCTGACATTGTCACCCACTTCCTGGATGCGTCTTTCCACAGTTCTGGCTGATGCGGGTGTATCTTGAGTCCTTGCTTTAATTGCATCTTTGTTAGGACGCTCATAAATTAATACATCTGAGGTACAGAGAAAAGTCGCCATCTGTGAATGGCTGTTTAGCAGTACAAGGTGCAATACGAAAACTTGCTTCAGTTCCACGGTGTTTAGTGGCTGTAAAAGCTTTCAGAGTTCTTGTTTGCTTGCTTCTCATGTCTTCACACAGCACGTGTAATTGATTCAACCTTCTCTGTCTCATTCTTGAAAGATTGGTAGTTACCAGCCAAAATGACGTCTTTTCACGCTAATTTAGAATTTGGACTGGCGGGCCGTTGTTTGGATGTGCATATTGTGGCATTTTATTGCTGATAGAGGCAGTTATTTCTGTCTTTCGGTTTATTTTTAGCTTACAAATATCACAGCGTTACAACTGAGACAATCCCCGAATAACAGGACAAAACCTAAATAAATCCACCCAAACCTCCTCTTATTCTCTGCCACATTTTTGCACACCCACCTGTTGCCAAGGCAACCTGCTGACAGCATGCTGCACCAGGTGAGAGGACTGACAGCTTCACGTTTCAACTTTGTAACGTGTTTAGTGACTAAAGAAAAACAAAACCAAGATTAGAACTGAAAATTGAGTCCATCACAACATTTATATTTCTACACATCTTATCAGATTAATGCTTTGCGTGGCAAAGTTAACCCTTCGTGTGCTAACGGGTATGAGTGCCCAGGGTTGCCAACCTCTGATTTACTTCATGATCGGACCTTGGATATGCAGCTAAACAAATGGATGGAAGTAGAGTAAAAACTGAAATAAATGTGGACACTTGGGATTTCCCTGCAACAATAGATAACAGAGTAAATATGCACAATTGGCATCTTTTCACACCTTGATTCCTGTGTTTAGTTAGTTTTTTGGTCTTTTGTTTCTTTAGTTGCTGAACACCCTAATGAAACCCTCCTTCATCTTGCGATGCATTTGGGTTTACCACACCTGGCCCATTTTCTAATTCACCCACCGAGAGGACAAGAAGCATTGATGTCACCTAATGAGGAAGGAGAAACGCTGCTCCAACTGGCTCAGACAGATGGATTTTATTCGATGTTCAGGAGGCTGACCGAGTAAGGCTATTGTTATGTCCTGTCTCAGATTTTTGCATAAACACATACATTCATGAATAAAATGTGCTATGAAATCTTATAACACACACAAAATTCAAATTAGTTTACCAAGTGGGAGAAAAACCTGATACTCTCAGGTGGATCTGCCATCACTCAGGCTTCAAACAGATGAAATCTTAGTCTGTAAACACAGACTGCAGAGTAAACTTCAGGTGTAATGAGGCAGCAGTTCCTGCTCAGGGCTAGAAGTTCTTTATAGGAAACAACCAGCGGGGTTGCAAACAGGATTATCACTTTAGCTAATCTGGAATAAAAAATATATTTAAAAAGACTTGAACTGAAAAGTCAGACTAATTGATAACAAAAAATTAGAAGACATTTTCACAAAATACATCAAATATTTTAATCTTAACAGTAGAAACCAACTCAAGAACAAGAACATTTTAAGGCATAATCCTCAGAGTTTAAAGCTGTAATGGCAAATCTGAAAAACGACCTAGCTTTTAAACATAAACAAGGTAACATAACTGTCACCCCTCCCATTCGCTAGCATTCCTAGGCCACACCCCCCTGATACTGGAACGTGCAATGCCATAAAATACGGACGTGTGGTGGTTCAGTGAGACTGATAACCGGATGGTCCAATAGTAGGTTTTGGACTGAGCCATGTTAGACAAATGCAGAGAATATCTCATCAATTTTTTCATTTAATTTTTTTTAATCCCAACAAACTATTTATAGCTAGACTATGTTAGAACATTGTTAAAAGGCATGACACAATGTTTTAAACTAATTTGCTTTGCAGATTTGCCGTTGTAGCTTTAATATAAATACTATACCCCATCATTTGTACCTGAGTTATTCTCTGTAGTGCTTATCTCTCTCTCTCTCCTCATCAGTCCATCAGGGCCTGAAGACACTCCCCCGCCTGGTGTGTGGTGCTTGTGGTCTGACAGCTCCCGCATGCTGAGGCTCTGTCCAAGAACAGGTTCTGTCATCCTCTCTGTGCAGCAACCACCTGAAAGCTGCCCTCTGGATGCCATTAAGGTCCTTCGAGAAAAACTAGAAGACAACAAGGTTTACGAACTGGTGAGACCAACATAATACAATTCCTATTCTGATGTTGACTGAATAAATTGAATGTTTTCATGCATCTCCATAAATGTTGCTTCGTGACATTGCTATCCAGATAATGCCAGATGCAGGGACTATATTAGGGATGACGTAAACTGTAAGATTTTTATTCTTATGCTTTTTCACATAAAACTGGTAGAGCCATGTTCCAGTAACATTGTGCACTTCAATAGGATAATTTTGATTTTGATTTGGTTCTTGTATAAAGATGACGAAAAATATCAGCTCACCTGTAACAGATTGCTTTTTGAATAGCTTCAGTTTGGAGAAACAGACTGGTCCCCATCAGACCAACAAGCTAACAGCTAGTCATATTGAGGAAAGTGCATCGTTGTTGCCTTAAAACAACCCCAATCAGACATTTCATAGTACTTCCTGCAAACATTCAATTCAATTCAATTCAATTCAGAAGTACTTTATTAATCCCAGAGGGAAATTAGAGTTTCAGTACACACAATTCAGAGATCAGACATACATACATAGACACTTGACAAGAATTGGTGACTGTGGTCATTCGCAACCCGAGTCGCGCTACCGTTACAGATCAAGGGGGTTTATATGAGGACAGAGTCAGGGGGAGGGAAAAAAGGCACTTCAGAGTTACCCTCTACAGAGAGGATAGCTTTGCTATGCAAAAAAACACCTCAGACAGATATGCACACAGACTTCAAACGATACACACATAAGTGTCCACTAGGTGGGGCGGTAGGGTTGGGACTCTCCTCACTTCAGTGCCTGCAGCTGCCTGGAGCAGCGCTCATCACCTCCATTTTGGAAAGGGGGGGGGGGAGATAATGGGTTAGAGAGCACAGTGACTCCTAGATACGGTTCCACGGCCTTCATCGGTCACAGTCCCGCCCAGTCTGGGATAGGGAGAAAGGGTTTCCATAGCAATGGCAGCATTCCACATTTCTTCTGAGGGGGTTTACATTTCAGCCTCGCAGGCTTCAAGGGCACCAGATTCAGATAAGAATTATTTTGTTTACAGACAGAGATAATTTCCTCTCTGCCTTAGAGTCCTGTTGGTCTTCAACCCCTCTAGTTCCAATAATGGCGTACTTAATCTATCCCAATCCGTGCTGATCCGTCAACTCGCTCCTTGATGGTATCCACCTTTTGTGCCAGAGCCTGAATCTCTGCCAAAGTTCCAAGCTTACGACTCGTCTCGACAATTATATGAGTTTGTGCTTTCAAAGCGCGATGCATTCCATCCCTGAGCTCCGGGATTGAGCCAATATTCCTCGAAAGCTCGTTAATTTTCCGGTAAGCCAGGTAACTGCTCATGCCAAACAGCAGGAATCCCGACACCAAAACCACGAAAATCCAGACATCTTCAGAATCCTCTACAGACAGTTGAGATAGGCATATCAGGTTCTACTATTTCCAGGAGTCCATGATATACCCAGCTGGCTCTGTCCCAGAGGGGCATCCGGGAGCCCCTTCTCCCGTTCTCATGGTTGAAATATTTTGTCAATCGCGTTGAGAGACCAACTGACCAGATCCATTTTAACAATTTCCAGTTTCCAGAAAAGATGCAGAAAGCGCCGTGCACAGACAGGACAAAGAGCCTTGGGATGAGGAGGGAGGGAGAGGAGGAAAAAGTGTCTGTACTCGCAAAGAGCCGGAAGAAGAATAAATATTTTGGCTATACATTAATCATTAAAATAGGGCTGCACAGTGACGCAGTGGTTAGCATTGTTGCCTTGCAGCAAGATGGTCCTGGGTTCACATCCTTACCTGGGGTCTTTCTTCATGGAGTTAGCATGCTTTCCCTGTGCATACGTGGGTTCTCTTCGGGTACTGCGGCTTCCTCCCACAGTCCAAAAACATGACTGTCATGTCTAAATTGTCCTTAGGTGTGTGTGTGTGCTTGGTTGTTTGTCCTGTGTGTCTCTGTGTTGCCCTGCTATGGACTGGCAGCCTGTCCAGGGTGTACTCCGCCTGTTTGCCCGTTGACTGCTGGAGATAGATGCCAGCCCCCCCTCGGACAAGCGGGTTCAGATTATATATGGATGGATGGATTTATCATCAAAATTTCTTGTAATGAAGTTTCATTTGAAGGAACTACAGATAACTAAACCTGCTGCCAATTTAACTCCAACATTTTATGTAAATCAAGTTTACCTACACAGGTTTCTAAAAGAGTGTTTAAAAATAACTGCTGCAACATTCTAGTTTGGGCTCTAATCAGACTAGCTGTTAGCTCGTCAATCCAGTCAGAACTGAGATCATCATAGAGATAGCTGTAACAGCTTAGGCAATTGTTTGTACACAGTTCAAGATCTGACCTACTCCTATAAGGCATTTTTCATTGCTTGACCCATGCATGGCTATTATTTATCCCAGTTTAAACTTATTTGCTTCTATTTAAGATCAGTGTGGTCCGATTTGATGCTGGTGGAGACAACAGAGCCAAAGTTGAAGGTCAACATAGTGATGAAGGTAAGCAGTTTTTGTAGTTATGGTTTTTATTAGTAGCGTTGTTTCCAGTGGCCATTTAATAGTTTCAGAATTGTTAGCATTTCTCTCTAATACTTCATACTTTCCTAGTTAAAATAGTTACAATAACAATTGTAACAGTCTAATCTTCTCTATGAGCTCAGACCACACACGTGTCTGTCCCTTTTGCCTCACTTTGTCACACGGATGTTCCTGCTGTTTACCTCATTCCCTGAAAAACTGATCCGGACTCACTTGGACATCACACATTGATTTTCATTAATTTTAAGGCTTTTTGTTGGTGTCACACTTCTGGTTTTGTCTGACTTAATTTCATTCATTCACCCGAAATCAAACAGTTAAGGATTTTTTGTACAGAGAAATTGAGATAAGATTTTTTTTTTACACATTTTCTTGTTACCTAGGACACAGAATAGAGATTTGACTTGTCAGAAAATAATAATCAAAAGGATTATACAATGCTGCAGATAATTATTAGCTTCAGACTTTGTGCTGTCATTATCCTGGCATGCAGATGCAGCTCAAACGTGCCATCTGTGCGTGGGTTTGTGAGCGCAGACTTCCCGGTGGGGCTGCAGAAAGTGATCAGCCACTGATTCAATTGTGCAAACACAGTCTGACATCCATCACTCTCCATGTAAAGAGATACGAAAAACCCAATCAAAAGATCTCTTTTCATTTTGTTTGTTTGTCTCTTTGGCTTAGAGTGGGCTGCATGGTGGCACAGATGTTACCACTGTTGCCTCGCAGCACGAAGGTTGCAGGTTCGAAACTCGGCTGCGGCCTTTCTGCGTGGAGTTGCGTGTTCTCCCCATGCATGCGTGGGTTTCCTCCGGGTACTCCAATTTCCCCCACAGATCACAACATGCCCTATAGGTTATAAATTGTAAGTCGCTTTGGATAAAAGCGTCTGCCAAATAAATGAATAAACATAAACATAGAGTACAGAAAAGTCCTGAAGATGACTTTTTTCCCTTTAGGGCTCATGTTTGGGCTGGAATAAAAGAACCAGAGAGATAGACTTCAACAGGTGACACAGATGATTTTATTTTTTAGCTGTTTGCTAACTTTTGTACCTCCCTTATAATGCATGCCCCCTCCTTCTTTGGTAACCATAGAGATGGCAGATGACCGTATCGACTCATGGAAGCAGGCAGGAAATGTGCACTTCAGTATTGACCTTAACTCTGTCCCGTCTTATTTCTCTTGGAAAAACAGCTTCCCAGTAGGGAATGTGTTTCCCAAGACCTGCTGCTTTGGACGAGCACAACATCTCATTAGCTGGTTTTGAACTTGCACAGAGCAGAGTTGCATCCTGACATCCTGATGTTGTGCTCTCTGCACAACTGTTTTTCCTTCACACAGGCATCAGTAAGGACCTCCATGAGAACGAGACCTTGTCACTGGACAATGTGAGTGTACATTCAAGGTTTTAATAATTATGTGATGCAAAAATTTTTGTGGAAAACCCTTTTCAGCATTTGCATGCAACCATCTGTTCACGTGTTGTTTTCAGAGACTTGCCTAATATTTTTTATTTATGTTTAAAGGTTTTTGAGGAGCAGACAGATCTGTTTCTGACAAACAATGATGGGGAAGAGGACATTGCATCCTCATTATCTGGTAATTTTTTTCTTCTCTCTTCTTCTTTTCTCAAAAACAGTAACAGCTTATCTGTACCAAAGTACTTTTTAAATGTTGGAGCACAATACTCGGGCTTCTAATTGAAACAACGGTTCAAGCTTTAGAAACGAACAGCAATACAAATGGGTTCAAATGAAGCCAACTGGACTTCTTTGGTTTCTTGAAGATGTTGAAGATGTTTCACTTCTCACCCGAGGAGTTTTGAAAAGCGATGAGGTTGAGATGAGAAGCGAAATGTCTTCAAGAAACCGGAGAAGTCCAATTGCCTTCGTTTGAACTGTTTTGGATTACCGTGATCTGCGTGACTGAGAACGTTCCCCAGCAAACACACAGCAGCATATTTGTGGCTGCCGTGCACAGCAGGGTGTGGGAACAGAACGTAACTTGGTGGTTGAGAAGCCCTGATGGGAACCATATCTCAACATGCTCAGCTCCGTTTTCAGTCACATTATTTGAAATCAATAAGGTGACTGTTTCTGAGTCTGAGCAGAAGATCCTCTCCTGTTGGGGGTGCAGGGGCTGCTTGTTGAGGATGAGGTGATCTGGTCTTTACCCACTTTACCCACTTTGAGCTCACAGTGATTTTTTTCCCTGGAGTTCTGGAATCTGCCTTGTCACTAGGACAAAGACAGGAATGGGGTCAGACTTGTCCCACTCAGAATCCATCTGAGCTGGGCATTGCCCCCCCCCCCAAATACCCGCTGTCACCCCTGCCCCCGATTTAACTGGAGTTGGACAGTGGTGCTGTGTACTTGAATTAAAAAGTGGAATGTTAACAAGTGAAAAGTCCCCATGCCTACAAAACATGACGTTTCAGACAAGACACAAATGTTAGGCAGGAGTTTAGCAAGCCTTTAGTGGCTGTTGAAAACTTGAATATGATGCGTTTCAGATGTGGCCACGGTTACTATGAATGCTAATTTCTTTCTTGGAGGACTGAAGAGCTCTTTGTTAACATCAGATTGAAGTGTTTTGGAGTGTGTGATACTTTGAAAGTTTACTTTCAGTTTTTTTTTTCAGTATCACTTAGCTGGATGCTACTTTTTATTGCATCAACTCGAGACCCATGTAGCAGAAAGTTGTTTTTAACATTGAAGATTATCAATAGAATTTCTGTTACATTTAGCAAATCGTGTCCCACAGGGTTGTGTACAGGGCCCAGTTCTGTTTGGTACACATGCTAAGGATCTGCCTTCTGTATGTAAACATAGATTATTTTGTGTATGCAGAATATACTTATTTTTACTGATAGTATTACTAAAGAGGAGGTTAGAAGCCATTTGTTATAAAAATGTCCTGCTGGCTGAAAAGATGTTATGAAGACAGTTGCTATGTTTTTCCCCAAGAGACATGCTGCAGACCCAGACTCAGACATGTTCATCTCGGGATAAAATGTAAATATTAAGATTTCTATCTAGATTCAGATCTTAGTTGGCAGACTCAAATCAAAAGGATTTTTCTAAGGTAAAGCATGCTTTTACGAACTTAAGATGCATTAGATGATTCATTTTTAGGTCAGAGCCGTTGTGACATTGAGCCATCTTCAACTGAAGCAGTTGACCAAAATTAAGCCCATTCTGTGAAAAGATGATTTTAGAACAATAATCCATGCTTTTATTACCATTCAGGTGGATTACTGTAACTGGTTGTACAGTACCTTGGTGTTAAGCCTAGTTTATACTTCTACATCAGTGGGGGTGTGAAACATGCAATGCCATCATTCGTAAACGTGAACACTCTGTGGCAGGCTTGCGTGGGATGACTGAGACATGTCAGGTTTTTTAAAGTGTATCTTTAATGCTCTTTAAATGGTAGAAAAACATCTATGGTCAAAAAGTCTTTTTATCAGATACTAGCAGGTGTTTAAAAGTACTAAATCAAGGGAAGTGGGCCCTAAAAAATGCATGATTTTAGAATCACCAGACTCATTACGTACCTCAAGGAAAAGTTAGAAGAGGACACTTGACTCAGGATAGTTTTAGTTGTAACCTATTCAACTAGTATAACAATGGTTAATGTTTGTGTATGTTGGGGTTGTACAAACTCCTGTTTGTCTGGCCATCGTGTTCATCAATTTCCACAACAGAAGATGAATATGAGAAGCATAGAGATCAGATCATATAAACGTAGAGGGGACATAGACTGGAGCTTTCTATTGGTGCTGGTGTAACTGCGGGCTGCCATGTTGGATGGGTCACAAGTAGCCCCTGGGGCATTCATTGGGCTAGAAAAGATGGGAGTAATCCCCCACAATCTGTTTTCAATAGTACAATAGACAAAAACAGGCAGCGTTTAATCCGATTAGGATTTGGAGAGTTAGGGACCCATCCAATATGGCGGCAAAGTGGTTACACTCCAACGCTCAATGTCGCCTCTACGTATTTGATTTTCGTTTAATCTTGTTCCCACTTCTTGTGGCAACTAGTTGTTTGTTTAATAAAAATAGTAAATTTGTACAGATTTCAAAAGTAAACTTTCTTCCTCTAAAGTTGACCCGCTTTTAACTGTGAATGTGAGACTTGTCTTTTGAGCGTAATGAGAAAGTACAGTAAAGCAGCTCTCACGTGATTGTTTTAGACCAATGACGTGCTCGCGTTTAGTAAACAGGAACCCAACTTAGTGGGGTACTCGGAGTCGGGAAACCGCAGCGATTATGATTTAACTACCTTAGAAACTCAAATTAGAGAACACAAATAATTTTTATTGAAACGTGTTTGATGTAATATGTCAGGGGACATATACTGTGAAATCTTACAGTTAGATCCAGTATTGGGCAGCATAACATCTCTTTTCCACTTTCTCCTGGAATTGAACTTCATAGAACTATATTTGTTGACTGCTGTTGGCAGATCAGCTACTTCCGTTTTGACTGGTCAGCACGCCACTGCCTTTAAATTTGCTGTAACCCAGGAAAGCACTATGCCCCCGTTGTCATGGAGTGGAATTGCTTAGCAAGTCTCATCAGAAAGAAAAACATCTCTGTTGATTTGCGTGTCTCCACAACCCTACTGACGGAGAAGTATAAACTAGGCTTTAGGAAGTCGTACTTGTCACATCTTCAGCTGGCACAAAAATGATGGAGAAAAAAGTCTTGTTTTTAAAGCCCTAAATGGTCTGGCCCTATAGTCTGGTGATCAAAGTCTAGTTGTTGTGGAGAACACCATGCTATAGACATGAAGGGACAGACCTTTTCATCATCATCATCATGCTTTATTTGTACAGCGCCTTCAGTGACCAAACAGCACCCAGAGAGCTGAACAATAACAAGAACCAATAAAAAGGCCCATTAATGGTAAATTAACTATTTGTATAGCGCCTTCTGAGGGTTCTACAACCCCTCAGGGCACTTCGCACTACACACACACACACACACACACACACACACACACACACACACACACACACACACACACACACAATGAGGATGATGATGATGAGCTACAATGTCCACCGGCCCCTCGGACCACCACCGGCGGGCAAGGGGGGTTACGTTTCTTGCCCAGAGACACAGCAGCAGCACGCTCTGTCAGGAGCTGGGATTAAACCTACAACCTTCCTGTTACTGGACAACCTGCTCAACCTCCTGAGCCACTGCTGTCCTAAAGCAAGTTCCCCAAAAGCAATGGTATAGTAGTGACTCTTTAGCCGGCTCTTAAAAGTTGGCAATGTGGATTGATGCTGTTGCCCCCCCCCCAAAAAAAAGCAGCTCAAAACTATTTTCCCTCTTTTCTGTTGATGTTCACTTTATTTAGAAAGTCACCATGTGTTTGAACCTTTATTTAGATGCCCACGCCAGTTTAAACAATATCCCACAGATAGTCATTATTCTACCATTTATTAAAAAACAGTGAAACACAGCTTCCTACTGAGGCCCTCACAAGGCCAAACCGTTCTCTCTACAGATGAGATTAAACCTTCAGCTAAGTCACCAACATTATTTTACATGATTTACCACTGTCTCTCTTTTAAATAAATACATAAGCTGAAAACACTTGAGTACACAAACAGCCAGATTGTAAAACTGTAAAGAACATGAACAGATATGAGAAGTCTGCTCTTTTTGTCTGTGCTGTAGTGTCTTCACTGTGTGTGAGCAGCGGCAGAGAGGAAATGCCTCTGAAATGCCCAGGATTTCCCTTACATTAGAGCAGACATGGCTGGCCCAGACATCAAAGTCTGGGTGGAAAGTGCTCTCATCAAGGGAGGTCATTTTCCATGTTGTCATGGCAGAATAACCATCCACTGCTCCTCTAGAGATATGCAGCAAGGGTGCATTTATATACACAGAACAATACACTTTAGCGTTTAAATAAGCTATCAAACTTGATTCACCATTTAAAATCTAAATTATTCTAATCTTTCATACATCAAAAACTCAAAAGCATCATCCTCACGAACTTTATTGTGAAGAAGCCACTCGGTTAAATGCAGCACAGTTCCATTATTGTTTCAGCTTTTCCTCTTAAATTATTTACTACGTGAACTTTGACTTATTGTTAAAAATCGCAGTGTGCCAGATGGCTGTTGTTGTCCAGCGTGAGTCACAAGAAGAAGTCGGTTCTCCCACTGGAGTGCAGGAAGTCTATTTTTACCAGTTTTCTGGAAAGGGTTGCTACACGGAATATCAGAGTGAAAGTACTTTTGGCTTTTTGCTCAGCTGTGTTTTTCTGTGGAGGGTTAAGTTTGTACCACCACTAACTGCTAGTTGTGACATCCTGCCTTGATGGCCTGAGGTATAAGCTTAAGAGCGTCGTGATTGGTCCTGAATTTCATAACTTTTTTAAACTCTTATCAGAACATAACTGGATATTTGTACTTGAGAAAATATTTGTGTTCAAGAAGAATCTAAGAATTTATACGACGGGCAACGGTGGCAGAGGAGTTAAGTACCCGCATCGTAACTGGAGGGCTACAGGTTTGCATCCCGCTCTGTCCGTTGCAGTTGATGTGTCCTTGGGCAAGACACTTCTCCCTCCTTGCCTGCTGGTGGTGCCAGTGTACGTCAGCCACGCCCTCGTGTCGCAGCTGTGGTTACAATGTACCTCATCGCCACCAGTGTGTGAATGTGTGTGTGCATGGGTGTGTGTGTGTGTGTGTGTGTGGGTGAATGGCTGGCTGTGTTGTGAAGTGTCTTGGGGGGGTTATAGAACTCTGAAAAGGTGCTATGTAACATGTTACCATACTTTCCCCATCATAAGTATTAGGAATTGGGTTGTTCGATATTGGCTAGTTATTTATTTATTTAGTTATTTTTTGCAGATATATCGATATAATCTGACTTTAAATTTCCCATACATTGGGGATTCCCTCATAAAAATAGAAAAAGTGAATAATTCTAGGTCATTTTCGGTTATCACGCTTAATTAAAGGTCAACTTCACTGAAAAAACATATTTTAATGATTATTTCTGATTCTATTCAGTCACTCTTGAGTTTTTCATGCAAGCTAAACATGAAAATAGTCTCCTACAACTATCTCCTGCATTATCTTCTGATTGAAAATAGACGGTGAAACTCTAGGATTAGAAAAGCCTGACAGATCTACGTCACTCTGTCACTTAGCATGCATGGACTCACTCAGCTTGGCTCACGATGGGGAAGGCTGTCGTTTGTTTAGCGTCCAGGAAACAGACTTTGGTGTAGCCTGTCACGGCGAGAGCAGGAGGTTAGGACCCAAGATGCAGAATCCCCAGAACGACTCAAGGCGGGAGAGATTTGAGAGAATACTTCCTTAATTTCAAAGGCGGATGCGCCAAAGTCCAGAGGCACAAAAACAAACCTGACTTAATAACAAACTCGCTGAACAAACAAACAAACAGACAGAAGCTCACTCATGAGCACGAACTAGGGTAGCTAGAGGAGAGCAGAACACGCTGACAATTACAATGAACCAACAACCACAGAGTGACAAGACAAGGCTTTTAAACACAGAGGGAGGTAATCAGGGAAACAGGTGGCAGGTGTGAGGAAGAAGAAGAAGAAAGTATCATTTCTATAGCGCCTCTCAAGATAAAAATCACGAGGCGCTTCACAAAAACAAAAAATGTAAAAATATTAAAAAAGCATTTAGAAAATGTTTAAAAATATAAATGAGCAAAAAGAGACAATTGTGTTAAAAAATGTTAAGAAAGAGAGAGAGAATAGGAAAAAGGGAAATCAGTGGTTCCTGGGGAAGGTGGAATAGGTGGGGAGAGCAGAATAAAGAGAGAGAGTGTGAGCTGAGGAGAAACTGGTGGAACCAATTAACTAAATGGGAAGGGAAAGAGCTTGGCAGGAGGGCAGATCAGCGTTAACCTATAAAACATGGATCTAACCAAACCTAAAAGACAGAGGGCAAATATAAACCACCAATAACCAGATGGGTGAGGAGGACTAATCTAAAGACAACTAGGAAAACCAGGGAGTGACTAGTATAGGAGGACACAAGAGGAGAGCCTGGAGTGGGAACCGGAGGGGGCTGGGGAACAAAGGGACCCAGAACGTGACATAGCCTTATACAGAATTAAATAGTTCTGTTCAGTACAATAGTTCTTGTTATTTTATATGAAAAATCTTGTTCAGTTTCACAACTAAAATGACCAACGCTTGTATTTTAATTGTCTAAACTAAAGATTCATTATACACTAGGATAAAACATTGTTAATATGTCATTTTTTAAACTCATCTTTATTATTTTAGCCTAAAAATAATTTTATCAGCATAAAATTTCATTTTCAAGGAAGTTGGCTTTGAGAAAATCAATAACATGAACAGAATCTTCATGCTACATTATCATCGTGTTTACAAGACCTATAAGTCGTAGGATTTTCCTTCTTTAATGCCATGCATGTCTTTAATATGTCAAATGACAGCTGCATGTAAACAGGGCAGATAAAGTAAAACAAAAAGGGAATCAATAATCCACCTTTTTCTTTTTACGTAAACAGGCAGCTTACTGGTGAGGGTGATTGGTGGAGGTTTGTATGAAACAGTCCTTTAAAGGTCAGACAGGAGTAGGTATGCAGCAGCTCATCACTTTTTCCTTTCTTCTCTCTAAAGCCCTGACATTTGAGCAAAGAAAGATTTAAACAAAATCCAGAATAACCGGAAACAGCAGGAGAGGAGCACATGTGACTAAGGAGTCTCAACATGTTTGATTATCAGGTCTTCGGAGTTTGGCATGCTGCTGTAAAGTCCTCAGAAGGTTTCTCCACAGAAATCTTTGTTCTGAATGTTTTCAACTCACTGATTTTGAACAAACCCTGACAAAACCGACAGATGCCGACAGCTGAAGTAAAGATACAGCAGACGTGGAATACTGTAAATTAGCTGATGGTGACTGGGAAAACGAACGAGCAGTGATATGGAGGAGTTCTGATGAGTGGAACGTTTATTTTTTCCAGTGAACGGACTTCCCACACAGACCAGTGAAGATCAGGAGTTCAACCAGCAGGAAACCAATGATTTGATCTCCATGATCAACAGCGGCGACCAGCAAACACAGGTCAATAACACACGGCCACCTTCTGTAAACCTAAAACTGTTACTTCTCAAAAACTTTCTATTGCTCGTTTTTAACTTCCTGTCCTCGACTGCAGGCTGGTGATGTTGACTTTAGGTACAGAGTCTGTGGGGTGACGAGGGACAGCACGGAGACCGATGACAATTTATGGGACACAGATGATCTTCTTGCAACGGACACCCCCCCACCCCATTCAGAAGACCTGCACCCTTCCCCCTGCCCTCTCTCACCAGTGGATCAGGCCCTCACAAGGCTAAACCGTTCTGTCTCCACCCAGCAGACCAACCACAGAGACAGCCCAACTATGGAAACCTGCGACCGCAGGTAGGAAATTTTGAAGGTTTTCGTCTAACAAGCTCCATGTGCAAAGTTTACAAATGATCTTTTTCTTCTATTGTCCCAGTCTGGTGGCTCTGGAACTGGACAGCGAGGAGGAGACCATGGAACCAAAGTCCTCTCTTTCCCCTCTCGTGTCAGATGTTGGGAAAAGTGAAGAGAAAAGGGATGCTTTTCATCCAGCTCCTAACCTCCTCTGCACTCGCAGCCAGTCTGCTTCCACATGTGAACCCACCTCAAAAGTAAAATAAAATTTTAACCAGTCAGCACGCCACAGTATCAGATCTCATGCTTTTACTTTGAAAGTATCTATACAGTTCATGCACCCTCATTGTGGGGATGGAGATCAGATTCATTTAAACGTTTAACCCTCTGGAGGCAGGGTTTGCAGATGTGCAACGTTAAAACCTACCTACCTAGTTACTCCACACACGTGTTTCATGAGCATTTTTTAACTCAGAAGTACCCCTGAAGGACTTAGTTGTTCGTCCTTTTATCAAAACTTATTTTGAGCCTGAGAGGGTTAATTATTCATCTGAACAGTTGATTTCCAGGATAGAACTCTTACATTTGATTCAGTGACACCAAGCAGGTTGGACTTCAACCGCGTCTTTTTGTTGCCATCACCAAGCCTCTGGTAAAATTCTGGCTAATGTGTCACACTTCTTCTTGTCTGGTTGATTTCCTGGGGAGTTGGGAAGGCCATTCCAGAGGTTTACCATTAGCCGGATGAATCCAGTCAGAAACCAGCTCTGATGTATAGCACTACCACCACCATGCTTAACAGTTGGTTCAGCGTTCTTACCCCCAAATTCCACTACCTCCGCTCCGCTCCGCCCCCGCCTTCCGCAGCCGCTCGCTTCCGAACTCAATTTTTACTGGTACCCGATCTACAACGGCTCCGCTCCGGTGCGGAGACCTGAGGGGGTCAAACAAGCATGCGCGGGATTTTCGAGATCTTGCGATACAGTCCGAGCAATAAACGCGGAAGTTAGATCCAAACACCCGTTGTGTGGGAGAAGCATCGAAATGAGCTGTTTAATCTGCCCATCATTGTGTTGAGAGATCAGCAGTGTTTGGATCAACAAAGTGTGACTACTTTGATAGTGGAAACTGTATTTATGGCTTATTTTTGTGCATTTAAACTTCAGCCGCCATTGATAGTTGTTAAAAGTTGTTAAACCTGTGCATATGAAACAAAAAACGCCTTTTGTTTATTGATTTATTGTGAAAAACGGAAGATGTGCTTGCTCCTTTTCCTGTTGGGCCGTTGTGATTTCTGTCCAATTACTGCGGAGGTGCTCCGGCATCCGGCGAAAATAGGATCGATTCTATTTTTGCCGGACGCCGGAACAGAGGGCGGCGCACGGCGCCGCACTGCCGGAGCACGGCCGCAGTAGTGGAATTGCTCTGATTGACTAGAACGGGACCGATTTTGCTCCGGCGTTCGTGTCGGAGCGGAGCGGAGGTAGTGGAATTTGGGGGTTAGGACTGAAAGCCTCGTCCCAAATAACTCAAACTTTCTCTGTTAGACATTAAGCTGGTCTGTGTGGGCAGCTGCAGATATCAGTTTCAAATTTCAACCTGAAGGTTGGGCTCTTGGAGTATGGGGAGAAAAAAGTCTCAAAAGATCTCTGTGTGTGTATCTAAATTTGTGTGTGTGTATAGCATCGACATATAAATATTGGACAATGGGTTTCCATAGGCTCCAATAATAAGTTTTTGAGCTAAAATAGGAGGTGGCCACCACCGCCATTTTGACCGTGTCACAGGTTCCGTCAAGCCCAGACAATTCCATAAATGGGAAGAGAGGTGGAGCTGAGGGTGGGGCTGTAAGGCTGGGATCAACTGACGACACCCGGTCGAACTAGCTACAAGCTAACCTGAATTTATCCCAAAGCTAACGCGGAGGTGGGAATTAAGCTAACGGAGGTAGCAACCTAGCTACAACCGGAGTTAACTGTGCACAACACCAGAGCTTCTGAGTCAGAGATACGCCGGGCTGACCGCTGGGTAAAACCGGGTAGAACATAGAGGTCACCGAGAGCTCCACAAGCCGGCAGCCGCACAGCAGACAAGCGCCGCTGCGCAGAGCTACCGCTGGGGAGACCCGGGTGGAAAGGTTTCCATCCCAGAGCTCCACAAGCCGTCAGCCCGCGCAGCAGACAGAAGCCGTGATCAGACAGAGATGCGCCGAGCTGCGGGGAGGGGAGAAGAGCTCCACA
>SSNQ01000162.1:14958-39227 GCA_006942095.1 Nothobranchius kuhntae | reverse complement strand
AGCTGGTCTGTGTGGGCAGCTGCAGATATCAGTTTCAAATTTCAACCTGAAGGTTGGGCTCTTGGAGTATGGGGAGAAAAAAGTCTCAAAAGATCTCTGTGTGTGTATCTAAATTTGTGTGTGTGTATAGCATCGACATATAAATATTGGACAATGGGTTTCCATAGGCTCCAATAATAAGTTTTTGAGCTAAAATAGGAGGTGGCCACCACCGCCATTTTGACCGTGTCACAGGTTCCGTCAAGCCCAGACAATTCCATAAATGGGAAGAGAGGTGGAGCTGAGGGTGGGGCTGTAAGGCTGGGATCAACTGACGACACCCGGTCGAACTAGCTACAAGCTAACCTGAATTTATCCCAAAGCTAACGCGGAGGTGGGAATTAAGCTAACGGAGGTAGCAACCTAGCTACAACCGGAGTTAACTGTGCACAACACCAGAGCTTCTGAGTCAGAGATACGCCGGGCTGACGGCTGGGTAAAACCGGGTGGAAAACAGAGGTCTCCGAGACCTCCACAAGCCGGCAGCTGCACAGCAGACAAGCGCCGCTGCGATCTGAGATGCGCAGAGCTGCCGCTGGGGAGAACCGGGTGGAACGGTTTCCATCCCAGAGCTCCACAAGCCAGCAGCCCATGCAGCAGACAGAAGCCGCGATCAGACAGAGATGCGCCGAGCTGCGGGGAGGGGAGAAGAGCTCCACACGCCGATAGTCGGAACCCAGCTCCACCAACATGTTATATTTCAACCCTTTTTCTAAAGTGCAGCATTATGTTAAATGCACTGGGTTTTACCCTATTACATTTAAATTTCATGGTTAAACAGTACATGTTCAAATCTAAGCTCAGCTCGGCAGTGACCTAAAATACATAAATATAATTTTACTTACCGAAAAAAATGAAGTGGAGACTCCTTGGACGCTCTATTAGTGCAATTAATGCCACAGCAAGTCATTTTGTCCAGCAATTGCACAAAACATATACAAAAAGGTATACACAAACACAGAGACTCAAAATCCCGGAACAGTTTCCAGGCCAGACCGAGGCTCTACTGAGGCCTTTCCACGGAGCTAGCTCTGTGGTCACGTGGGTCTGATGGTCATTAATTATACAGAATTTTAGGCTTTTAATACACTTAAACAGAAGAGTGAGAAAAAAATTCACCCCCCTCAGAGTGTCATGAGTGTAAACTAGATAATTTAAACCAAAAACATGTTTTGGTACCAGGCTGTAAACATGTTTATTTCTGCTGTGAAATTGGTATTTTTAACATGGGAGTTAATGAGGATTTGCTCGCTTCTGACACCAGCCCCCAGTGGATGAGGGTAGTACTGCAATTTTTGGTACTTCTGCGATTGCTCCAATTTTTGAGCCACATTGGCTTGGTGTATAGATAGATATAAGCATTTGTAAGTCTTTGATTTGTAACTTGTATTTACGTTTTTGTGTGTAACTTCAGCTCCTACACACACAAATAATTAAAAAACACACACACACACAAATCACCTGGTACACACAGATCAGTTTACAAGTACAAAAATCCTGTTGAGACTCTTTTCTCACTTGACTGATTTGTGCGTACATGGTGCATTTGAATGCTGGGTGGAAGCTGGGAAATCTGAACTTCCACAGGATTTAGTCTACACCAGGGTATCCGCAGGTCCTTAAAAAGTCTTAAATTTGCTTTTCCAAATTTAAGGCCTTGAAAATCCTTAAAAATGACAAATAATCCTTAAATACAGTTTCCAAAGGTCTTAAATTACCAAAGACCCAATCAACAAGATTCTTTTATTTCTATAAAATTTTTGTGAATTTCTAGTTAGTGTTCAGCATTTTTTGTGTATGATGTTGGCGTAAGCGGAACCGTACACATTCAGTTGGTTTTGAAAGGGGGCTATTTTTAGATGAGCACATTAGCTGGTTAAGCTAGTGGGAGCTTGCGCCATGGGGAAGTGCAAGTTAAATGGTATCTAGATGGCTAATCCCATGTTCACAACGTGGTTAGTACCAGTTCCAGGCAATAGCTGGAAATTATAGCTTATATTTAATTGAAAAAAAAATGCATAAATTTGGTCCAAGTGGCCTTAAAAAAGGTTTTAAAAAGTCTTAAATTTGGCTTCCTTAAACCTGCAGATACCCTGGTCTACACACACACACACACACACACACACACACACACACACACACACACACACACACACACACACACACACACACACACAGATCTTTTGAGACTTCTTTCTCCCCATATTGGAGCAGGAGCGTCTCTTGGTCCATGTTAATGTAAAACTGTCTTCACTGTGGACAGAGACACTGATGTCCTAGAAATGTTATGTTTGTTATAGGCTTGGTGGGTTCAGAGCATCCAAACCAGTGTGCTTCTGTCTGAGGATGACTGAGAAGTATTGGTCAATTCCAAGAATGCTGTTGTGAAATATTTAAGCATGTGCTTGTGTGTAATTTTACCCCTCTGTGGTTCAACACAATTCCAAAGAATTTTATTGTATAATTATTCCACCCTGGAAAAAGAAAAGTTCAAATGAATCATGAAAAGGCCCAAATGAACCACTCATCCCTGTTTTACATGATTGCTAACTTCTGACCAGCTGTATGTTTTTTATCATGTAGGACACGAGGGAAGAGGGGGTTCGATTGCGCTCCTATTCCTACTCATCTCCAAAAATCAGCTTCCTCCCTACTCGTCATCACCGTGACAACCACACATCAGAACTCAGCCACGGTTAGTCAAACCTCCAAATTCAATAAACCTTCACTCTTAACACATCACTAACAATAGTCCTACTTTAGTTCACTCCATTTTTCCCACATTAATGGATTAACCTCAAATAGTCTGCTAATTTTACACTAGTCTTTATCTGCAGAAAGCCTCAACGCTGATGTAAAGGCCAGTCATTTCCAAATATCGACTAAAGCCACAAAGCGCATTTCAGGCTGCTTGGCATCTTTCAAGTAGCAGCTCACAAATTATACGAAGACTTGGCCTGAGAGTATTATTCCTGGAGTCTTAGTGTATTAGCCAAAAATATTCTGGCACTTACCTTTTTGAGCTGTTATGTGTCAACGAAGCAAATAAGACTTTGAAGGAAAGTAAGCCAACAGTTTGTGTGCATATGCTGTGTGACTCTAGCTTATTTTTGTTTTGATTTAACAGAGATGAAAAGTATCAACTAAGACACTAAATCTGTACATTTGGTAAAAGATTTTCACCTCCAGGTTCTTTCTCCTCTAAAAAACAAAAACAGAACAGTGTGAAAAAGGCAGATTACTGTCTGCTTAATAGCTCTGAACATGGACTTGACTGTCTGTGCTGATAGTTTGCAGCCGCTGTAGTTGATGAGCAGCTCCTCTGTCCACTGTGCCCTGTAGATGCCGTCGTCCACAGTGTGAGCCACAGCCGATCTCTCCTTCAGGCGCTCTCTCTGTCTAAATCCACCCTGTCTCTGTCTCTGCTCCACCCTGGTAGTAAGTACTGGACACTGCAGTCACCACACCGCACCTAGCTGTCACCTGTGTGTGTGTGTGTGTGTGTGTGTGTGTGTGTCTGTGTGTGTGTGATTACGAATCTAAACAGTTCTTTATTCCTTCATTTTCACCTCTCTGTTCACTCACCTATTTCTCAGCTTGATTTCTGGGCACAGGCAGCCAGCTGGTGGAAAATAATCAAGGATTTCAAATCAAACTGATTATTACAGGATGCAAACGTTTGGGCAGCCTTGTTAATCTTCATGATTTTCCTTTATAAATCGTTGGTTGTTATGAAAACAAAAATTCAATACAAATAACTGTGAAAATATGTAAATTTAACATTTCGAAGTTAGAGTTGGTGTTTTCGTGCTGTGAATGACAGATGTGCAGTAGTGTGAAAAGAATTTACGGTAGTTAAAAATGGTTAAGACATTCTAAGGCCATTTTCAAGTCATAAATGAAGCCTTATCCTTTATAGAGAACATTTAGAAGGGCCTCAGTTCAGAAAAACAACTTTTAGATCTTTTAGGAATGATGAGCTAACAGCTGGTTTGAGTGCAGCGAAAACCAAATGTTCCAGTTTCACGTCCCAAAGTATTTACCGCAGAAATATGGATCATTTCCTGCTCAACGTGACCTCTGAGTACACCAGAAGTGGTGATATTTATGCTTGTTAATACCCCCAGAATTAAGAATTCCAAATAAATAACGATAACTTTCAACAACAAGAGAGGAATAAAGGTTAATGACATAACATGTTGAGATTGTTTGAAGATGACATCAAGTTTCTTTGACTGAGTTTGTTACTGGCAGTTAGCTCATCAGTCCTATCACCTTGTGTCTTATTTTTGTGATTCCCTTAATAACCTCTTCATGTTGTTTCTGTCCTCAGAACAAAGAGCCTCCAGTGTTTCAGAACATTCTGAGAAAAGGTATTTATGCTTAATTTTTTCCAGATGTGTTTGTGCTGTTTTTGTTCTAAATTAAAATCACGGTTTCATGAGGAAGTTTTGACTTTTATTGAACAATAATCCTGCTTCCTCGTTGTGTTTTTCTTGTGCAAGACTGTTAATGTGTCTTTTGTGGCTTATGATGCTTTTTATCCTGATGAATATTGTGGCGGTCAAACTATGTAGCGTGACCAAGCTTCTCCCCACTTGTGTGGTTACGGAAGCAACGCCTCTTGTTTGTGAACATACATCTCTAGCTGGCCTGAAGAGGTAAAATATGTTGTTTTACAATGATTAGCCTAAGCAGCCCTAGCCTAGGCAGAGAGGCCCAGACTTCGCTCTCCCCAGCCACTTGGGCCAGCTCCTCCGGTGGAATCCCAAAGTGTTCCCTGGCCAGCCAAGAAACATAGTCCCTCCAGCATGTCCTGGGCTTCCCTTGAGTCTCCTCCTGGTTGGACGTGCTCGGAAAACCTCACCAGGGAGATGCCCAAGAGGCATCCTAATCAGATGCCTGACCCTTACTTAACTGGCTGCTCTTGAGCTGCTTCACACTCAGCTGCAAATCTCTCCAGCGAAAGTTGGAGACCACGTTCTGATGAACCCAACAGAACCACATCATCTACAAAAACCTAATCCTTAGGCCACTAAAACGGATCTCCTCAACACCTTGGCAGCCTTGGTGGAGTCCAACTCTCACCGGGGATGAGTCCGACTTATGGCAATGCAGAAAAGCTCTGGCATTGGTCACACAGGGACATAACAGCCTGTATCAGGTGGCCTGGTACCCCATACTCCTGAAGTATCCCCACAAGGCCCCACACAAAGGGCGAGGTTGAATGCTTTCTCCACAAATTCACAAAACACATGTAGGCCAGCTCCCACACACCCTCCAGGACCCCCATAAGGGTATAGAGCTGTTCCAGCACTCCACGGCCAGAACCCCTGACTTTACCAGGGATATATGTGACATTGTTTGTAAGCAGATGTCCAACACTATTGGCTAATGCAATTCAAACTGCATGTGGCTCGAAGGGAACGATGGTTGGGCTTAGCACAAAAAGACAAATGTGCCTACGTTATATTACAGCACAGGGTCAGACGATCCCTTTTATGGATTTCTAAAACATCATTCATTTCCTGAAAGGGGAATCTCCAATCTGAATCTGAATCTCCAAATTGCTGCTGTAATATGTGGTATAGTTTCAATCAAGAAACAAGGATATTGTTGTTGGTATTGACAGCCTTTGATTAAATGTGCGAAAAGCTGTTTTAAACGAATCAGTGCAAATGTTTATTTTTTATTCATCAATAAATCTGTGGGCAACTGGTTTGATGCAAACCTAAAGTTTGTATTTATTTATTTTTGTTGAAAATGGTTTTATTTCCAGATGAGAAACACCAGTTTGCAAAAGATGCATGCTTTGAAAATCACAAGAGATTTTCATGAAATAATGTACAACTCATATTGTTGCCATTGCCTTTCACGGCAGTTTTTACATCATCTCCTGTTGAGAGATATTTAAAGTTAAAATATGCAGTTATTTGATTAAATGTTGAAAATTGCTTCATGCATAATTTAACTCATAATCAGCACAGAGTGTTGTGATGAACCCGTTTTTCACCATTTTAATATAATAACCACAAACTGTCTGAGTTTGAACCATCTTTATGTCCGCTAAGGCTGTGGTTTTCCCCCAAAGGATCGTCAGTTGTAGGAATTCAAGCTGACTTTTTGAGTTTCATTAAATTCCATTCCAAAAATAGAGCTGAACACACACAAAACTGCACATTTCCTGTTCCAATTCAGCGTGCCCCTTTAAATGTTTTACTTCAGCTGTTATCCTTTGATAATAAAGACCTAAATGCCAACTTCACGGAAAACCAACTTTTAGATGAATTGTGAAAAAGAGCGGGCCTATGCAGCAAGTGGTTGGTTGTGTGTTATCTAAACAAGCAAACATCCATTTACCCTGACACGCTAATAATGAACATGGTTGTGATTGTTCATCCACAAACCTTTAGCATGTCCCTGCATTAACTGTGTTTTACAGGGAGGCTAGGTTCCGTAAACGGGCCCAGTCTGCCGATGATGAGGGCAGCGCGGAGCTGGCTGAGTCCCTCCAGCATCTCACCTTGTCTGAGTTTCTCAAAGAGTATGTGGGGTTTTCGCCAAACTTAATGAAACTAACCCTCACAGAAAAGTGACAACAAACCACTTTTCTGTGAGCGGTACGACCTGAAATGTCCACAAGTCTGCCTGCATGATTCTAGTTATTAACGCTTTCGTTTGGACTAATTTGCTTTCACAGCACAGCGCTGCAGAGCAGAAAACTGTCTTGTTCTACTTTTTCAGCTACTAACTGTGTTTTTTTTTCTTTTTGATTTAAAGTAGCCTCACCCGAAACACCGTGCAACGCCACCTTAGATTTTTAATAAACGACTGCAGCTTGAACTAACTTAAATCTTTGCCGCTGAAAAGCTAAATGCATTTATGCGGCACTCCACTGCACTCTTCTAAACCTGTTATGCTCGGTCTCGTCGTCTCAGCAGGTGAAGACGAAAACCTTTTGTGCTCATTAACCTGGAAATGTCCCATTGAAGACCACAGCAACAAATGGTTGCTGATTGTTTTATGTTTTTTATGCAGGATTGAAGAGGAAGAGTTGGAAAAGTGTAACATTCCAATCAAAGCAGAGTCGGAGAAATACAAAGTCATCCGGACTTTAAGTTTCCTCAAGAGCAAGATGTCGAGCACACGCAACAAGAGCAAGGTAACAAGTCTAAAGTCAAATGATGCTTGTTGCTTTGCAACTTTAGAAGCTAAGTTAGATGAAGGTGTGTTTTTCTGTAGAAGGATGTATGTTATTATTGGATGTTACAACTCTTTAGAGGGTTAGGGAGACACAACCAGGAAACCATTCTAGGAATAACTCAAGGTCAGAGCAACAGACCAAACAAGGTGTCTGGCCTCTTTCCTTTTAATGATTAACCCTCACTGTTGAGTCAGCGCAGAGGCTGGAAACCCTCCCCGACTTGCATCTGTTGTTTATGCGATGCTCCATTTCCGTGTCGTTGGGCTTGCCTTACAGTTAGGAAAAGGGCGCGGATTGCATCCCTGCTCACAAGGAGGATTTAGCTCTGAAAGCAGAGACTTTTACTGACATTTTCATTACAAACGTGAAGTCTCGCATCGAGTGGAGCTCAAACGTAGAGCTGTCGGTCTCCTGTTGTCTTGTCTGCATGGACTCCATGTTGATACTGATGTCTCTGGCACGGTTTTCAAAGGGGAAAGGGAAGGACAGAGAAGCCAAAGACAAGCTGCTAAATGGACATCTCTTTGCAAGCGGCTCCTGTTTGGGCCCCACAGTGTGCGTGGTGTGTGACAAGCCAGCCTCTGGAAAGGACTTCCAGCATTGCTCAGGTATGTGAACCTTCACACCAAACAAACGCCCAACCAACAGCTTTAAAAGCTCATCCGTCTTTTTCTCTCAGGCTGCACTACAATCGTCCATAAAGGCTGTAAGGAATCTGTCCCTCCGTGCTTGAAGGTGAGGATTGTCCCGAGAATAAATGGGTGTGCTTGTTTTTACCACCTCCCGCTTTTTTCTCTCATTAATTAAGGAGCTTTAACAAAGCAGTTGTTTGTGTTTTTAAGAAACATCAGGATAAATATGCCCCGACATCAGTGAGAAACAAGACGGCATCTCTCCCACAGAGTGAGTTTACAGATCTCAAGTCAAGAATCAATTCATTTAATCAGGAACATGTTTTTTAAAATAAGAATGAGCTCTTTGTTTTTCTCCCAGACTTCACAGTGAGGGAAAGTCCACCTCAGCCCAGGATCCCCATCTCTCTGTCGCAGCCAGTCCTAGTCCCAAATGGGAAAAGGGAATCCGTGATGCGATCGTGCTCTCTCTCTGGAAGTCTCCCTAACAGTGACAGGTTATACAGCACTCAGAGTTTATTATGTAAAATAATGATAAGGAGCTGGTAATAGCAGAGCCATGTCTGATGCAGTCTGCTCGGTGAGGGTTCAGAGACAGAATCTGACGTCCAGAAGCTGAACAGCCAGTCAGAAGAGCTCCTCCCGACTCCGGTGTCCTCGGTCTCCAATGAGTCATCCTTGGGAGACGGTAAGAGATCATTAAGCTTTGTTAAAATATTCAGAAAAAGGGGGAAAAAGCTTGAGTGGATGTAACAAATCCTTGCAGCCAGACATGGTTTTTACCTGCTTGAATGAGTTACTGGCTGACCTTAAAAATAAAGTGTTCCAGGAAGAAAAGACAATCTGAGAAAATGCGAGAAAAGGCATTAGAATTACAGCTTTTAGGTTTCAAAGTAGAAAATTATTCACTAGAACAACAATAAAGATTTTACCCAAATTATATACTAATTTAAAATAGAGAACCTTCATCACTTTACACAATATATACAAAAACATTCCATCAGATTTCAGTCCTTTTCAATTTGACCTGCACTTGTATAGCCCCTTTCTGAGTCAGAGGACTCCAAAGCACTTTACCCTGTCATCAGTCATTCATCCATTCACAGACTGGTGGTGATGAGCTGCACTGCAGCCACAGCTACCCTGGGGCACACTGACAGAGTCGAAGTTTGATCTGACAATCCACTGATTAAATGGAAACTCCTAAACTTTGAGCCATTAGCTGTTTTTACAAAATAATGCTGTCAATTTGCCGCAGTGCCCTGGTTGCATCAGGAAGCCTTAGGTCATGAAAAAGTGGTCAGACCATGGCAGTAATGTGGCACAATCATGTCCTTTTCACGAAAAGATTAGGTGATGGCAGCATAAATGAACAGATGCGGCATGGCGCGTTTATAAGACACACCATTGTTATAAGACTTTGCTTTAATATTACGCTAATTTGCCGACATGGTGTGTCTTGTAAAAATGAACAATGTTGCCATTGTGACTTTTGCTAAGTCAGGGCTGCTAACTCTCACACAGTGAGCATGAGACATACACATCTGTCCCTCTTCAGACGCTCTTACGCTACACCTTCAGTATCTCGCACCGAAGCACCCCACCCCACTCTCAAAAGTCAAGAGGTTGGCAGCCCTGGCTAGATGACAGCAACGGTTTTATTCCCTCAATAGTGCCGCTGTCGCTATCTGAACTGTTTAGACTCCATCTGTCCAGAAAACTGGGGTCGTTCAGCCACATTCCTCTCAAAGAGCCTAAAAGAAGACTGAAAACTAGCACAAAAAACCTGTTGCCACAGATTCTGCAACACTTAAAGGGATACTAAGCAGCTTTGCTTGTTATTAGCACCCCCTAGTGTACGTTATTATTTATCTGTGGTCAAACTGAAAATGAAACTTATTTCCTCACTGCGTTCATCTTTTTAACATCTTAATCTAACAGCTGAAACGTCTCCCCAGCCTTCATTAGTGTCTGCAGGAATGATTCATCACTAAATCAAAAAAATCAGCTGTGTTCATGACCTAAAACGTGCAGGTAGTGGGCCGCCATGCACGCTGAAGTTGGAAGTGCGATATTCTGGCCACAGAGGGCGGCGGGGGTCTGAATGGCATGTCATTTACCCTGTAAAGGCTCATTATAGCAAAGTATCCCTTTAAAGGTGAGATTGACTTGGAATCGTGTAATACTTGTTCTTTTTGAAATACGATCAGTCACTCTGATTTTCACATGCAGGCTGAACATGAAAATAGGCTACTACCCCTATTTCTGCCCAAAGAAAATAGACAGGGAAGCGCTCAGGTAAAAACACACGCAGATCTATGTCACACTGTAAATTAGCATTCATACCAACTTTATTTATGAAGCACATTTAACAACGGCACGGCAGCCGATCAAAGTGCTGTACAGATGAAAAGTAAAACGCAACAGAAAAACAAAAACACAATCAATAATAAAAGTACACAACAATGCAAATAATCACGGTCAACACAAAGTACACATAATAGAAATAGTTAATTAAATCAAGGATTTATAAATGCCTGGTTGTAAAAGTGGGCCTTAAGCAGTGACTTGAAACGGGGGAGGGATGGTGCCAGCCTCACCGAGAGAGGAACAGCATTCCAGAGGGACGGAGCAGCGTAGACAAAAGCACGCTGCCCCCGCGTTTTGTATTTCGTTGTGGGAACGTGAAGCAGCAAGCAGTCGGCAGATCGCAACTCCCGGTTTGGCACATAACGTCATGGACTCACGGAACTGGTTTAGCGTCCAGGAGAGAGCAGAGCATGTATCCGAGACTATGCTAACTGTTAGCATTAGCAACTTCACAACATGGCAGAACTCCTACAGACTTGTGTTTTTTGTGGCGAAGAAACTTTCATGTTGCATTTTTTACGCAAGAAAGAAAATCAAACGGAGGCAGACGACGAGTTTTGTTGCTGTTGACCAATCAGAGCTGTTTTCCCACAAAGAACGACTCACAAGGCATCCATTCATACTAGAGGCCACAGCAGATTTATTAGCACCAGACTCACCTTCAAACTCTGACGTTTATTATGAAAATCTCCATTTTTTAACTGTTATTAATTATGAATTGCTTAATATTCCTCTTTTTTCACTGTATTTCATGACTCGATTACATCGCTGCTGTTTCCTACAAATAAAACTGAGTTGACACAGCGTGCTTCTAACAGGTTCTTGAACATATCTTGACCCACCGCTGTTTTTCTCAGGTGTTTAGACTTATTTTCCGTCATATGGTTTTAGTGAAGAAGATGAAAAAATAAAAAAAAAACAGTAAATTAAATCAAGCAGCGTGCTTTTCTCCCTGAGGAATCGTAAACGCGGATGATTGATGGTTTTAATCAAAAACAATTTTGTACCATCTTGTCCCTACAGACGGCATTGACTCGTATATCCTTATTCCCGGTGACATCTCTGCTGATTCTGTGGATTACGAGTCTGAGTCCTGGAGTCTGACAGTGGAGCCCAAGTTTTGCAAGAAACAGGATAAACGAGATGTCAAGAGGCAAGATGTAATCTATGGTGAGCAGAAGTTAATTAAACGTGTATTTTTTTTACATTTATAAACTAGATCGCTCTTGTCACATATAATTGTTTTCAAATGAAGTAACAGCTTGGAAAGTAAATGCTTTTGTGATTGAACTGAGTGTTTGTTGTGTAACTGATGCAGAGCTGATGCAAACGGAACTCCACCACCTGCAGACTCTGCACATCATGGCCGAGGTGTTCCGGCGAGGAATGAAAGAAGAAGTGCAGCTTGATGAAGAAGCGGTGGAGCGAGTGTTCCCCTGTCTGGATCAGCTGCTGCTTTTTCATCATGGGCTGTTTGCTGCCATGAAGGAGCGAAGACAAAACTCCGCCCAGCCGCAGGGAGACAGAAACTACATAATCCAACAGATCGGAGACATCCTGATTCAGCAGGTTAGCTGAGCCTGTGGGACTAAACTACCACCTAACAGTGAAAGAAACGGGTTCAATAGTGAGGTTTTAATTTTATTTTATTGCAGTTCTCAGATGAGAATGGAGAAAAAATGAAGCAGGTTTACGGAGAGTTCTGTAGTCGACACAATGAAGCAGTCAGCTTCTTCAAAGAGCTCCAGCAGCACAACAAGAGATTTCACAGCTTCGTTAAGGTATTTGTTTAAAAATACAACCACTCAGCAAAGTGATGTCAAGAATAATCATTGAAACATCTTTTTAAAGCAACAAGGTAACAACTCTTTGGTGCGACGGAGAGAGATCCCAGAATGCATCTTGCTCGTAACCCAAAGAATCACTAAATACCCTGTGCTACTGGAGAGGATCCTACATTATACCCAGGGTTAGTCCTCTGCTGCCCTCTTCTGGCTAAACCAGTCTCTTCGCCTTATCACCATGTCAGATGTAGATTTTTGTCCTTTTTAGTATTTTAGCTTATTGTTGTGTTGCTAATATAATGTTATATAAAATGTTTTTATATAGATCCGTTTCACGTGTTTCTGTCTTTTATCTATTTTATGTTTTAGGCTGCATGATCATTAAAGCACTTTGGTCCTTTGTGGCACTACTTCCTGAAACAGGAGCGCCAGAGCTTTTTTTTTCACTGAGAACGACTCACAAGGCATTCATTTATACTAGAGACACACGCATTTAAAAAAATGAGTGAACTTGGTCTTTAAGGTGCTTTATAAATGCAGTTGGATTGGATTGTAAAGGGATGTATGACTTTACAATTCCACACGTCCACAGATTTCAGTTCTAACTGTATTTCAACATAATGAGAGGATTTTCCCCTCCAGAGGAAACAGAAGAACACACCAGCCTCTCGAAGGCTCTGGCTCTAATTCGAGAGGTGATCGCAGCGGTGGACCTGAGAGTCAGTGAATACGAACTGCACCAGAGGCTACAGGAAGTGTGGAGCCGCACAGAGAACCGCAGCACGGCCAAGCTGAAGAGCGGGTACACTTTCCGCAAGCAGGACATGATGAGGTCCGGGCAAACGCTCAGACACGAGGGCCTTCTTCTGTGGAAGACCGCAACTGGTCGGCTTAAGGGTGAGGTCGTCATCCTCTACTTGGGTCAAGTGTGGCCCAGAGGAGTCTAGGAAACTCTCCATCCAGCCCTTCATGTCCTCAAATGAATAAATCAATGCAAACCCTTTTCAAAATTTTAAATATAAACATTTTATTTGCCAGCAAGTAAACTCGTCCAGTTTTTATGGCCCTATGAAAACAAAATTGTCACCAGCTCTTCTTTGTGCTGTGCATTGCTGCACATTTAGTATGTAATTGTTTAAATTCTTGCTTGTTGCAGATGTCCTGGCCCTCCTCCTCACAGATGCACTGATCTTCCTCCAAGAGAAGGACCAGAAGTATGCTTTTGCCACCGTGGTGGGTGCACAGTTTTTATTGGCTGTAAAATGTGCCAGCTGTGCCTCTCCTGACCTCGTTGGCTCATCACGTAATTGACTCTGCTCTGAATCTGCTTCAGGACCAGAAGCCTTCAGTCATTCCTCTGCAGAAGTTAATCGTTCGGGAAGTAGCGAACGAAGAGAAGGGGATGTTTCTGATCAGCGCCTCCTCTGCAGGCCCCGAAATGTACGAGGTCCACACCTCATCTAAAGAGGAGCGAAACACCTGGATGAGGCTCATCAGAGAGGCGGTGGAAAGGTGTGTCCAGATCTGCAGAACGTAGATGTTTGGAAACAAACAGTGGTTTACCGTATTCTTCTGCCGTGTAGCTGTCCAGAGGAACAAGAGGAGTACACAAGTGAATCGGAAGAGGAGAAGCGAGCTGCTGAGGCTCGTTTCCATAAAATCCTCAAGCTGCACGGTATCAGCCTGTCACGTTGTTATTAAATCTGATCTTTACCACCCCTGAGGTAACAGTCTGTGTGACGTTTGAACTCTCTGAACTGGTGTAACAGAGAGCTTGTCCAGCCAGGACCAGCAGATCTGCTCCTGCCTGGAGGAGAAGCTGCAGATCTACTCGGCGCTCACCACTCTGAGGCGGACGGACGTGCCACTTGTCGAACCGCGGCTGCTGGTTCAGCCGCACTCAGAGGAGCCGCCACAGGCTGCCGGGCTGCTGGTAGCAGCCCTGAAAGAGGGTAACATTAACCAATCCTGGATGCACAGATATTCAGCAGTTTTTGCAACTTTTTTAATGATCTCAGAAAGTTTAAATGTGCATTTGATGTAGTTTAATTCTTTTATTTTGCAGCTGAGAACCTCAAAGCCTCACTCTCCTCCGGTTCTCCATCAAGTCCCGGTCGGGACTCAGACTCCGTGTTTCTTGTTAGTCGTCCAACACTCTCAGATCCCGTCCCCCTCAGCGAGGCTTTTCCTGATAGCGCAGTCGGCAGTGAGGAGAACCGACCCGATGCCTATGCTCTTCAGCCAGAAGCTAAAGATCACAACTTCATACACTCCAAAGTAAATATCCTTTTGAATAATAGAAATTATTTTTACTTATTGAATTTTTTATAGCAAAGGTGAGCTACTCCTGGAGTTCACCTCTTTCCATCCTGCCCACAGATGTGCACTTCATGAATCATTATTTTAATAATTTAGCACAGCCGGTTAGAATTCAGTTTCAGTCTTAATGTCATAAATCATTAATAGGCTCGTAATAAAGGGTGTTCCAGTTAGCTCCCAAACGTAAGGCGGCATTAAAAATGGATGTGGAGACTAATTCTGATGACTACACACAGTTGAGCTGCTCTCTGCAGCTTTTATGACCCATGAGGTGAAACATTTAGCCTGAAGGGGGCGCTGTTGATTCATGCCTGTCAGGTCTTGCCCAGAGAGTGTTTCGACATCCTTGTGAAGCATTTTATTTTGAAACTTGTGAAACACAACAACTTAAATATATGTAATTTGAAGTTACATTATACGTACTGACTACCTGTGTTTGATTTTGATCATTTATAGGTTACCCAAAGTGTCCACAGTCTGACTCAGCTGCTGTACAGTTTGCAGGTGAGAGCATGCACCACATCCATCGCCGATTTATTATTATTATTATTTTTTGAAGTTCTTCGAGCACTTATCTATGTTTAGGCAACAAACAAACATTCTCTGTTGTCAGTACGAGCAGGTGCACGCTCTGTGTGTGCCGTGCTCAGCAGAGGCGCAGGCCTGCGAGCGGCAGCTTCAGTAAACAGAGGAGCGGTGCTGTGCCTGGCTGTTTGAAGCCGAAGGTAGCGAGCTGCAGGAACTCTTCCCCACTCATCTTTTTTCTTTCCTCCTCAGAGACACAGGAGGGTCTTTTGTTTTGCAATGCACTCGCTTCTCTTTGGCATAAAATGTAAATTTATGTGAGCATGTGTGTGAATTTGCATCTGGGATGTGTGTGTGCCTGTGTGTGTGTGTGTGTGTGTGTGTGTGTGTGTGTGTGTGTGTGTGTGTGTGTGTGTGTGTGTGTGTGTGTGTGTGTGTGTGTGTGTGTGTGTGTGTGCACATTGTCGTTTTCCTGTGTGGATTTGGGGTTTTGATCAGGAGATTTTCATATTCAAAGTTTGCATTCCCTTCCGCGTTTGAAACCAAAAAACATGGATCTACCGGCGAGGAAGACGCTGCTGCTACACAAACAGAAAAAAAAACTAGGTCAGCAGTTGAACCTGATCGTAATTTCCATCACATTTTACTATTCAAATCAAACAAGGATGCCTTCTAGGTGAAAATGGAGAAGCGAAGCAGCTCTTTGAAGACTCTTTAATTCTGTGTCTCCTTCTCCATGACAGGCTGCAGTAACCATCCAGGACACTTTCTTCGACGTTCAGCGTCTCCTCCTCCAAGAGAGTGGGCGCCCCACGCCTCGGGCCCTGCTTCTGCACCTCTCAAGCTTCCGGGGCAACACGTTACTGGAGCAGGAGAAGCAGCGCAACCTGGAGAAGCAGAAGGAGGAGGTGGTGGCAGCTCAGAGGCTCCAGGACAGACTGCGCCAGGAGAAGGAGCGTTGGGAGCGCGAGTGCCAGTCGAGGGAGAGCCAGCAGGAGGAGCTGGAGAGCAGGCTGGAGGAGAGGGAGAAGCAGTACCAGCTGGCTTCAGAGAAGCTGAGGCGTGAGCAGGAGGAGCTGGAGGAACAACTTAGGGAGTACCAACAAAGTCTGGAGCGGCTGAGAGAGGGCCAAAGGAGTGTGGAGCGGCAGCGAGAGCATCTGGAGAACCAGCAGAAGCTGCTCCAGACCTGGAATCATGGGCGGCAGAGCAGCCTGCCAGCTGTGATTCCTCACATGGTCATCCCTCTAGATGAGCAACAGGTAACAGGAGTCACACCTGTTTAAGCCACTCTGTGATTATTTCCAGTGTCGAACCTCCTCTCCATAGCAACCCATGACCTTAAGGGAGGAGTGACACATCTCTCCAGCTTCCCTCAGTCATCATCATCTTCCTCTCTCTTCCACAGAGCAGCTCGACCCTTTTCTGATACACAACCTGTGATAACAAGAGCAATTCTACCTCCATTTATCTCAGTGCTCCAGTAGCTCCACTCACCAGTAAACATCTTAATGATTAATGATAATTAAACCGTTGCAAATAAAAGCCCCGACAAAATAATTAAAACCTGGAGCACGCAGCCCGAGGAGCCAATCAATTGTGTTCTAAAGGACTTAACTTATTGACAGTTTGAGTGAAAAATGCCCTGCAGCTGGAGGAGAGGGAGCACAAAGGGTGATCTGTTCTTCCTGCTTTTTGGCTCCTAGTGCAGCTTATATTTAAAATAACACTTAATGAGTTTTCCGCCGTCCCCGCCTACTGACTGAAAGTAGAATTAAAACTGTTGTAAACAACCCTGCAGCAGCCTGCTGTAGCTGACGCTAACATGAGACAACTGATACAAAAAAAGACCAAAAACTAAAAGGATACACACTGTTGGACAAAAAAAATGTTATTACTTACAAGCCAGGCCACCATCAGTCCGTGATTTCGTAGCCTCCTTTATCTCCCTCAAACGAGTGTAGACTCATTTGAGGGAGATAAAGGTATGTAATGTGAATGGTCACTCTGGTTTTAGCTCTTTGCTTCACAAAGAGGGGGGTGGGGGGAATCGGACTCATGTTAAGAAGAAGAAAATATCATTTCTATAGCGCCTCTCAAGATAAAAATCACGAGGCGCTTAAGCATAATTCTGCGCACACAAAGACGCATAAGAGACCTGGATGATGAAGCTCAATGGTTAAAGGAATCACTGAAGCGGTGTGAAGCGCTCCGTCGCGCGTCTAGGCGGTACCGTAGGAGGCGAGCTGCCGTGGTTCGCCGCATGCTACAGCAGCGGGCTATCTAGGAGCGCACAGCGCCCCCCGGTCCCCTCCCCCTTGTCCCGAACTCTACCTCACCAGTCTGAAGCAGCCACCTTGTCCGTAACAAGTCCGGACCTGTTACTAGGGGCTTCGTCCGGTTAAATTCCGGAACACGTTATCCGGATGTTTGTATTCAGACACAAAGGTCTTACGGACAGAGTCCGGAACATTTCCGTTTTTCATGGCCTGTCTGAAGGGGGCTTAAGGCTGCTAGCATTTAAATTAGCTACCTGCACAGTAAATAGCTATTACCATAAAGCAGGTAGAGTCGCCTCCCCACTAGTGTTCCTACTCAAACCACAAAAAGCGCAGTTTCTGGTCAGCAGGGGGCTACAGAGAGCTGTCCCATCAAGTTTCATGCTCAAGAACCACCGAAACTAGTTTAAAAACATTAGCTTAAAGTGTTAAAAAGCCTTAGTGTTGCTTTAACTAAAACAGAATGAGTATATGAGTCTCTGCTAGCTCAGGGCTCGGGTTTCTCGGTTCAGCAGGTGGGTCTGTTCAGTGCCGGAGCAGACAGACAAATGAGTGCACTCAGGTTACTATATTCCCTTCCTCCCTCATTAATTTACACTGCATGGACCTTTGCCGGCTGGATGTGACGAGGTCCTCCTGGCTCTGAGCTGGCTGACTGGATTTCCATTAATCTATTTTCGTCGGTGCGGAGGCTGCATTAAAAGCAGTGGGCTCATAAAAGCAGAGCAGAGGTAGCGGAGGTCCCAGTGTTCCCCTGGTAATGTTTTAGCCTGAGGCGGTGGTTCACAGGGTCAGAGGCAGATCCAGTGACACACACTCACGCATCAGTTCTCAGGTCGTATCTAATTAGCTGTGCTGCGTCCAAAAGCAGAGGAAAGGCCGTGTCGGCGTGAGGGTCGGACAGTAGGGGAGGAGCTGGGGCTCAAAGGGACTTATGGTGACACACTTCATCTAAATGATTCTGATGTTTTGGTTTTTGGACATAGCTCACACACAAGTACAGTGATGTTTGTGGTTCTACAATGCTTTACAAAATCTAATATGAAATTAGAAAAAAATAAATTTTTATTAACATTGTCCAGTTCCCATGAATATAAACTAAAATAGGAATTTTGATGTGAACAAATTAAATGTAACTAATTTTGCACTAATTACAAAAAAAGTGGCTGATTTACTTTTTATGAACATGCTTGCTGGCCCCTCATTAAAATGCATGAGTGAATCCGAAAGACACACAGTGGAACGTCTCACAGCTGTGCACGCCTGCGCAGGAGCTTCACTTTATTTTTTTTCTCTATTCTTATTGTTCATTTTTCAGCCTGAACTGTAACTGTGACATTTTCGTTGCTCCCCCAGGACTCTCCACCAAGTCATCCCAGAGATTACGCTGGCAACGGCTCGGTGTTTGTGAACGAGGCCGCGTTCACCAGCGCCAGCTTTAACAACCGCCACTTCCAACACAAAAGAAACGACCCTAGTGCACACAACTGTTTCAACACCCTGCTGGTCAGGTCTAACGGCAGACAGTCCCCTATTGTCCCGACCCCTCACGGCCAACATTCAGACTCTCAGGAATGGGTGATGGGCACAGGGTACTTCTACGATCCTGCAGGAAGACTACGGCTGCAGGACTCAGCCAGTGGTAAGAAACACCTAAAAGCCAAATCATTGCCTGTCAGAAAAGGGCTGTTGCATATCAACGTATTTATAAAAGCAGCCGGGGACCATATGCATGTGTAAATGTAGTGAGTTATAAAATGTAATATGTATTGGATAGTTTTATTTGGTGTTTTAAAGGTGTGGTTGACTAAAAAAAAACATTGTTTAAAGTGTTTTTTCTGTTATGAGTTTTCATGCAGGATGACCATGAAAATAGTCTCCTACACCTATCTCCTGCATTAGCTTCTAATAGAAAATAGACGGTCAGTTTTGAAAATCCTCACAGATCTATGTCACGCTATGAATTAGCATTCATGGACTCATCCATCTTGACTCGCAATAGGGAAGGCTGTTGTTGGTTTAGCGCTCGGTAATCCGCAGGGGACGTTTTGGCTAGTTTAAGCTAACCATCAGCATTAGCAACATCACATCACTTGTGTTATTTGTGGAGATAAAACATCAACGTTGCGGGTCGGTGGTAGAGTCGTGTTGCTGTTATCCAGTCCGGGGCGGGATGTCCAAATAACAGGAAATAAGACTCCACATTCTGTCGTCTGAAGCTCAGCTGTGATGTTGCAGACTTGGCGTGCTGAGGCAGGGGTTTGTGGGCTTTTTTGTGCCCTGAGTTCTGCCTGCAAGGCATTCATTCATTCATTCTAGAGACCACTGCAAATGTATTGATTAAACAAGCAATCCACTCCTTTGAATAGGAATTTCACAAAAATAGTTTTATAATGAAAATTAAAATTATGGGACATTATTAGGGGACAGATTATGCAAAACTCACATTTTGCATCCTTGTGTGCTGCCACGTGAGTCTCTGCCGCCTCTAAAAACACTCCAAACCTGAATAAATGCCAGCTATCCATTTGCTGTCTGTGTTTAGTGAATTATCTGTCTAAAACAAGCAGTTTTAAAAAGTCCTTTATTGTGATGTCACCATAAGGAAAAACAACAGAATCAACCTCTCACCTGTCTGTGCTGGAGGAGCAACTCTTCTCTGAGCCCTTTCCAGATATATGAGCTTCTCAGCTTATGGTAGCCCATCAGAAGAGGGGTGGGTGTAGCCAGCTCCAGCTTGTTTTCCTTAAAGTAACAGAGCCTTGAAAGAACAGAGTAGAATAGAAAAACTTTATTGTCTGACACCAAGCGGTTACAGAAACTTTCAACAGGGCTTATCATAACCACCTCATCATTCACACTTTCATAGAACAGTAAATACAAGAAAAAAATCATAAAAAAACACAGATATAAATGGCTCATTCTGGAAGGTACTGAAACTGTCAGGAATAAAGCTGGCTTCACGTGCAACTGAAAGTTAGGTATCAGTGTTCTAATGTGGGAGGTTGTATCTTGTGTCGGACAGCGAGGTGCTGTGGAATCAAACCGCCAACAGAAATAAGGAATGTGAGAATGTAAACAAACCCGGTGCGTCAACTGGTTTCGCCCTCGTTTGAGAGAGCTCGCTGTGCTTTCAGGGCTGTATGGGAAGCCTTTCCTGTCCTTCACCTGAACCAGCCACATCCTCGCCCCCTCCACCTCCACCTGCACCCTCCCCTCCCCACCTGCCAAAAGAAGAGAAAATCAATGGTTTCTCTATCTATCGCCTGTCAAGGCACACAACAGCACGTGAATCACAGTTCACAGGCGATGGTTGACTGATTAGGACATTGATCTGAAAAAATCTTTACTAAACTCATTACAGCATGACTTGTCATCGCACCAGGTGAAGGGGAGTGAGGAGCTGGGGAATGAGTGATGCAGACACAAATGAATCCATGTTTCACGTTTTTTTTGTTTATTCCCATTTCTCATTCTGATGCGGGATAATATGACACTTTGCATTCAGTGTGACCACCGGGCCTCGTGGAAACAGGGCCAGGGTTAACTGTAGCTGATCCCGAGTTCCTGGAATTGTTTACTAGCCACTCATTCATTGATTAGCTTATTAACCTTTCCTCATTATTGAGCGCACACAGGCCCCAGTGAAACCCGTCACTTGTTAACCAACCAGCAGCGGATTTACAGCTCCGGTTTAGAATATATGGTGTTTTTCTTTTTGATAATGCACAGCAATAGCGTGTTCCTAAATCCCTCCCATAAAGACCTGGGATAAATTATCTCAAACGGTGGATATATGAACCAATCTTCTGTTAATTTCCTACCCAGTTAAACACATCTGTATGAGAGTCAGTGATTTTATGGGGATTTAGGAGCTCCTATGTGACGTTACAGTGAGTCTCATGCTAACAGGCTAACATGCTAGCAGTTTGTAATCCTGATGAACCAGTTAGATGGAAGTTTTTGAAATGATGCATCAACGAATGAGTCAGATCAGATTTATTCTCTAAGAAATAAGAGTAATAAAGAGTAAGATGAGGAGGAAAAGATCAAACTGTGCAGTTTAGAGGAATTTAGACCTTGCAGTGACTCAGACCTGTTTTGTAGCTTTGGTAAAACAGAAATACAGCAGTTTCTTTTCTCAGGGACAGGAAGTGAATCAGCCAGTTCTGTAAAAGGAGAGTTCAGATCCTTTGAAGCGTGTTTCTTTGGAAAAGTAAAGACCAAATAACACCTTACCGGTTGTAGGTGGCACCCAATGGTGGCGCCGCAGGTCAGAGGACTGAATTCACGGGTGACATCTGGTAACAAGGCTGGCTCAACAGTGGAGTTCTGATGGCTTAAAATGGATTTAATGTCAAAAGTTTCAGCACTTCATTCAAGCACTGTTTCCCTATCACACATTTTGAATTTCTCTGATATCTAGTAGTAAGTTTATTTAGCACCGATCACAGATTAAATAACAAAGTGCTTTGTTGATTAAGACAAAAAGTCAAAAGAATAGAAGATCATAAAGCAAATGAATAAAGGTCACAAAACAAAAGAAACCATAAAACAAACTGTTAAAGACAAATTAATACATATAATAAAGAGTATAAACGTCTAATTATTAGCAGTCATCTGCAGCCCGTCCTGTTCAGGGTGAACAGAAAGGAAAGGATCAGGTAGCATGCTGGTTGGGCTGCCTAATGTTGGGGAAGAAAATCATGATTATTTAAAGAGCAAGTCACCTCCTGCCAGATTCTTACTCAACTCCCACTTCCTGTTTGAAAAATGCAACAAATGCTGTTGCCTAGCAGACCGAGAGGGCGGAGCTGCTAACAATACACACACTCACGGCATTGTGACATCATAATGTACCATCTAACATCATAGTGTACCTCTTGGCCAATAGTGATGGCAGATTTAAATTCAAATGCAGTGCTGAGTTTTTGCCTGACGACGGTGCAACACTGACAGTTTTAGGCAGAATATTTAAATTTTAACTAAGATGCACTAAAGTGCCGAGTTATTGACTACATGTGTCTACAGCACGATCAGACACTCGTTTATTTAGTTTATCAGCAAAAAAAAAATGTTGATTTGGAGTGACTTGCTCTTAAACACAATTATGTAACAAGTTTAGAAACACAATCTAGGCCTGGCATGACCTGATGCTTGGAGGGGTCATAGAGAAAAGTGAAGGTATATTCTTTGACACATCAAACACCAACGGTATGTTTTGCCTTTGTTTTACCATCTTTAATTGGTGTGGTTTCTGGTGTAATGACATCACAAGACACCTCATCATGTATCTGTCAGAAAAGGAGGGTTTGCCGTTCAGATCTCTGCATCAGATCAGATGTGACAAAATAATCAGAATAATTGTTGTAGGTTGATTTTTGTTTTTGAGACTGTTTGGATCCAACATTAAAACACAGATTTGGTTAATTGCACAGCCATAAAGGCGGGTTTAAGGTGCAGCAGGCTGAAATGTTTTTTTTTTCCAACACAGACAAATCTGAAGATTCATCATGGAAATGTGTGAAACCGAAAAACACCAGCAGTTATATAAACACAGTAAAACATCTGTGGTTCAGGGTCATGTTTTCCGTTCTGCTAGGAACCACCCACTTCAGTTCAACCATATCAGAGAAGTTCAATAGTAAATTATCCGATTACTCCTCCTGCAACTCCAGAGTGATTACATAGGAGTATGCTAGTGGGCCATAAATTCTCTTGATTTAAATCACACCAAATTGTTTGTTTATTCTCTGTGATTAGCGTTGACCTAGATTCACTGTAAAAACAAGAACTTCTGGGTTTCTTGCTAAACCATAAAAAGCATTTGTAAACAAGTTGCTTTCTGTGTTGATATAAAAGCTCAAATGTATTTATTGATAAAACTCGGAGACAGATGGAGTGTTTTTGTCGTCTGGCTGCTGCACGCCGACGGCTCATCTATCAGACGCTGGTTCTGTACGGTCGCTCAGAGAGCTACTCTAACAGACTCTTGCATGATTAATCAAACACAGACACTTTCCTACAGGGACACAATGAGGCAATTTATAGTTCATGCCATCTGTTACCATGACAGCACACCTGCCCTTAATACAGGAGAGCACCCACCATGCAGACAAATGTAAAAAATATATGTAATTCTGCCACATTCTACCCACAAAAACATTTATACTCTGCTTCTGATCTTGTTTTTTTTAACGTGGTAATTTCTTTATGTGGTGCATTCTTCGAAAACCCTTTAGTATGAGAACCGAGTGCAGCAGGCTGCTCTGAATCCAGTTTAGGTGTTTGAATCAAGAAAAGAAGCCTCCAGGATGTTAATATTTCCCACCGGACCATTTTCTCTCCTGTTGTTGTCAAACATCAAGAGTGAGACTCAGTGAGCCCAGACGGCTGATGATCTTTACAAAGATAATGATGATTTTCATAGGAGAGTTGTTGGGAATGGGAGTTTGAAATGAGTTTTGTGCTCTGACACACGAGGAAGAAGGCTGATCAGAAAAACTAAGGTAAAAGATATTTTTTCCTTGTATTTCTGTGTAAAAGGGACACATTTTTTCATGTGTCTTACCTAAGTAGATGTTTTCCTGGACAGCCCTGGGGGAGAAATTAGGTTTATGCTCAACAGGACAGAAGATGGAAGGGCTAGTCCAAACAAATCCAAAACATCTTTAGTCTTGCTTTGGTGTGATACACTTCTAGTGAAACTAAACTAAACATGTAAACAGCCACAGAAGCCCATCTAAAAACATGGGAATGTAAAAAATTATTAAGACATCAATAAGGAGACACGACTTTGTAAAGAAGCAACAATTGTTCCATGTTCTAAGGTGTGACTCACTGAATCACCCATCTTTACTCTTGAACGTCTTGACTAGTAGAAGCTAACTGTTAGCATTAGCAACTTCACCATGGGGCAAGCTCTTTCAGGCTTGTGTTATTTGTGGAGATAAAACATCATTGTTGCAAGTCAGAGGTAGAGTTGCATTGCTGTTATCCAATCAGAGGTGAGATGTCCAAATATCAGGGAAACAAGACTCCAAATTCTGCTGTCTGAAGCTCAGCTGTGATATGGCTCACTTCTAGTTCCTGGAAATGGTGCCCTGGTGTGGCCCCC
>SSNQ01000161.1:536569-543433 GCA_006942095.1 Nothobranchius kuhntae | reverse complement strand
CCGCCGGCAACTTCCAGCAGATGATACGGTGGCTGGTAAGGGTCACCGCGCCTACACCGCAGCCACGGTAACCCACCGAGATAATATATTTACATTTTTTTAAACAAGACTGTTATTATTTATTGTCAACTTTTTTACCGGGGTTTACTGCTACACCGGTTACCGTGACAACCCTAGCCCTGACACACTTTCAGATATTCTCATGGTGCAGCTGTGTTCTCCAGAGATCAAGGACTATGACCCAAATGAGGCTGTAATGCTTTGGCACAAAGACGGTGTCAGAAGCAGGAGGCCAGACTTCATGGACAGAGAAAACAAGGAGTCTGACTAGATTTCAATGAAAGAGTTCATAAAAACATCTCTAAAAATAAATAAATAAATAAATAGTAAAAATGACAAAAGAGTTGTTTTTCTTATTAAATGAAGTTTGAATTATTTTGTCACTCTGTTTGGAATCAACATAATATAGAATTACATGCTTTAGATAGATCTAAATCATTTAGAATTTTGGCCGGTAAAAAATATGTTTGGCCGGTAGATTTTCATCATCTACCGGCCAACTTGGCCGGTGAGTAAAACATTTAATTTCGGACCCTGTGAGGAAGAACAGAAGGCAGCATAGCGTTCATGGAGATGACAATAAGCAGACAAAAGACGGGACCCTGAGTATAAACACACACACACACACACACAAACACACACAAACACACACACACACACTCACACTCACACTCACACCAACATTTATTATGGACATCAGAACACCCTGCTATACATAAACGTCAGTGATCAGAACGTTATACCACCGAGCAAACATGATACCAGAAGAATGAGATCGTAAACAAGAGGACCAACATATACAAAGGCTTTAAAGACATGTGGATACCCGGCATGGGCAATAAACAAAAACAACAAACAACAACAGAAAGAAAAGAACAACCGAAACAAAAAGCCAGAAAAACAAGAACCACAACCAGTGATGACTCTTCCTTACATCAAAGGCATTACAGAAGAAATAATAGCAACAACATAAACAGTTATAGAAACTAGTCCACCCAGAGGACAAGACAGACTAGTCCACCCAGAGGACAAGGTACCAGCAGGACAGAAGTGTGGAGTCGTTTATGGGCGACGGTGGCACAGGAGTTAAGTGTTCGCCCCATAATCGGAAGGTTGCAGGTTTGAGCCCAGCTCAGTCTGTCACTGTGTCCTTGGGCAAGACACTTAACCCTCCTTGCCTGCTGGTGGTGGTCGGAGGGACCGGTGGCACCTGTGCTCGGCAGCCTTGCCTCTGTCAGTGCGCCCCAGGGCAGCTGTGGCTACATCGTAGCTCATCACCACCAGTGTGTGAATGTGTGTGTGAATGGGTGAATGAATGATTGTGTTGTAATGCACCTTGAGGGGTTCCACAACTCTAGAAGGTGCTATATCAAATACAGGCCATTTACAAATCCCAGGTAAACTCTGTATTAAAACATACGTAGGAAAGAAAATGTCTGCAGTATGACCGAGTGAAGAAGTACCCGGGTCCGAATACTTTCTGTACCCACCTGGGCCATGCAGAGCCCTCTGAAGGGGCACGTGGAGCAGATTTAGGATTGAAAAAGATCCGGGCTTAGCCCAGTTAGGTGATTTTCTACTTTTAAACGAAGCAGTTGAACTTTCACATGTTGGCCATCTTAAAGCAGACAAAAAGCACTAGGCCACACTTCTGAACCGATATGATGACATAATCAGTTTATTATACAGATTATCAGTTTATATACAGATAACATGGCTAGATCAGTTTCATGCAGCACTTAAAGTATAGTTGACTCATTTTACTTTACATCTTTTAGCTTTCACCAGCACATCAATATCAGAAGTCACATCCTGAGTGGCGGCCAACTTCAGGATGTGATTCAAGTTCTTGTGTGAGCCTTGAGCGCAGCTTTGTTTTATTTATACTCATTACAGAGAAAACTTGCTCACAAAGATACGTTTATTTTCACTCTACCTTGTAAAGTATGAAAATAAAGTTTACACAACCATCTCGCGGGCCGGATTTAACCTGTTTGCGGGCCGGATCCGGCCCGCGGGCCGTATGTTTGACACCCCTGTTCTAGACAGTACTGTGGAAACAGATCCTCTCACATTAGGATGTGAGCTTGTTTATGCAGCAGTCCTCACATTTACTCATATCCTTCATTAAAGAAAAGACTACATTCACAGAAGGCACAGAAATAATTAGAAACTCAGAATAGAACAAATAGAAAATATCTAAATTATAATAAAGCTAAATAATTAGATCTAGAAGGCTCTGCTGCCATTGTTCAACAACAGGAAGTGCTGCTGGCACAATGCTACTGAAGGTCCTGGTCCTGATGTTTACTCTGGAGTAAAGAAAACATCACAGGGTAAATAAACGCACCATAAACTCAGCTGGCAGTAAAATCCTTACTAGGTTTTAGAGTTGTGGTGCATGCGTGCATCAGAGTGGTGAAAAATGAGAACGGTTGACTAATGAGCTGAGGGTTTAAACACCTGTCAGCAGGTGCTGACGTCTGAGCTGCAGGTCGCCTCCAAGATATGTATATATGTATGTATGTATATATGTGTATATATGTATATATGAATGTGTATATATGAATGTGTATCTATGTATATGTATGTGTATATATGAACTGTATGTGTATATATGTATATATGTATGTGTATATATGTATATATGAACTGTATGTGTATATATGTATATATGTATGTGTATATATGTATGTATATATATGTATGTATATATGTATATATATATGTATGTATATATATGTATCATACATATAATGGATGTATATATGTATATATGTATATGTGTTTGTATATATATGTGTGTATGTGTGTATATATATGTGTATGTATATATATGTGTATATATGTATGCATATATGGATGTGTATATATGTATGTATATATGTGTGTGTATATATGTATGTATATATATGTATGTATATATGTATATATATGTATGTATATATATGTATCATACATATATACACATATACATATATACATATATACATACATAATGTATGTATATATGTATATGTGTATGTATATATATACATATGTGTATGTGTGTATATGTATATATATGTGTATGTATATATAAATGTGTATATATATATATATATATATGTATATATATATATATATATATATATGTATGTATCTTTATATAATGTGTATATATATATGTAATCATATGTATACATATATATATATATACATATGTATACATATGTATATGTATATATGTATATATATGCATATATATATATATGTGTGTGTGTGTGTGTGTGTATATATATATGTATATATGTATATGTGTATATATATGTGTGTGTGTATATGTATATATATATGCATATATATATATGTGTGTGTGTGTCTGTATATATCTACATATATGTATGTATGTATGTATGTATATATGTATGTATATGTGTATATGTATATGTATATGTATATATGTGTATATGTATATGTATATGTATATATGTGTATATGTATATATATGTATATATATATATATATATATATATATATGTATATATATATATATATGTATATATATGTATATGTATATATGTATGTGTATATATATGTACGTGGAACCCTGTGTTGACCAGTACACACACCAGTCACCTGGTGTGTGTACTGACTGTAATGTGTGTGTGTTCTTCAGGTGTCTTGTTCAAGAATCAGACTTTTAATTTCAGCCCTACAGTTTCGGACCAGCGACATCAGAAGCAGAGAGCCAAAAACATCACACGGAGCCTGTGCCTACCACAGAGGCGAAACCTCCCCCTCCCTCCTTGTTCATCCGAGGAGCTTTCTGGTGCATGCCCTGCTGACCAATCGTCAGCTGTCTCAGGGTTTCTCAGCCCCGACATTGAGGTGCAGATGTTTCAAACATTTGTCATCGTTTCTGTCCTCTGTGACCTCCAAAGGCGTGAGTGCGGTAGTGATACTGTGTGTTTGTTCCTCAGCTCGTTCAACGAGTCTCACAGATCCGAATACGACGAGCATCACCAAAGGAGACGCCACTCACGCCAATGGGGCTACCAAAGGTTAAAAGGTGAGGAGGAAATAAACTCTTACACAGTTTTGGTAAAAAAGAGTTTTTTACCTGACGTGTTTCAGCTAGTAGCTCTAGCCATGGTGGTGGAAATCCTGTTTAACAAATGGTGAGGTTAATTAAGACTTCTTAAAAATCAGTTTGTATGAAGGCAAAAACAGCTGTTGACCAAAGTGCTTAACAAGCCAGAACAAAAGCAGTAAAAACAGCAGTTTCCTATAATGCTTAAAATAAATTACAGGTTCATCATAAATGAAATTAAAACATAACATAAAAACCAATAAAACCAAATAATTCAAACTGACCTCAAAGCAAACAGATGGCTTCTCACATTGAAATAAAGGCAACTGAGAACAGGTGAGTCTTTAGAAGTGATTTAAAACCTGGCAGTGAGGATGCCATCCTAATCTGATCTGGGGCTGCTACTGAGAAAGCTCCACCACCCTGAGCTTCCGCTTCGTTCTCGGCACCTCCAGGAGAGCTGGTTAGCTGGCCTCAGTGACGGAGAGGGGGAGTGAGCAACTATAAGCTCACACAGATACTGCGGGACAAGGCAGTGTACGGCTTTAAAAGCCAATAAAAGCACCTTGTACTGAACCCTAAAATCGACGGGCAGCCAGTGCAGCGAAGCCAAAACCGGGGTGATGTCATCCCTCTTCCTCAAACCTGTCAACAGGCATGCTGCTGCATTTTGCACCATCTGAAGATGGGAGAGGTGACACTGAAGGAGACCAAGGTACAGTGAATTACAGTAGTCAAGGTGTGATGTAATAAACGCGTGAATCGCCATCTCAAAATCGTGTTTGTAGATAAAATACTTAACCTTGGCAATCATCCTTAAATGATTAAAAACAGCTTTAGTTACAGTGCTGATTTGTTTGTCCAAAAGTAAGTCGCTGTCAAGCAGGACTCCCAGATCGGTCGCTGCAGGTTTCTGACATGGAGCCAGTGGACCAAGGCCTGCTGAACACGGCCCACTGGACACACATGTAATAAAACGCAGGACCTCAGTCTGGTCATTAGTGAAGTGTAAACATTTAGCAGACACCCAGTTTTTAACCTCATGGAGGCAGTTTAGGAGAGGATCCAATGAATTACGTAGGCCACGTTTAACGGAAATATAAATCTGGGTGTCATCTGCATATAAATGGAAGGAACATCCATGTTTCATAAAAAGGGCCCAGCTCCGATCCTTGAGGAACCCCACATAAGAGAGGTAAATGAGATGACGTGAAGCGCTAAACAATCTCTCAGTCAAGTAGGACACAACCCAGTACAAAGCAACTCCTCGAACCCCATCACGCTGTTGTAACCGCAAAATGAGGTGACTGGTCCACGGTGTCAAAGGCAGCAGACAAGTCCAACAGAATCAGAACCACAAAATCTCCAGAGACAGTAGCTAAACGAATATCGTTTAAGACCCTGAACAGTGCAGACTCTGTGCTATGTGCCTTTTTAAAACCTGATTGGACTTTTTCATAAATATTAGCAAACCCAGTCAATGTCAAATACACAACTTTTTCCAGAACCTCGGAAAGGAATGGAAGTTTAGAAATAGAGCTATAATTAGACAAGGCGGACTGGTCAGGACCGGGCTTTTTGAGTAGTGCTGGACAACGGCATGTTTCCACGATTCTGGAACCACACCAGATGAAAGGCTACTTCAGTTCAATTCAATTCAAAGATACTTTATTAATCCCAGAGGGAAATTAGAGTTTCAGCACACACAATTCTAAGATCAGACATACATAGGCATAGACACATGGCAAGAATTGTTGACTGTGGTCATTCGCAACCCGAGTCGCGCTACCTTAATAGAGATCAGAGGGGTTTACATGAGGATAGGGTCAGGTGGAGGAAAAAAGGCACTTCAGAGTTACTCTCCACAGGGAGGGCAGCTTTGCTCTGCAAAAAACACCTCAGACAGATATGCAACAGACTTCATACATTGCACAACATAAGTGTCCACTAGGTGGGGTGGTAGGGTTGGGGACTCTTGTGTCACATGGCAAATCAAATTTACCTGTGGGTATTAATAGTTACCTTGAACCTTGAACATCAGTGCATGCAGCCGTGATAAGAAGCGCCCGTCACCTCATTCTGGACAGTGACTCCTGGAACGATTCAGCGGCCTTCACAGCTCGCAGTCCCGCCCAGGCTGGGATAGGGAGACTGTTGCCCCCCCCACACATTTCAGGGGGGTGGGTAGTAGTTTCAACCTCACAGGCTCAAGGGCACGTGATTCCGATAAGAAATTGTTTTGGGGCCAGACAGAGATAATTTCTTCTCTGTCTTAAAGTTCCGCTGGTTCTCAACCTCTCAAAATCCAATGATGGCGTAGATCAATCTATCCCAATCCGTGCTGATTCGTCCAGAGTTCCAAGCTTACGACTCATCTCGACAATTATGAGTTTGTGCGTTCACAGCACGGTGCAGTCCATCGCTGAGCTCCGGGAAAGAGCCAATATTCCTCGACAGCTCGTTAATTTTCCCGTAAGTCAGGTAACCTCCAAGGCCAAAGAGCACGAAACCTGACACCAGCACCACGAATATCCATACGTCTTCAGAATCCTCTACAGACAGCTGAGATAAGCAGATCAGGTTCCACTGTTTCCAGGAGTCCATGATATGCCCAACTGGATCTGTCCCAGAGGGGCATCCAGGAACCCCTTCTCCCGTTCTTACCGTTGAGAAAATTTTGTCAGTTGCGTTGAGAGACCAGCTGACCAGGTCCATTTTTAATAATTTCCAGT
>SSNQ01000161.1:526569-531569 GCA_006942095.1 Nothobranchius kuhntae | reverse complement strand
CCAGGATTTGATGTCTAAAATGCAGTTAGAAAGTGCATCCATTGGCTGTGTGTCATCAGGAGACACGGAGATGTACAGCTGTGTGTCTTCAGCGTAACTGTGGAAATTCACCCCATGTTTCCTGATGACCCCGCCAAGAGGGAGCATATAGAGGTTAAAAAGCACTGGGTCTAAAATTGAACCCTGGGGCACACCACATGTAATCCCATGGACCCTTGAGGAACAGGTTTCCAACCTAGCATAAACGCCCTGACTGTGAGGTAAGATGTGAACCATCTGCAGACAGCACCAGAGAGGTTAAAGAGTTTATTTGTCCAGCAGCTTCCTCTGCTAGGAATGTTGTGTTCTTCCCTGTACCAAAACAATTCCATGCTTAACCATCCCTAGCAGCACCATCTGGAAACCAAAATAATTTCCCACGTTTACAAGAAGCTGCAACTCCAAGGTCCGTGCAGAAGATGAGACTTTTCTCTTCTTAATGACATGATTTTTATTTTGGTCTCACATAACTGTTGGGTTATTTTTTAATAAAACCAGGTCACCTTAAAAAGAAGTCAAACGCACAGAGGATTAGAGCAATATTATTGTTCAATTCTAATTTGCAAAGTGGAGAGATGAAATGAATACACACCCAAGCATGGTTCACAGGATCTCTCAGCGAACATTCGTTCTCTGAGGGTATTTATTAGCAAGCACAGACAACACAACAAACTGCTCCGTAGAGATTCAGGTGGAAATCTGTTTAACGTAGGGAGTAAAAACAATGCCACAACTCCCTCATACAAAACCAGGTGCATTCAGTCAACATTCTATTTGCCATGGGAGTATAACTGATAACACTGAACAGCGTGGTCTGAGGAAGGTCGTTGTCCTCCCTGTTGAGACGGGAAAGCTGGCAAAGGATAACACTTGGATTTTAATGAAGCAACAGGTGTTTTACTTATAAGGCAGCTATGATTTTAAGCAGTAATGTCAGCGAAAACCACTTTTTCTCTGTTATGTTTGTAGCCAGTTTATGAAGAAGTTCCCAAAACCAAATGTATGTAAAGTTGCAAGTAAGAACTTCCAGTTAACTCTATCAAAAGCCTTTTCTGCATCTAGAGATAAAATACTAGTTTCTATGTTTGTACTGTAAGAGAAATCTATCAGATTAAGTAATCAATGTGAGTTAGTGGATGACCATCTACCCTTAATGAAACCAGTTTGGTCAGGGCTTTACAAATTATTTTGAGATCAAGGTTAATGAGAAATTAGGCGATAGCTGGTAGGAAACGCAGGGTCTTTGCCTGGTTTTAACAAGAGACTAATATTGGCTGAATTCATGTTAGGCTGTAATCTGCCGCTCTCTTCGGTTTCCCTCACCATTCTGAAGAATGTTGGAGCCAGAATGATCCAGAATTCTTTGTAGAACTCTGCTGGAAACCCGTCTGGACCTGGAGCTTTCCTATTCGTCATGGATTTAAGGGCTTCCTGGAGCTCCGCTGATGTTAGTGGCGAGTCCAGGACTGTAACTTGGCTGCCTGATAATTTAGGAAGTGTTATCCTGTCAAGGAACTCATTGATCTCGTTATCTGATGGGTTTATCTGTGGTGAGTACAAAGTTTGGTAAAAGTCTCTGAAAGTGTTGTTTATGCTTTCAGGGTCATAAACTATATTCCCAGTTGAGTCTTTAACAGCAGATATGGTAGTTTTCTCTTTATTAATTTCTAATTGGCTAGCTAAGAATTTACCTGATTTATTACTATGCAATAAATCTTAAGGACGCCTTCCTGGTGAGGTTTTCCAGGCACATTCAACCTGGAGGAGACCTAAAGGGAGACCCAGGACACGCTGGATGGACTATGTCTGTCATCTGGCCAGGGAACGCCTTAGGATCCCCCTGGAGGACCTGGCCCAAGTGGCTGGGGTGTGACCTTCATCACCACCCTCTCCTTTTTCTGCTCTTTTTACGAATTCCTCCTTTCCCAGGATCCACTGATTTCGCTCTTTCTTATTCTTTTTTTACTCCTTTTTAAAAAATCTTTTTATTTTTAAAACCTTTGTTCGTGTGAAGTTCCTCGTGATTTCTTTCTTTAGAGGCGTTTAATAAAATATTGTTTTCTTTCTTTCTCAGTGGCCTAGTGGTAGAGTGTCTGCCCTGGGACTGGGAGATTGGGGGTTCAAGTCCCGTTCAGGTCAAACTAAAGTCTTTAAAAATGGGACCCAACACCTCCCTGCTTGACACTCACAAAAACCTTTATCTGCAGGAAGAAACAAAAAGAAAGATCTATTCATTAGTTTAGATGTGTGTTATATAATAAGCAAACACAGGTATGGTGACACGTGTGTCTCCATCTCTCAGCACGCTTTGCTTTCTATTCTGCAGAAGCCTGGAGACCATCTTTGAGGTCCCAAGAGAAAAAGATGGAGCATTGCTTCTGATTGGCCAGCAGAAGCGGCGCAGGCTGCTGTTCTTTCCTGATTTTACTCAGCCCAGGAAAAGGAAGAAGCCACAAGGTATGCTGGGAAATGTTCTCTGCTGTTAATCTCAGTGTGCTTTCGGTTTTGACCAGCGATGTGTTCAAAGGCAGACGGCTTAAGCACAAGGATGTGTATTTGTGTCTCTGTTAGGGGCGGGATTTCCTGTTTTTATGACACCCAGGAAACGTGCAGCAGTCCGACGACACCTTCACACCACCGGCCTCGATGGCGGCGGAGACCCGGATGCCATGCTGGTGGAGCGACTCAGCTCCCTCGAGAACTTCCTGACTGAGCGGGGTCTTCATATGTGAACTGTGATGGGGAGATAATCCAGTGAAGGAGCAGTTGTTATGGATGAAACCTGAAAACATGGCTGCTTTCCTCGTGATGTTTTTGACTAAAACTGAAATATGAATCGGCAACATGTGACATTTTATCTTTCATGAGGCCACACCCCTTTCCAGGAGGCATCGTCTTGTCAGCACTGATGTGTACTTACCTTTGTAGTACTGAATAGTACTGTGCAGTATTCTCTATTACAAGAACAAGTACTTGGTGCACATTCTAAAGTAATTTATATTTCTGATAAACGTGTATTTTTGGAACAAATAAAGTTTGTTTCTGCTCAGAAGTTTTTCCCTCAGCACATAATTTCCTACACTGATTTAAGTTTAAATGGTTTTATTGATGGGATGAGAAGATGATGAGATAAGAGGATGGTGGGATGATGGGGTGTAACCCCCCCCCGCTACATGTGAGCGGCTCCAACGTTCTGTGGAGAAGCTCCAGACGGCTCCTTCTCATCAGCAGGGATTTTAAACACGCCTCACTCTCCTCTATCCCCCCCCCCCTTTACCCAGGATGTGAAGTGCCACACCAGAGACAGTAGGACAACCTGCTGTATGCACACACTTCCAGCCCTCCCTCCGCTCTGATCACAACCTCCTGTACCTGAAGCCTGAACACACCCAGGGTGATTAGGGAGCCGTCTCAGAAAAAGCTTGAATGTCTGGACTGAAAAGCAACAGCAAGGCTGAGGGATGGTTTCCAGCCCGCTTTAGTGATTCCTCTGGTCCAACACACCTGGTTCAGTGGTGAATCGCCTGAGCAGCAGCTCATCAGGCTCTGCAAAAGCCTGTTAATCACCCGCTGATTGAAATCAAATGTGCTGAAGCAGGGTTAAAACTAAAAAATGCTGGAACTGAATTGTCCTGGTCTAGTTCCTGGGCTTACGTCCTACTGGCTTGGATTCAGAAGGACCGTGCCGGCCAGGAGAAGTTTCTCCACACAATTCTGGGTTCTTTATCCCACCGAACCGGATGGTAGGAGGGGTATTGGGGAATTCTGATGCAGAGATGCTGCATGAGCCTTGTAGACTCCAGCCGGACTCTGGGATTAGGAGTAAAGGGTTAAACTGAGAAAGGAGCGTTCACATATATAACTGTTTAGTTTAGTTAAGTCAATAACTCAGGAGATGATGCTTTGTTTTTTTGGTCCTAATAAAGCAACCCTTTTTGATGAGTCAAAAGTTTTAACACAGCTAAATCAGCCAAAAGGCTGCGGCATAAATTATTAAAAAGAAAAGCTAACTAACCCATGTTTTTCATTTATTTTATTTTTTTTGGGTGATAAAGTAAAACAAGCAAAAGCATTAAAACCAAATCGTAAGCGTGTAACTACCGAACTAAAGTTAAAACGAAATCCAAGCTAATGAGTAATATCAGAGTAATAGACACAAATCAAGCACTTAACATGTTAAGAGTTACATGGTAAAATTCTAAATGGTAAAACACAATTAAAAAAGTTAAAGGTCAAAGGTTGAGGTCATACAAATATAAAGGATTCGGGATTAACAAACTAAAAGTAACATAAAATCAGAAGTAAGTAATTAAAATATCAAGGATTTTTGCTAATTAAGTAATAAAATTGATTAATGATGAACACATTTTATTAATTTAGATTCCTTGTGATTAGATCAATCAAATCCTTTCCTGAGCCACTGAGCGCCGCCAAGCTTCTCGCACACTGGTTTAGGTCAGCACCTCTCAGATACTGTTTGTCCACTGTGCTGGTATTTATCTATACACATGTATAACAGCAAGGACCTTCACGCAGTAAACAACACAGGTCAGGTCATTAAGCCAATCAGTAAAAAGTTTCCTATATAAGGAACCCAGCAGGTTGCATCGAGTCACTGACTAGTGTCAGAGTCCTTACAGCAATCATCATACTAAGCAAGCATGCAGCGACAGTGGAGAGGAAAACTCCCTTTTAACAGGAAGAAATTCAATTCAAGTTTATTTATATAGCGCCAAATCACGGCAAGAGTCGTCTCAAGGCACTTCACATAATAAACATTCCAATTCAGGACAGTTCATTAAGCCAATCAGAAATAATTTTTCCTATATAAGGAACCCAGCAAATTGCATCAAGTCACTGATAAACCTCCAGAGGATCCTGGCTCAGTATAAGCAGCCATCCACCACGACTCACTGGGGATGGAGAAGACACAGCGCACACACACACACGTGCACACGCCC
>SSNQ01000161.1:457567-521686 GCA_006942095.1 Nothobranchius kuhntae | reverse complement strand
GTTACCTTCCTTGGAGTGCATCGCTTTCTTTGGCGCTGGAGATTGGCTGGGTGTGATGGGTAGAGGTGGAAACTCGTCCATCAATTCGTCCGTTATTGGAAGAGGAAGTGAGGCAGCCGCATAATTATGACAGTTGTCAACCAATGAATTCACCAGCGCAGCCGCCTGGTTATCATCTGCCTTGTTAGCATCAGCCATTAGCATTAGTTTTGTTCTGGAACTGCTCGACGGTCTCTTGTTATCCCGGTTAGACATTTTGCCGCTTACTTCTCAAAAACTTGTTCTTTTTTGGTTGAGAAACAAAACAGCTCAAAAACTCTTGATTTGACGTGATGTTTTTACCTTATTGTAGAGTTACATTTGCAGAGCTCGGCAGTAAGCGTCTACTTACTCAGCCATCTTGGCACCCCTCTCGTGACCGGATATGCTAAAGTAGGGCTGCTCGATTATGGCAAAAACAATAATCACGATTATTGTGACTGAAATTGAGATCTCGATTATTTAAGATGATTTTTCAATTTATGTAGATTTTTTTGTTTTGTTTTTATTCAGTCATAAAACTGCTCAGGGCACAATCAGGGCAAAAATAAACAAAAAACAAGATGATCACTAAAATAACTCCTGACTCCCAGTATAAAAAGACCAATATACTTATAGCTCATAGTTTATGACCCAAGGGCTATAGACCTTGATTTAACTCATTTAAGTCTAACCAGTACAGACCCAAATACCAATACCTTGCAAATACTGACAGCAAGAATTATACAGTGGCATTTATAACAAATACATGCAAATTGATGTTCACTAAATTTTGCATAGCTTTTATTTAGTCGTGTCAAGGTGCTGTAGGAGAGTGCTCTAGCACCGTGTCCTCAGAGAGATTAGTTATTAGTTATCAGCGTGAGGAACTTATTTCTACCTTATTTATAAACTATTTATTTACAGGTTCATCAGTTAATGTAATAATTGTCCCAACCACAGCTGCACCCCCCAACCCGGTCTCTCAGCAATCAGGGGCAAGCTGCTCGTGTTTAGCGTGCCGCACGCGCACAGCCGTTTTTATCGGCTCAGGACCCCGCAGGTACGGTGTGTGTGTCACTCACTCTGGTTAATCCAACAGGGAGCCGGCTCCGGGAGCTGTTTCTTTAGCGACTGACACATCACTACATCATTCCCTTTCCTATAATGTCCTGAAGAACGGTCCGGAGTGCAGGCGGAGTGTTTAGCTAACCTGCAGGAAATGTTGACGACAGTTATCCAGAAAGTAGCTAAGGGTTACCAGAGATGTTTCTGAGGTGTTCGCTAGGTATTTTTAAGATTTAAAAAAGAAAAGCTGTTGGAAATAGCGTCAAAGTCGCCAGGTTGGCAACACTGTGGAGGAGCGCTTCATTTGCTACTCAGGGCAGCGCAAGTGGGAGGAGCAAATAATCAGCTTGTTTTGTTTTTATAATCGTTCAAAACATTTCATTCGGAATATATTTCTATGTCGATGTTCAGAATACGACATCTGATAGTCTGAAAAAAATAATACCTAATTTGGAAAAAATAATACCTCTGAGACCAAATTTAACACTTTTAATGGCCTTAAATTTGACTATTTTTATTTATCACTTTTTAATACTTTTTAAAACCCCGCGGACACCCTGTTACAATAAATTCAGTAAAATAAATTGTTTGTAACGTCTGACTGAATGTATCGCAATATATCGTGATATGTATCGTATCGCCAGAATTTAAAAAATACACATCCCTGGGTCAAATACTGTCAGACTGCCCAGGGCGGCTGTGGCTACATACATGAGAGCGCTTGAATAATGAAAATCTTTATGTAAATCCAAACCATCATAAATACGGGAACTATCCGGTCAACATGAACCCTGCCATTTAACTGGTCTGCCTTATTGTGAAGATTGTTGTAAAGAGAAACAATTAAATCTGTTTAACACCAGAGCCATGCACTCTGTGCCATTATCTCTGTCACTGTGAACGAGGGAATTTAAAACAACACTGACCCAGACCCAAGCAAGGGCCCTCCAAATATACACAAAGGCAAATAAAAACTTAGATAAAAGCAACAAATGTTAAAAGAAGACACTAAAACAGGATCTAATGGAACTATCATATCTAAAGTATGGCTAACTCGCGTGCTGAGGGAACACTACATAGTAAAAGCGACTCTTACAAACCGTCAGTGAGGATTCTTGTCTGCCCTCCATTGGAAGGTCATTCCTCAGCTTTGGGGCCAGAACTGAGAAAGCCCTGCCTCCTCTTGTTAAACATTACACACGTGGAACATCTAGTACTTTTAATGAGTTAATTATCTTCTGTTGAAAGATAACTGGACGTACATGAGCGAATGGGTTGCCATCACCTGTTGTGGTCGGTTAAAACGGCTCTCGGCTGTCTGAGGGTGGGCCTATGGGCCTGGGCCCACCCTCAGACAGCCACGGCTCCCAGTGTCTTCTTTATTGTGGGACGCGGCTCTCTGATGGGACAAGGTGGCCGACCCTTGGTCTGGAATAGTGCAGTACATCTGAAGAGTGTGGGTGTTGTAGTTTTTGCACAGGGCCAGTTCCAGTGTGGACCAGATGCAGAAAAATGTTTAAATCTGGCTTTATTGTTTCAGGTTTTTGTTGCTGAGTCAGCAGCGTGGCCTTCACACAGGTGAGTCTCTGCACAGCTGGTCATTGTTGTTGGTCCACAACCAATCACCTTGTTCCATTTTCTCAGATCGTCGAGTCCTGTCTTGGCCCCGCCCTCTTCCCATCCTTGTTGTCACAGGAGGTGGTTACCTTGGTTACCAGTACTACAAAAGGAGGGGTCACTGGGATGAGGGAGCTCCACCCAGCCTGGCCTCATCTAGACAGGTAGGTTAGAAAATCATGTGCACCTGTTTTACCCAAATCCTCCTGCTGCCCTTCGTCTAGAGACAGAGCTGATGTCAGTGTTTAGGGAGGGGTTCACACACACACACACGGACACACACACACACACACACATGTTGGTATATCCATACTTGTAAAACATGGAATGTCTTGAAAAATCTTCTGTACATTCTTGCTGTGTTTGCCTTCTAGTTGCATTTTTGGTTCTTTTGTAAACACAGAAAGGTTTCTCTTTACCTTGCGGATGGTTTCGTTTGCGGCTGCAAACATCCTCAGAGCTGACGCTGATGTTGGCGTCACTTCCTACTCGTTTATCTGCGGGCAGCAGAGGACGTTGTCGCCCTCTGCTGCCCGCTCTCCCCTCTCCGACGATGCAGTCCCATGCACGATCCAATAAGTAAACTCCATCGTCTCTGTTCATGGTCCCACATCCACGTCTCCTCATCTCTATAGCTTCCTTTATCCATCCTTCCATCCATTATCCATGGGCAATAAACAAAGGAAAACAACAAACAACAGCAGAAAGAAAAGAACAACCAAAGCAAAGAACCAGAAACCCACAAAGACAAGAACCAAAACCAGTGATAACCCTACCATGCATCAGAGGCATAATAGAAAAAATAAGAGCAACAATGAAAAAACACAACATAAACACACCAACAAAACCATACACAACAGTTATCACACAACAGTTTCAGCGCCTTGGGCTTCCTGACAGGGTTGCGGAAGGCGCTTTATAAATAAAGCTTTGATTGATTGATTGAGTTAGAAACAGACTAGTACACCCAAAAGACAAGATACCAGCTGGACTTAAATGTGGAGTCGTTTACGAAATCCCATGCAAACTCTGCAATAAAACATACATAGGAGAAACCGGACGCCAACTCAACACACGAACAATAGAACATAGAAAGGAGTGTGAGAAAGAAACATGTCGAAGACACACAAGAGCAACAAAACAAGAAGCAGAAAGCACAATAAAGAAGTCAGCCGTAACAGAACACTGCATAAGAGAAAACCATATAACGGACTGGGACAACACAAGGATCATAAACACCGAACAACAGAAATACAAAAGATGGATAAAAGAAGCAATCGAGATAAGGAGACGTGGATGTGGGACCGTTAACAGAGACGATGGGGTTTATACGTTGGATCGTGCATGGGACTGCATCATCAGAGAGGGGAGAGCGGGCAGCAGAGGGCGACAACGTCCTCTGCTGCCCACAGATAAACGAGTAGGAAGTGACGCCACCATCAGCGTCAGCTCTGAGGATGTTTGCAGCCGCAAACGAAACGTCAGCAAGGTAAAGAAAAACCTCATCTGTGTTTTAAAAATGAACCAAAAATGGAATGTCTTGAAAGAGTCAGAATTGGGAATCGATGGTAACCGGAATCGAAACGAGGAATCGGAATCGTTCAGAATCACACGATGCTCAACCCTAGTCTCCTGTAGGAGGACCTTGGCTTCGTTGGCCCGATGAGTCAGGAGATATTTCATTATCCTTATTCTGGTTGTGGGTGGCACAATGATGAAGCGGGCCTTGTCTACGGTACAGTTTTAAAGCGTCTTGGGGGGGTTGTACCTTTCTAATGGTGAGTCATCTTTACCGCCGGAGACGTGTAAAGGAGTTTATAAATGATGTCTGAAAGAATCAACCAATCCCGGTGAAGTCAGCCTATGACATCACACAGCAAATGAGCTCACGTCTGCCGTATCAAAGGTCTCTGGTGGGTTCACCTGGTGAAAGGTGATGATGACATCACAGACGGTCACACTTCCCCACTCCTCGCTTTCTCATTGGTCGGTTAATAGTCGTCAGGATGTGATTGGTGCAGCAGTCACCAGGTTGGTCAGCAGGAGGTTCCTATTGGTTGTGTCTGACCCGTTTGTCCGTTATCTGGGACCATGGGAGTATAGATCTGAGCCGTTATCAGACAGCAGTCAGCTCTCTTTCCAGAACAGGACTGACATTTATCATCTTTACTGACTTGTTTTCCTTCGACCGTCTGTGTTGTTTATGGATTGTCCCAGGCCACTCGGGGTGGAGCTTGTCAGCATTAACAACTCACCATCTGTTACTCCTTCTGTGATGTGGCTCTGCACACTTCTTCTTCTCTGTCCTTCCTCCTTGTTCCAATGTGTTGTCGGGCGGCTCAGCCTCCAGCGGCCTCGGTGCTGAACTCCGGCTCATGGTGAGGTTCTGCTGCCAAGGCCGCGTCGGTGGCGGCACGCAGCAGGAGTGCAACCTGCTGCGGCAGGTGAGGCGGCGGCGGCGGCGTGCAGCCAGTGGAGAGAGTGAGAGAGATGGAGGAGGAAGAGGGGTGAGGACAAGAGCAACCGCACGATTCAGGTGGGAGAGGACGACAAACAGGAAGAGCTCACATCAGCTTTATTCATGCTGTTGGTTAGGGTTAGTGGTCTAGTGAAGCTGTGATGCAGCGTGTGTTTGACGTCCACCCGTCTTGATCTAACGGATCTGCTGAGTGAGCTGCTTTAGAGTAGACAGCGCTGGAGAGAGAGAGGGTGATTAGGTGGAGCGGATTGGAGCGGATTAAGGGGAGGGGCATCATTAAAGCTCCTCTAACCCTGGTTACCACCTTTGGGTTTGCTGCAGTTGTGAAATCTAATGAAGAAAAAGAGACTTTCAGCTTCACTGTTGGTGCCTTTTTTCAATTTTAGTGACTCCTCCTCCACTCTCTGCACAGCCCCGCCCACCTTACACCTGTCTTCACGTCCTGTTTGGTTTAGTTTTCATTTAGTTTTGTTTTTTTTTTTCCCAGTTTTTTCTGTGAATTTTCAGTTCTTCCTGTTTCTGTCCGGTGACAACTTTGTCCCCCCTCCTTTAATGCTCCGCCCCCCTCTGATTCTGGTTAAATGTCATTGGATTTCATAATCAGGCTCCGGGTGCCTCGTCTGGCTCTGCGTCATCGTCTGAGCATCCTCAGTAATGGCGTCTGTCGCCCCGCCCCTTGGCATCGTCGACCAATTGCTTTCCTTGGCTTCATCTTGTCAGTAAATGCCCTGCGGCCGCTGGCTAATCGGGTAAGGCTGTCTGAGACACAGGCTTCTTATTGGCTGATGCTCCGCTTGCTGTTTTCTTCCCTAACTCGAGTTTTCAGCCTCTCTGTTTCCTGTCTTCGTTGGGGACCATAATCCAGAACCTCTGGACTATGGCCTATTGATCCAGATAACCAGTGATTAAGGAAACCCAGATGTTTTTCTCTTTAACTGAAGATGATGATGATCTGTCGTTTCTGTTTGCTCCTGTAGGTGGCGCTCTACCGGTCCTTTCCGACTCGTCTCGTCTCTCGTGCCTGGGGACGTCTGAATGGGTTGGACCTCCCTACCTGGCTTCGTAAACCCATCTACTCGCTTTACATCTGGACTTTTGGGGTCAACATGCAGGTCTCCAGCAAAAACCAGAACACTTCTGCTGTTTGGTGGTTTTCTGTGTTTTGACTTGTGTTTTGTTCTACTCGTCCACTAGGAGGCAGCAGTAGAGGACTTGCATCATTACAAAAACCTGGGAGAATTCTTCCGTCGACGTCTCAAACCTGCAGTCAGACCCGTTTGTGCTGCCTCCTGTCTGGTACACCTGTTTCTGTTTTCTTTTTCTATTCAGTTTGTTTACATAGCTCCAAGTCGTCTCGAGTCAATCCACACAGTAAACGTTCCAACGCAGGTCAGCTCGTTAGTAAAAGGGGGCTTCAGCCTTGAGGTGGGACCACAGTAGGACGGCTCGTAGGTTAATAATATAGAATAATCACACATTTTGTTCATCAAGTGCTTTTCTAAATGTTGGGTAATTATTTATCCATCCAGGGTTACCTTAGGGAACATTTAAAGAGCAAGTCAACTAGGGATGGGTACCTTTGACATTTGAATCGATCCGGTACTAATTCCCGGTACCTACGAATCTATACCGGTACTTAACGGTACCAATTTTCGATACTTTTGAGTGTTTATTATTTTAATTCTCTTTTATAATTAAATATATTTTTTTCTCAATATATAACAATATTTGAAATATATCACGATAAATAACATTCAACTGTTTGTATTTTAACATCGTCCTTGTAGTTTTATAAGCTGATAATTAAACTGAAGCAAACATCTTTACTGTGAACTAAATTTACTGTGTATCTTCATTCCTTTTGCCTTCTTTTTTCATTTGATTTTTCCTACTGGGAAGTTAGAATTTCCGAGGAGAAAGCGAACGCACCATTAACAATGGTAGCAATGGAAGCTAACATATCAAGCTAACGATATCTTAAACAGTTTATTTAGCTGCTGGAGCAGATTAAAACGATGTCTCACACTTAGATCATTGTCACTGGTTTCGTCTTCACCCGTCACATTTAGTAAAGTGAAGCCAAACTTTAGAGCGCGTTCATGTTGTTCTAGTCGGAAATTCGGAGTTCCGAGGAGAAAGCGAACGCACCATTAGCGAAACGGAAGCTAGCATATCAAGCTAATTATATTTACCTACCGGAGCAGATTAAGATGAGGATGTCTCACTTAGATCGTTGTCGCTGGTTTCATCATCACCCAGTTACCCATCACATTTAGTGAAGTGGAGCCAAGCTTTAGCGTGCGTTCTTTCTACCATGCTGCTCTGTTTACAACTGGTTCACAGCGAGCAACGACAAAACTCTCTTGCGCATGCGCAGCTGTCTTGGCAAGTTCTCGTTATGATGGACGGGTACCGAAACGAGGCACCGTTTGAAATGACGTGAATCGGTGCTCAGTCGGTACTGTGGAATTCGGTCGGTACCTTAAAAAGTACCGAATTCGGTACTCATCCCTAAAGTCAACCCCTACAAGAGTCTAACTCCACTCCCACTTCATGTTTGAAAAATGCAACAAATGCTGTTGCCTGGCAGACCGAGAGGGCGGAGTCGCTAACAAATACACACACACACACACACAGACTCACGACAGCATTGTGACATCATAATGTACCAGTTTACATCATAGCATACCTCTTAGCCAATAGCAGTGGCAGATTTAAATTAGAATACAGTGCAGAGTTTTTACCTGACAACGGCACAACACTGCCAGTAGGGATGAGCCGGATACTCGTTTCAGACGAGTATCCGGTACGGATAACGCATTTTTGACGAATACGAGCAGGAAACGAGTAAACCGAGTCATTATCTGTAATCGTGCTGAAGGAAAATCTTCATTGGGCAACTGACTGTCTTCACGCTCTGTGATTGGCCAGTCACATAGAGCGCCCGCCCCTCCCTACTTACAAAACTCTCTAGCCGACCGGGAGCTCAGTCCGGCCGGCTCATCCACGCACACACACACACACACACATTAATCAACATTTCTTTGTTTAACTTTGTGTGGGAAAATGCCAAGAACGTTAAGAAAAAAATCAGTTTAATCAAATTAAAATAAAAAATATATAGAAAGTTGTGTCTGGTTCTAGCATTTCATATTTCCTAGTTCCTACTGCATGAGTTCAGATGTATTAATCCATGCACTCAAATATTAATGTTCTGATTTTATTGAAACACTTGTTCTGTAATAGTTTCTTTACTATTGTGATCAAAATATTTAATCTCAATTCTGAGGCTGCTCTGTAAATAGTTTTCAAATAAACAATACACATAGCAACTTCTGATCAATCCATATCAATTTCAGACTTAAAATAATACATTGATGTAAACCACGTCCACTTCCGGTTAAACCACGCCCACTTCCGGGTTATGCCACGCCCATTCCGAGTACAGATACAGATACAGATAATTTAGTTGGTTGAACAGATACAGATACAGATACAGATAGTGGTGTACTCGCTCATCCCTAACTGCCAGTTTTAGGCAGAATATTTAAATTTTAACTAAGATGCACTGAAGTGCCTAATTATTGACGACACGTGTCTGCAGCACGATCAGACACTCGTTTATTTAGTTTATCAGCAAAAAAAGTTTATTTGGGGGTGACTTGCTCTTTAATGCACAGGGGTTGTAGCAATAACCAATCAACACCAATGCCAATTATAAACAATCAATGTAGACTTTGCAAAGTGGAGAGGACATGAATACACACCAAGCGAGAATCTCAGATCACTCATCGGACCGAAGTCCTCCGACAGCATTTATTGAAGCACACACACACACAAACAGGCAGGAAGCTGCTAGCGAAGGGCGTTCTCGGCTCCATGTGCACACTAAATCAACAAGCCGTTTCTCTGACAGGTTCCCATGGGAGTGTTTTACTGATAAATCGGACCCGCTTGGTCTGACCAGAACAGCTTGATCTGGAAAGCAAGGTCACTGTCCTCCCTGTGGAGACTTGGCAACAGGAAACGGGATGAAACCTGCGTCTAATCATTCTTAATGAGCACCAGATGTTTTAGCAGTCAAGAAATTAAGCTATAATAGCAATTTTTTTACCCAGCACTTAAACACTCAGAGATGCTGTAAGATTCCAGATTAAACAAGCAGATTATGCAACAATCAAAATCAGACTTTAAACTGTTTTAAAATGAGCCTGGAGAGGAGTTGTGGAGGTGGAGAGGTCAGCAGCTTTGGAGGGGCTGTGGGAGTGAGTTCCAGAGGGTGGGGGCAGCAATGGAGAAAGCTGCGTCTCCCCAGGTTCAGAGCTTGGTCATAGGTGGGGAGGGATGGGGCACGGTGGTGGAGCAGGTGTGGGTTAGGAGATGCTGGATGTGTTGAAGGTTAGTGAGAGTTTTGGATGGGATACCATATAAGAGGCTGTTGTTTTAGTGGATTTGTGATGTGATGAATGCATGAATAAGGGTTTCAGGGGCAGAAAAAGAAAGGGAAGGACAAGCACGGACACAAATACAATCCAATCACCTAACAAGAACAGTTATCCAGAGCACATCCTACACCAATGCACACATATTTCCACCCCAGTGGGGGGTCCTAATGAGCCTCTCTGCCCAGGGGCCTATCAGTCGGTTAAGGTGGCCCTGGCCCTCACCTGAGCTTTGGGTGGTGACCGAAAGAACGAGATCACGGATACAAGCAGCCAAAATGACTTTTCTCCACAGGGTGGCTGTGCTCTCCCTTAGAGATAGGGTGAGAAGCTCGGTCATCCGGGAGGGGCTCGGAGTAGATTTGCTGCTTCTCCACATCAAGAGAAGCCAATAGAGGTGGCTCGGGCATCTGGTCAGGATGCCTGCTGGCATGCCTCCCTGGTGAGGTTTTCCGGGCACGTCAAACTGTAAGGAGGCCTAGAGGGAGATCCAGAACATGTTGGAGGGACCATGTTTCTCACCTGGCCAGGGAACGCCTTAGGATTCCCGTGGAAGAGCTGGCCCATGTGGCTGGGGAGAGGGAAGTCTGGGCCTCCTTACTTAGGCTGCTGTCCCCGCGACCCGACTGGATAAGCGGAAGAAAATGGATGGATATGAAGAACCCAGCAGATTGCATCGAGTCACCGACTAGTGTCAGTGTCTTACAGCAATCCTCGTGATTTTTATGTTGAGATTTTCAGAATAAAGAAACGTACTGCCTTCCGGTTGCTTTACTTAAAAAAAAAAAGTTACTAACTGTGCGGCCCGTGAGAAGTTATCACCTAGCTAGCGGTCTCCTTTATTTTTCAGGGCCGTATTGGCGATTATAAAACGGACAGAACATAAAACACAAACCTTTTGGAGCCATGTTGTAGTTTTCTCCTGCTTGTTGTGTTTACTGACGAAGTCACTCGTGTGACTTCGTGCTCTGTCGGTGACAGCTGCTCCCTGCTGCTTCGCGTCTCTGGTGGGAAGAGCCAAGCAGCAGCTTACGCGAGCAAGACGTGCTGCTGACGGCTCCGGTAGGGAGGAGGGGTTATTATCACCTGGATTCCTGCTCGTTTACCACTTTTCCTCCGACGTTTTCCCGGGACAGGATAAACATTGCTGGAGGTGTCCTGGTAGGAATCATTTGGCTCCGGGCCAGCACACCACTCAGGTAAACAAACGGGGACGTACGTCCTCGGTGCATCTTGGGCGATCGTGAACGAACGGAACGACAAAAGAGTCTGGCGATCGTAGGAGATGGTAGCAGGGACACTACTGAAGAGGATCGCAGACAGGAGCAAGGTGGAACAGAGGAGGTTAGTGGAGAAAAGTTTGAAAATGTGGCCGGTGACCGCGGCTAAGCCAAGCACAGGCGCCATCTTGTTACCGGTTGCTGACCAGACTGACATAGTAACATTAACTAACATAGTCCTCTTGCTGCAGCCAGGATTCTGTGAGAGAGCGCAAAGACATCTGATCATCACAAATCAAGTCATTAACTAACAAAGTCTTAGAAAAATAGACCTAATGTTCAATAACCCACATTTAATTTTACTAGTTTTCTGCTCAGTTGAATTTGTTCTCATTTTTATGAGATTTCCATTTTCATGTCTTAAACTGGGATACAATTCAATTCAATTCAAATTCAATTCAAAAATACTTTATTAATCCCAGAGGGAAATTGATTGCTATAGTAGCTCAGAATAATAATAATAATAATAATCAAGTCATCAAAGAGTTGTTGTATATTACAATGGCTGTTGGCAGGAAGGATCTCCAGTAGCGGTCAGTGTTGCAGCCAAACTGAAGAAGCCTCTGACTGAAGACACTCTTCCGTTGTTGGACAGTCTTGTGAAGAGAATGCTCAGGGTTGTCCATCATTTTCTTGATTCTCTGGAGAATCCTTCTTTGCATGATCTCCTCCAGTGGTTCCACAGTCGTCCCCAGAACAGAACCAGCCTTTGTTATTAGGCTGTTGAGCTTTTTCAGGTCCCTGCTTCTGATGCTGCTACCCCAACAGACGATGGCTGAAGAGATCACACTCTCAACAACAGTCTTGTAGAAGGCATCAGGCTGGCTCTATGACTGGACCAGGGGTCTCATTTATAAAGCTTGCTTGAATGGGGTCGGAGAACTGCGTAAGCAACTTTCCACGCGGACTTTGGGATTTTACATATTTTTTTTTCCTCTTTATTGTTTCCTATAAACAATAAAGTTTTAAGTATCAGGCGTGACATTAAAGCAGAAGCTTTGATGCTCCACCTGAGAGTAAATCTGTAAGGCTTGTCACCAGCATTCAGACATCAGTTCTGTTTGCTTCACAGCCAGACAGGACACGGGGAAAAAAACAAACTTTGGGATTTATAAAACGTAGCAGAAAAATGTGCACAACTTTAAGTTGACTGAGGACCTGGCTTACGCGCACTCTGGACATGGAGAGCACCTGCAGTGCTGCTGCTGAGAAGACACAGTTATGAATTCTTGCTGCTTTATTCTGGTCTTTAACCTGTTGAGTTGTGTTTTGTTTCTGGTTCTGTTTCCAGACCTCTCCAGCTGATGGGAGGATCCTGCATTTTGGTAGAGTAAAAAACTCAGAGGTGGAACAGGTGAAGGGGGTGACCTACAGTCTTGAGAACTTCCTGGGCCCGCAGATGAGTTGCAGTGATGGAAAGACCCTCCTGTCAGGTCCACAGGTGTCAGATCAAACAGGTACCAGGCCCAGGAGAGAGCATGCAGATTCCACTATAGCCTCGCTGCGCTGGCTACCTCTTCATTTTAGGGTTCGATATAAAAGCTCTTCTGCCTTAACGAGCGTGTGGTGCTCGTCGGCTTATTGCATTTTATTACAATATTGATTGATTCATTGTGATTTATTCTGATTTATTACAATTTACTATGATTTGAAAGAGCTAAAACCCGATGATGCCTTTCTTTCGTCAGTCTCGTCTACCTCGTCTTTCCGAGACCGCCTCATGTCATCCCCTGCTAGTGACCTGTTCCATGTCGTGGTTTACCTTGCTCCAGGTGACTACCACTGTTTTCACTCACCAACTGATTGGAAGGTGGGACTTCGACGTCACTTCCCAGGTGAGTATGTTGTTGATGACTCACCTTGGTGTCATCTGGAGGTTCTTTACCTCTTTGTCCTTTTTAGGCTCGTTGATGTCTGTAAACCCGGGGGTTGCTCGTTGGGTCAAGGAGCTCTTCTGCCTTAACGAGCGCGTGGTACTCAGTGGCCAGTGGCAGCACGGTTTCTTTTCATTAACTGCAGTTGGAGCCACAAATGTGGGATCCATCAGGGTTTACTTCGACCAGGTGACTTTTTCTTTCTTTATTTTTTATTGCACAGGTGTTTATACATGTTCACAGGTTCTGTTTTACTTTGTTTTAATGGGATTCATTACACTGTTTCAACAGTACAGGAATTCAATTCAATTCAAGTTTATTCATCCAGCGCAAAATCACGACCAGAGTCGTCTCAAGGATCTTCACACAGTAAACGTTCCAATACGGTTCAGTTCATTAAGCCAATCAGTAGTGCTGGGTGTTGTGGCCAATATCCTAGATCAGTGGTTCCCAAACTTATTTAGCCGCGCACCCCCTTCTATGTCCCGACCATGTCGACGCACCCCCCAGCCCCCCACATCAGGGCATGGCTATACATATATATATATATACGCTAAACAGACAGGGTTAAAAAAAATATGATCGACCTTTTTCCCCATCACTTTCATTTTTTAAATAGTAATTAATAAACATTCGATACCATTACAATTTCCTTTGATTTAATTTTAAATAAATATTTAGAGTGCCCAGGTAGCACATAAAAAATGCAATTTAACGGTTTTCTTAAAGCAGGAACGTTTAACCAGAGCTCTCTCCTTCCTTCTGCTCTGCGTAAACGTGAGCTGGTCACCTACTTGTGCGTAATCAAATGTCTATGGGGGGAAAGATGGAAAAGATTTAGCCATGAGTTTCACTTTTGCCTCAGACCGACTTATCGCTGTTTTATGGTGTGGCTGAATCTGCGATCCGCTGCCACGCGGACTGGAATAACAAATGCTGCAGTAACGGTCAGGTTCATGAGGAGTCACTGGCTGGAGCGGACCCGACTTTAATACGTCATCCCAAAATAGAAGCTAATATCTTAATATGACCTTGAATGAAAAATGTTGTTATAAAACCTCTTAAAAGTTTTTATCACGGAGGAGGCAGCGCTCATTTCTGTCTTCAGTCTGACGGCGCGCCGGAGTTTACGCAGCGTGCGCACTTATTGAATCTCTGTGTGTGTGTGTGTGTGTGTGTGTGCGTGCGCGTGTGCACAGCTCCATGAAACTTGGTTTATGCTTGACGCATTCACTTTCCGCTTGGTGATGCGGCTCGCGGATGGAACGCGCTTCACAACTTGCAGCGTTTAAGTCACTGCGCCTCGTTATTGGCGCTATTTAAACCAATGTTGAAAANATATATATATATATATATATATATGTATATGTATATATATATATATGTATATGTATATCAGACGTCAACACAGCTCCATGAAACTTGGTTTATGCTTGATGCATTCACTTTCCGCTTGGTGATGCGGCTCGCGGATGGAACGCGCTTCACAACTTGCAGCGTTTAAGTCACTGCGCCTCGTTATTTGGCGCTATTTAAACCAATGTTGAAAAATTACTTCTGCCCAGCCCAGATGTGCTCACTTGTGCACCTGTGAGCCGTGGTTCCGCTGAAACGCGTCTGACCTCTGACAGACGCACTCTGAACTTCAGACCTTCAGCGCGCTGTTAATAGCCTGAATGGGAATCATTTCTTGATTTATTTTGTTACATCCACAATGTTCTGTGTGAGGTTTACAATGTCAGAACACCTGCATGAGACAGGTGTTAATTACAATCTGCCAGAATGACAGAGTGCTGAAGCTCGGCGCATTGTTATTATGAAGTTAGGGCACATGTGGAGGACACACGCTCGCAAAAATATACTTGTTTTCAATTACATTTATTGTGCCCACTTACTTTTTCTTTGGCCCACCCACAAATGAGTTTCTGGCTACGCTAATGGTGACATATGACAGACTTCTCTGAGCTCTGCAGCCATTACACTTTTCACCTCGCGCACCCCCTAGTGACAGCTCGCGCACCCCTGGGGGTGCGCGCACCACACTTTGGGAATCCCTGTCCTAGATCGATTCGATTCAGTTTCGACTTACGTCTGCTGCTGCTGCAGGCTCACGCTTCTACTAGAGACGACGCGGGCGTCAACCTGCGATCTCTGGTTCTGCAGCCGTCAGACACTTTGGCTTTTCCTGCATTTGGCAAATACAGTCATCGGGAGTTTCAACTACCGTCCCGTTTACACACGCAGCTCTATGGCTGATCTGAATTTCCTTCAGTGACACAGGGATGGTTATACGATGAGACACCCGCTCCCTTTTGCTCGGTGCGCCGTTATTATCACGATGGAGAGAATACACAACGGAGAAGTTGAGAAACTATGAGGTGTTAAAAAAAAAAAGCTTTTTAGGAAAATGTCTGCGAGAATGAGAAGAGCAGGTCTGAGTTACATCCTACAACAGAACTGTTTGGATCACCACACCATATCTGTCTTAATGTCACTTTATTTATACTTTTGGAATTTATTGTACATATCAAAGCAATTTGGGCCATTTTAATCATACTAATTAATAACTTAAACACATAACATAGTTTTTATTTTCCTCCCTTTTAGTCCTATATATATCTGGCGACATCTAGCGACTTTTGGGGGGAACTTCAGCTACTTTCAGTCAAAAACAGTTGGCAACACTGGTGGCAGGCTAGTCCATTATTTCAAAAACTTAATTTCTGCAACTGAAATTGCTTTTCAGTATCTTGTGTGGCCCCCACGAGCTTGTGTGCATGCTTGACAACGTCGGGGCATGCTCCTAATGAGACAACGGATAGTATCTTGTGGCATTTCCTCCCAGGTCTGTGTGAGGGCATCCCTGAGCTCTTGTACAGTCTGAGGAGCAACCTGGCGCCGCCTAATGGACAGAAACATAATGTCCCACAGATGTTCTATTGGGTTTAAGTCAGGGGATCGTGAAGGCCATTCAGTTGTTTCAATTCCTTCATCCTCCAGGTACTGCCTGCATACTCTTGCCACATGAGGCCGGGCGTTGTCGTGCATCAGGAGAAAACCAGGACCTACTGCATCAGCGTAGGGTCTGGGTTCAAGGATTTCATCTTGATACCTTATGGCAGTCAGAGCACCATTTCTAGGCAGTAGAGGTCTGTGCGCCCCTCCATGGATGTGCCTCCCCAGACCATCACTGACCCACCACCAAACCTGTCATGTTGAACGACGTTGCAGGCAGCATAACGTTCTCCTTGTCTTCTCCAGACTCTTTCACGCCTATCACAGGTGCTCAGGGTGAACCTGCTCTCGTCTGTAAAACGTACAGGGCGCCAGTGGCGGACTTGCCAATTCTGGTGTTCTTGAGAAAATGCCAGTCGAGCTCTACGGTGCTGGGCAGTGAGCACAGGGCCCACTACAGGACGTCGGGCCCTCAGGCCATCTTCATGAAGTCTGTTCCTGATTGTTTGGGTAGAGACATTCACACCAGTTGCCCTCTGGAGGTCATTCTGTAGGGCACGGGCGGTGCTCAGCCTGTTCCGCCTTGCACAAAGGAGCAGGTATCGGTCCTGCTGATGGGTTGTGGTCCTTCTACAGCCCTGTCCAGTTCTCCGAGAATAACCGCCAGTCTCCTGAAATCTCCTCCATGTTCTGGAGATCGTGCTGGGAGACGCATTAAACCTTCTTGCTGCAGCACGTGTGGATGTGCCATCCTGGAGAAGTTAGACAACCTGTGCAACTTCTGTAGGGTTAAGGAATCGCCTCATACTGTCAGTAGAGCCAAAACGAGCACGAGTGGAAAACCAGCCGAAAAGATCAAGAGGAAGAAACTTGAAATGACCTCTACACGTTAAACCAGTGTTATGAAGGTTTTGTAATTGTTGCCACGTTAGTGCACCTGTCGTCAAGTCCATGAACACCAATACAGCTGAAAGTGATTAACAGTGCCCTCAGCTGCTTAAGCAACCAGGAAATTATTAGACAGGTTTAATTGATTTCATGCCAGGCCCAATAAGAAAAGTGTTCCTTTAATTCTTTTGAGCAGTGTACTTACAACGCTGAGGTAGAAAACAATGTTTCCATCATTTAGACGAGCTTCTTAACATTAAGTCAGGGGTGTCAAACTGAAATTCACACCGGGCTGAAATGATAAACTGGGACAAAGTCGCAGGCCAAACTCAGTATTATTGAAAAGTTATGGTAAATGTGCACATTTTCCTTTACATATGTTTTGTAGAGCCTTTTCATTTGGAAAAACAACCTTATTTTTGCATAAACACGGAATCTGGAATAAACAAATTACACACAGGCAAGTTAATTAGAAATAAAACACATCAGTGGTATTGGTTACTTATTATGTCTCCTTTTTTAAATCTTTTATTCCTTAAAATTGTCGTCGTCTTCCCCCGCTCATCCGGGTCCGGGTCGCGGGGGCAGCATCCCAACTAGGGAGCTCCAGACCGTCCTCTCCCCGGCCACCTCCACCAGCTCCTCCGGCAGGACCCCAAGGCGTTCCCGGACCAGATTGGAGATGTAACCTCTCCAACGTGTCCTGGGTCGACCCGGGGGCCTCCTGCCGGCAGGACATGCCCGAAACACCTCCCCAGGGAGGCGTCCAGGAGGCATCCTGACCAGATGCCCAAACCACCTCAACTGACTCCTTTCGATCCAGAGGAGCAGCGGTTCTACTCCGAGTCCCTCCCGAATGTCCAAGCTCCTCACCCTATCTCTAAGGCTGAGCCCGGCCACCCTACGGAGGAAACTCAATTCGGCCGCTTGTATCCGCAATCTCGTTCTTTCGGTCATTACCCAAAGCTCATGACCAAAGGTGAGGATTGGGACGTAGATCGACCGGTAAATCGAGAGCCTGGCTTTCTGGCTCAGCTCCCTCTTCACCACGACAGATTGGCTCAGCGTCTGCATCACTGCAGACGCCGAACCAATCCGCCTGTCGATCTCCCGATCCCTCCTACCCTCACTCGTGAACAAGACCCCGAGATACTAAAACTCCTCCACTTGAGTTAGGTCCTCTCCCGCGACCCGGAGTTGGCAAGCCACCCTTTTTCGGTCGAGAACCATGGTCTCCGATTTGGAGGTGCTGATCCTCATCCCAGCCGCTTCAAACGCGGCCGCGAACCTACCCAGCAAGAGCTGAAGGACAGAGCTGGATGAAGCTAGGAGGACCACATCATCCGCAAAAAGCAGAGACGAGATTCTCCTGCCACCAAACTCGACACTCTCCACACCACGGCTGCGCCTGGAAATTCTGTCCATAAAGGTAATCAATGGAACCGGTGACAAAGGGCAGCCCTGGCGGAGTCCAACCCTCACCGGAAACAGGTCCGACTTACTACCGGCTATGCGGACCAAACCCATACTCCTGGAGCGTCCCCCACAGGGTGCCCCTGGGGACACGGTCATAAGCCTTCTCCAAATCCACAAAACACATGTGGATTGGTTGGGCAAACTCCCATGCCCCCTCCATCACCCTTGCAAGGGTATAGAGCTGGTCCACAGTTCCACGGCCAGGACGAAACTGTCATGCTAGCGCGCAACGTTCTGTGACTCTTTAAAAAACAGTAAAAACGGTGAGAAACGCTGGCAGCGAAGGCCGTTAGCGATCAGGAAACGGCTGGCAGTGAATGAGTTAAGAGCTTTGTATGTGAGAAGGAGGATCTTAAAATCTATTCTGAATTTAACAGGTAGCCAATGTAGGGAAGCTAAGACAGGAGAGATGTGATCTCTCTTTTTAATTCTCATCAGAACTCTAGCTGCAGCATCTTGGACAAGCTGAAGACTTTTAACTACATTCTGTGGACTTCCTGAGAGTAATGAATTACAGTAATCCAGTCTTGATGTAATAAATGCATGAACTAGTTTTTCAGCATCACTCCTGGAAAGTATGCTTCTAATCTTAGCAGTATTCCGAAGGTGGAAAAAGGAAATCCTACAAACTTGTGAAACCTGGGATTTGAATGACATGTCCTGGTCAAAGATAACACCAAGGTTCCTTACTTTGTTCTCGGAGATTAATGTAATGCCATTCAGGTCGAGTGATTGGCTAAGCAATTTCCTTTTCTGGATGAGAGGATGATTCCAAATGCTTGCTCACCAGTTGACCGAACCAGGAGGCAGCGGGAGAACTGAGGAATCAGGAAGTGATATTAACTTTTGTTTATAAATTCTAGACAAATCAGAATTTGAGAAGTTTTAAAGGAGTTACCAAAGATCTCAGAAAATCAATCTTCACTCAGAAACTTAGGGGTTAATTCTTAATGTGAAGTGAAAAAGTTCTTACTCATTTTTGTGAAGTGAATGTTCAAACATTAATAATAGTCTTATGATGTATGAGTATAGTGATAGATGAAATTATTAAATGAACAAATATTTACCTGACTCTGTACTTTCACTTTGATATGTGAATACAGGTGTTTAAAGGTGCATATTTGCATATATTGGTGTACACAGATGTCTATAGATGTATCAAGGGGTAAATAGCTGTGTACAGGGTATTTACATAACTGTTTACTTTTCATTAAAATGCTTCATTTTGTCCTCAGGAACTTCAAACCAACACCCCTCGGTATAGGAAAGGCTCCTTCTACGATCACAGCTATGTTTCCTTGGGTGACCAGGTAAAGAGGCCTGAAGGCGAAGAAGGCACGGAGTCTCTGGACAGAGGTGTGGTCTTACAGAAGGGCCAGCCTGTTGGTGAATTTAACCTCGGCTCCACCATCGTTCTACTCTTTGAAGCTCCTAAGAACTTTACCTTTAGCCTGCAGCCCGGACAACGAATCAGAGTAGGGGAGGGCCTCGGCAGCCTGTGATTGGCTGCACACTCAAGTGGCAGAGCGTTGCGGAGAGCAGAAAAAAGACATGTCACAGACTCAAACTCCTCAAATGCCTTGTGATCCACAAGGGACAAAATATTTTAGCTGTTCTGCATTTTTTTCATCTCGCCTCGTTTCACAGCTCTGAAAGTAACAGAAGGTCTGCTTTTCCACAATATTTTGTAAAATATGTAAATGTAATAAATACACTTTAACTTTGAGATGTATTTTCTTTGCAGTGCCTTAAAATCACCTCGACATTCCTCAAACAACAGTAAACAAAATAAACATGTGAGCTTCAAAATCAAGTCTGATCTGATGAAACCAACGAGAAAGCAAAGTGACACATTTTTAGAAGTGAACCATTTTATGGTACAGAAGTGTGAATATTGCCATACTACTGTCAGCAGTAATGAACTTCTCTCTTTAATGAGTAGGAGCAGCCTTCATAGAGGATCTGTGTTGATGCAGGTTGTTTGGGTTTCATGTTTTATGGTGTGTGTGTGATGGATGTTGCTACATACTTGTTAAATAACCAATAAGATGTGGTATTCCATGTAAATATGAATGATCAATCTGATTGGTCTTTAAAGTTTTGATGTAATATATAACACAGTGTAACACCTATGCTATTACAGGGTAATAAACTGTTGGGCCAGTTCTATGTTCTGAAGGAGGGGTGAGTCAGAGACTGACCTTTAAATGGAAGAGCTGGCAAACTTAATCACAACAAATAAAAAACAAAGTTACTTGAGGTTTGCTTTAGAATCACCCTTTTAAGTTTTTCATTACACGCTTTAGGTTAAAGATCTAATAAAGGTTTATTTCTAAATTCCTAATTCTATGTTATGACCGGTCATCTAAGTTTGAGTGTCTCGATTGCAAACTTACTTTGGATTTGCCCTAACTTATTTTAAATTGGAACTAGGTTCATGCAATTCATTCCTTTCAATTTCCCAAAAAATGGTGTCAGCTTAAAATCACACTTTAGGAGCCTTTAAAAGTTTAAAAGGATATAAGTTCAAGTGGACAATCACATGGCTATACAAATACAAAACGGCTGAGGTCCTTAAGCGTAGCTAAGTCTCAACCAAGCCTCTATAATCCGGGTCTGGAAATGAAGCAAAACAGAAAGTGAAAAAAATTGCAGTTCCACCCTCATCCACTAGAGGCTGGTGTCAGAAGCGAGCAAATCCTCATTGACTCCCATGTTAAAAATACCAATTTCACAGCAGAAATAAACATGTTTACAGCCTGGTTCCAAAACATGTTTTTGGTTTAAATGATCTAGTTTACACTCATGACTACTCTGAGAGGGGTGAATTTTTTTTTCTCACTCTTCTGTTTAAATGTATTAAAAGCCTAAAATTCTGTATAATTAATGAGCATCAGACCCACGTGACCACAGAGCTAGCTCCGGGGAAAGGCCTCAGCCTCGCCTGAAAACTGTTCCGCCATTTTCAGTCTCTCACCTTAGACCAGGGGTGTCAAACATGCGGCGCGTGGGCCGCATCTGGCCCGCAAACGGGTTAAATCCGGCCCGCGAGATGGTTGTGTAAACTTTGTTTTCATACTTTACAATGTAGAGTGAAAATAAACTTATCTTTGTGAGCAAGTTTTCTCTGTAATGAGTATAAATGCAACAAAGTTGCGCTCAAGGCTCACACAAGAACTTGAACCACATCCTGAAGTTGGCTGCCACTCAGGATGTGACTTCTGATGTTGATGTGCTGGTGAAAGCTAAAAGATGTAAAGTAAAATGAGTCAAATATACTTTAAGTGCTGCATGAAACTGATCTAGCCATGTGATCTGTACGCTCTTTGAATCACTAAGGAATGTTTATTTATTTTTTCAAATTTTTAAGTACACTTCAGGTGTTGTACTTGTACTATTTTGGATACACTGTCCTCAGGCTGCAGCCTTGTTTTATATTGATTGTATTAAAACAAAGAAAACAATCTGAAGTTGTTTTTAATTTACCGGTCCGGCCCACTTGGGACTAGATTTCCCTCAATGTGGCCCCTGAGCTAAAATGAGTTTGACACCCCTGCCTTAGACCATTAGTTGTAGCGTTTGTGCGTTCCTTTTGGATATTATTTGTGCAATTGTTGGACAAAATGACTTGCTGTGGTATTAATTGCACTAATAGAGCGTCCGAGGAGTCTCCACTTCATTTTTTTTGGTAAGTAAAATAATATTTATGTATTTTAGGTCACTGCTGCTCTTGCACTAGCTGAGCTTATCAAAGTAGCTTGCTAACTACCATTTCAACATGTAATGTTTAACCATGACATTTAAATGTAATAGGGTAAAACCCAGTGCATTTAACATAATGCTGAATTTTTGCTCGGGAGACTTCTGTGTTCCACCCGGTTCTCCCCAGCAGCAGCTCGGTGCATCTCTGACTCAGTTACCTCCGGTTGTAGCTAGGTAGCTACCTCCATTAGCTTAGCTCCCACCTCAGCATTAGCTTTGGGTTAGCTTGTAGATACATTGATTCAGTTCGACCGGTGTCGTCATTTGATCCCAGCCTTACAGCCCCACCCTCAGCTCCACCTCTTTTCCCTTTTATGGAATTGTCCAAGCATTATGAGACGTGTGACACAATAAAAATGGTCATCTCCCATTTCAGATTAAAAACTTAGGTAATGCTTCCTTTTACCAACCAACCCAACCAACCAATTTTATTTATATAGCACATTTAAACACGGCATGAGAGCCGACCAAAGTGCTGAACAAAAACACACAATAAAAACAATCAAAAATAAAAACTAAATCCACTAAAATCAAGTAATCCAACTCGAAAAGAAAAGGAGAAAGGGAATAAGTTAGACAGAATTACAGTCCCCTAATTACTCAGTACTTACATGGTAATTACATAGTAAGTTAAAGTGTATTATTGTGTAATTAAAGCATATAATCGTAATAAAGTGTATATTGTTTAAAGCAGTATTAATTGGGAATGATTAATAAAAAAATAAAAACTAGAATTGAAACTGAGTTTCATGGTAATAACTGTTTAAGAACTCAGAAATAATAATACACTTTAATTCACAATGTATGTAATTACCATGTAGGTACTTAGTAATTAGGGGACTGTAAAAGGAAGCGTTACCAAAACTTATAATACAAGCCTATGGACAGGAATTGTCCAGTATATATATGTAGATGGTTCCAACCCTGTTCTGAACGTAACAGCCCCACCCTTAGCTCCACCTCTTTTCCCATTGTTGGATTGTCTGAGCGTGACTGTCAAAAAAAAAAACAGAGGTGGGAACCTCCCATTTTTGGCTTCTACTTGCCCCCCAGCGAAGCAATGGGCAGGCTATGTCCATATTTTTATATGGCGATGGGTGGAACTCATCAAAAACACACATAGGGCATTTGACCATAGACCCTCTCAGATATCTTTCTTACTACCATAATCATTTTATGATCAGATTCAGTAAAGAAATGACGTGCTGTCTGATGTGCACTTTGTTGGAAAAGATCAGATAGATTTGCATTTGCAATGTCGAAATTAAAACAGAAAAGAAAATGTCCATATACATTTTTCTATGTATTTGAAAATGGGCGCCTTTGAGACTACCTATTATTATTTTGGGATCCATGATACAGTCAATATGATAATTGTCTATCATTTCTGCTGAGTGCGTGGTCTGTAAAGTGTCACCATCTCACCAGCTGGACATCAGGTTTCCCATCTCCAAAAGTTGTGTACACCAGGGTCAGCGTTTGCTTAAAGTTGACTAATTTTCTTAATAAATCGCAAATTTTGTGACTTATACAAGTTTCAGATGCCGTTTGTGCATGAGCAGCTTTCTGAATGAGTTCTTCACATGTTAAACACATTAAGACCAAAAAACACTGCAGTCATCTTTATTCAGTTTAACAACATCAATTAACATTCTTCCTTTCTAATTTTGTAGAGAATTAAATTTCTTGGGTCATTAAAGGGAGACTAGACAGTTTTGGCTTACTTTTAGCATCCCCTACTGTCCATTTGTGGAACAAAAACCTCGCTGTGCATTTGTCTTTTTAACACCTTAATCTAACAGCTGAAACATCTCCCAGTCTTCATTACTGTCTACAAGAGTGATTCATCACTAAATCAAACAAATCAGTTGTGTTCATGATCGAAAACGTGCTGAAACCAGGCTGCGGTGCCAGGTATGTCAGCTCAGTTCCCAACAGAGCGGACCGTCTCTCTAAAGTTGCAAATGTGTAATCAGGTCACAGAAGGCGGTGGGGTCTGAGTGACATTTCATTAACTCTGGGAAGAGTCAAGAAAATCATTTCAAAGTATGAAAAAATTGCCTAATATCCCTTTAAGTTCACTGTCGTTATTACAGACCCAATTCTGAAGTAGCACCGGCACATTCTGAGTGATAAATGTTGCCATGGAGATCTGGAACCCATTTTTATAATTTACCAATAAACCTTTGTGATCCAACTATTAATAAACAGAGAAGCTATCATCATGCCTCTAAAAAACTTTAGACCCTTCAATGAAATGCTAAAATTGGACACTGTTCAGCAGCAGTCTGAGGGGGGATGGCTATCTGGTCTACTAACCCTGGGTTACTCTTGTCTAATCTCTATAATGAAGTCAGAGAATGTTTTCATTGGTGAATTTTGAACAGTTGCTCAAAAGAAAGCTCAGACCCACCTAAACACGTGACATAATCTCTTGTTGTAGCTATTTCAGGTCAAGTTGCTGAGGTGAATATAAATCTGGGTCATCTCTGTATTATCGGAGTTCAAGTGTAGTTTTTCAGAACCTTCAGATCTTCTGACAACCTGTTTGATCAGTTGAAGGAGTCACGAGGTGACGTGTATTTGAACTGGATTGAATCACTCAGAATGGATTTCACTGCCAGATCACTCCCTTTGTTTTATTTTGGTCCCGCTACGTTGGCCTCACCCGGGGCAGCAGAACCAACAGCAGCACAACCAATGGGATGAGCCTGGGCAGCATTTGCTGTAGCGATGAAACCGGGGTTCAGCCAGACCACCATGTGACCATCCATAATCTGCAATCTCCTTCCCAAGCCACAGCTTTCCATTCTGGCATTTATCTCTGACCAGCACCCCGTCCCTGCTATCAGAGCTCCAGGAGGATGTGCAGGTCTGCTGGGCTTTCACTCCTAGAAAGGAAGCCAGGTCCAGGTCCAGACCTGCTGCCCCCCCCTTAGGTCTTGGTGTGTTCTGCCGACACTGAGGACATGGAATCCACACCTGAGGAGGAAGAGGGAGGGAGCGTTATTGGGTCTAACAAAAATTAAATGTGGGTCTTAACCTCAATTTACACTGGGTGAAAATGTATATTGTACATTTTTTGTTTTTGTGAAGCGCCTCGTGATTTTTATCTGAGAGGCGCTGTAGAAAAGATCTTTTCTTCTTCTTCTGGTATGTCGGAAGTCATCAAGGCTGCAGAAGACTCAGGACTTCTCATCTATCCTCTTTGAATAAAGGTTATCTTTCCTGGTTCATAAATGACTTTATAATTTTATAACTTTATATGATCATATTTTGTTAGATGGACAATACGTCCACAAGAAATGACCTCTAAGTGTTTAGAGAAAGGAGGGATGTCTGAGGTTTTTGGTAATGCCCTTTAAACTTGTCACATTCTGATTTGTCTAAATTTGTTAACAACAGTTTATAACATTAAGCTGTCTCCATCTTCAGCTGCTTTTAAGAGTCGCTCGAAGACTAACTTTTATCGTCTGGCTTTCACCTAATCTGCATTTTTGGTTCTTTTTTAAAACACAAAAGGTGTTTTGTTTTTTTTACCTTGCTGACAGTTTCGTTTACCAGCTGTAAACTTTCATTTCAATTCAAGTTTATTTATAAAGCGCCAAATCAGGACAAGAGTCGTCTCAAGGACTTTCACATAGTAAACAACACAGGTCAGGTCATTAAGCCAATCAGTAAACAGTTTACTATATAAGGAACCCAGCAGGTTGCATCGAGTCACTGACTAGTGTCAGAGTCTTTACAGCAATCCTCATACTAAGCAAGCATGCAGCGACTGTGGAGAGGAAAACTCCCTTTTAACAGGAAGAAACCTCCAGAGGATCTGATGACCCCCTCCCTCCATGAGGCCACCACAGCTCAGCAGAACATCATTGTAGCTTTCGGGTGTTTAATGACATTTTTCTGGCTTTAGATTCAGGTTTCCATGTGGTTCTGGTACTTTTGGATCTATCTGCAGCATTCGACACGATCGATCATGACATTTTGATCACAAGACTTCACACTTGGGCTGGCATTTCAGGCTCAGCCCTAGATTGGTTTAAATCATACTTTTGTAACAGGTCTGCTAGGGTCATGTTGGATGGCTGTTCATCCGAGTCACAGCCTCTACGTTGGGGTGTCCCACAAGGTTCAATTCTCGGCCCGTTACTGTTCAACCTCTATATACTGCCCTTAGGAGCCATTTTCAGAAAGCACGCTGTCTCATACCATCTTTACGCTGACGACTGTCAAATCTACTTTTCATTTAAGCCAACTCAATCAACGAAAGTTCTGTCTGATTGTATCCTTGAGGTCAAGCAATGGCTAGCTGATAACTTCTTCCATCTTAATGACTCCAAAACTGACTTAATCGTTTTCAGTCCTAACAGTACCTCGGCAACTCAACAACCTGACCTCAACTATCTCTCACCTAATGTATCCTCTGTAATCTCCAACCTTGGAGTAAAAATGGACCAGGCTCTGAAGATGGATGCCCAGGTAAATAACACAGTTAAATCATGTTTTTACCAACTAAGACGCATCTCAAAACTAAAGCACATCCTGAGTGTCCGTCTTCTGAAATCGGTGGTCCACACTTTTATCACCTCAAGGCTGGATTACTCCAACTCCTGCTTATACGGCATCAGTAAAGCAGCTCTTTCTAGACTTCAGCTGGTCCAGAATTCAGCGGCTAGGTTGCTGACTGGAGCTGACAGAAGACAACACATTTCACCAATTCTGAAATCTCTCCACTGGTTGCCCGTGCAGTTCAGGATAAACTTCAAAATTATGCTTCTCACTTACAAATCCTTGAACCATCAAGCTCCTCCATATCTGTGTGAACTTGTCCATTACTACAGCCCGCCGCGTGCTCTCAGGTCTGAAGATAAGCTCCTCCTAGCTGTTCCCAATGCTCGTTTAAAAAGCCGTGGAGAAAGGGCTTTCTCTGTCTGTGCACCGACGCTGTGGAACGCATTACCACTGCTAGTGAGGCTAGCACCAACAGCTAGCATTTTTAAATCACGCTTGAAAACTCACTACTTCAACCTAGCGTATACCACATAATTATGGACCTCACTGACATCTGCACTGTTTAAAAATGGACTCCACAATTATCGACTTCCGTATTATTGAGGTTCTTTGTAAAATGTTTTTTCCTATTTTTATTCACCCTGTGTCTTGTTGATTTTTAGCTGTTATTTTGGGGAATTTTGTTGTATTTCCTTTTTATTTTTTATATGTGTTCAACATGTTTAAATATCGCTTGTTTAATTAACCAACATTTCTAGTGTACAGCGCCTTGTTTGGTTGAAATGCCTTGTGAATGCGCTTTATAAATAAAATTGGATTGGATTGGATAGCTTCTTCTGGGGAGAAAAACACTTAGAGAAAAAATACTACCGGAATGACCAGGTTGTCCCATCTCCCCTGATGCCAGGATTCATTGGGCTCTAATAGTGAGAGAGTGGTTCAGAGATCTTGAGTCATCATTTTCACACATGGGTTGGCCACAACAGTGTCCAGACCTTAACCCTGTTTAGAATCTTTGGGACGTGCTGGAGAAAGCTTTGTGCAGAGGTCAGACATCGTCATTGCAAGATCTTGGTGAAACATGAATGCAACACTGGATGGAAATGAATCTGGTGACACTGCAGAAGCTTATGGAAACAACGCCACAGCGAGTGTGAGTCGAAGTCAAAGCTAAAGGCGGTGAAAATTTTGAGTGTGTGACCTTTCTTTTTGGCCAAGTGGTTTATTTTGCATGAAATATTTTCTGCTAAAATCCTCTGCCACTTTTGTTGTCCTATATCTATTCCCATATCAGTCTGCCATAGCAGTTCAACGCTTGAGTGGAAAGTTTGGTCATGAACCATTCTTGTAATCATTTCAGGTCGTCTACAGTTGGCCTTTCTGAACAAATGGGGATTTAATGTAAAACACTAGTTTCTGGTTTGTAGTGGTGTTTCTATCCTTCTAGTTTTTATTGAGGCCTTAATTCTTTTTAAAAGAAGAGAAGTTGAACTTTCAAATTTGCAAAGAATTTTTACCGTAATTTCTGGTGAAGGTTCTCAGTCATCCAGGTCATGGTGGTCACATGAAGGCAGCCGGACTGCTTTGGTTTGTTGAAGGCGTTTCTCTTCTCATCTGAGGAGCTTTGTCAGTTCTGACTGAATATGGGAGAGTCAAGCTTATAAGCTGTAGCTGTCTGTTTTTATTTAAAGAGCAGAAACTACTCTGAGTACCCCTCCTCTCCATGTCCTGATGAGTCGTTAGCCTCTATTGAGAGTGAGTCGTTGCGTTGATTAGATGTAGGAAGGTGTGACCTAGACTGAAGCTGCTTAAGCCGGGTGGACACTGTGCAACTTTTTCACTCGCAGCGTTCAGCTTCAGCTCAAACTGTACGACTTCCTCGCAGAGCAGATCTCACGAGTCGTGTGCTCACACTGTACGACCCAGTTCTCGCATGCGACCTGACTGCTCACACTGTACGTCTGGTAGCAACACGTCGGCCCTAAAAATATGCTAAAAATGGCAGTTTTTACTCAACACGTCAGACTTTTTGGTCTTGTCTTGCCTGTTGTCCTTCGGGAGTGCTGCAGGAGGACACACAGGGATTTATGGGGGTTGGATGAGGAAAACGAAATAAAGAAAGTAAATCTGTGTTTTGTGATCAGTTTAATTTGACATGAACACGACAAACACGCTTTCTTGACAATCTTTGTGAGTAAAAAAACGTGTAGAAACAAAAACGAACAGCGTGTGTTATTAGGGAAATAGCGAGCGGTGGTGATGCAGGATTGCGCATGCGCCGTGAGCGGTTCTGATACTTTTTGGGTCGCAGCTGCTCGCAGCGCCGCTTCAACAGTGCGATACCCTCACGAGGGACGAGCGAAATTTCAAACACGCCAGAAGTCCGTGCGACCTCACGACTGCTGATCGGCAGCTGGTCACGTGGTGTTAATGGCCTCTCGTAACCCCTGTACACTACACGACCGCTCGGCGCAAAACTCGCCCCGATGTCGTGGATTCTCGCACGAGTGGAAAATCGGCTCAAAAAAGTGAAAAAGTCGCACAGTGTACGCCCGGCTTTAGAAATGAGACCCAAAGCTGCATTACTGGTACTGGAAAGGTAAAATCTAAGCCCTGCCCCTATTTAAAGTGGGCTTTTCACGTTTGACATAGATAGCTTCTTTTACTCCTCTCCCCATCTATCTTCTCTGTCCAGAATGGGTCCCTTGTCCTTCAGGTGTAGGTGGACTGCAGTCGTGACCTGAAGAGGTGGCTCTCCTGTGTTGTGCCATGCTCTTGTGTAATTTTTGTTTAGTTTCCCCGATGTAAACATCTGGACAGTCCTCGCTACACTGGACTGCATAAACGACCCCACTGAGCTTCTGTTTGGGTGTTTTGTCTTTAGGATGGACCAGCTTCTGTCTGAGGGTGTTGTTGGGTTAAAGTTTACTGAGAAGTTGGGTTTGGAGAAGATTCTTCTAAGTTTCTCTGAGACTCCTGCCACGTATGGGATGATGGTGCCTTAGGCCTGTTGGCCTTTTCTTTGCTGGTTGTTGCTTTGGATGCCTTTCCAGACTTCTTTGTAGATTTCACATAGGCCCAGTTAGGGTGTCTGCAGTTCTGGAGAGCTTTCTTCATGTGTTTTTCTTCTGTCTTTGTGGGAATGTTCTCGGCCCGATGGTGTAAAGTCCTGATGATTGACATTTAGTGCTCCAGTGGCTGATGTGAGTCCAAGTGCAGATACTGGTCTGAGTGAGTTGGTTTCCTGTAGACTTCAATGCTGAGACTTCCATCTTGTTCAGGTAGCACAGCACAGTCCAAGAAGGGCAGCTGGTGGTTGTGGACATCCTCCTGGTGAACTTGATGTTCTTGTCCAAGACATTAATGCACTCGGTAAAGTCTTCTACTTCCTTGGGGCAGCAGCAGCTCAACAGGTTGAGCGGGTTGTCCTGCAATCGGAAGTAATCGGAATTGCCTGCTGGTGGTGGTCAGAGGGACCGGTGGCGCCTGTGCTCGGCAGCCTCGCCTCTGTCAGTGCGCCCCAGGGCAGCTGTGGCTACATTGTAGCTCATCCCCACCAGTGTGTGAATGTGTGTGTGAATGGGTGAATGATACACTGTAGTGTAAAGCGCTTTGGAGTCCTTACTCTGAGAGGCGCTATACAAGTGCGGGCCATTTATCATTTGGTGAGAATTTTGACCCACGTGTCGTCCACATACCTGAACCAGTGGCTCGGTGTTGTTCCTTGGTAGGAGTTCAATGCTCTGGTTTCCAATTCCTCCATGTAGATGTTGGTGAAGATAGGTGACACTGGGGAGCCCATGATGCATCCATGTTTCTGTCGGTAAGACTTGTCTTTGTGTTTGAAGAAGACGGTAGAAAGGCAGAGGTCCAGGAGGGTACAGATCTGGTCTGGAGTCTGTTTTGTCCTCTCGTTTAAGGAACCATCTTGTTCCAGCTGTTTCCTAACTGCTTCCTAACTGCTTCCACTGCTTCGTTTGTGGGTGAACATGTGAAGAGTGAAGTGACATCAGATGAGACGATGGTTTCTCCTGGGGCCGGTTGGAGATCTTGAACTGTCTACATGTGAATTCTGTACGTGATGTTGGATGTTTCCAACCAGCGGGGCCAGGATGGCGGAGAGATGTTTGACAGTGTTGTATGTGACCGAGTTGATGCTGCTGATGGATCTGAGTGTGTTCTTCCTTGTGAATCTTCAGAAGACCATGTATACTTGGGGTGGCTTCTCCTGGATAGTCTGTAGTAAAATGCACAGTCGATTACTTTGTCCTTTAGCACTTTCTGTAGATGGTCCAAGATTTTCTTCTTATATCTGCTTGTCAGGCCCCTCTGTCTAATTCAATTCAATTCTATTCAATTCAATTCAAAGATACTTTATTAATCCCATAGGGAAATTAGAGTATCAGTACACACAATTCAGAGATCAGACATACACACATGGGCAAGACACATGACAAGAATCGGTCACTGTGGTCATTCACAACCCGAGTCGCTCTACCTTAATAGAGATCAGAGGGTTACATGAGGATTGGTTCAGGTGGAGGAAAAAAAGACACTTCAGAGTTACCCTCCACAGGGAGGGCAGCTTTGCTCTGCAAAAAAAAATCTCAGACAGAAATGCAACAGACTTCAGATATCACACGACATAAGTGTCCACTACGTGGGGAGGTGGGTTTGGGACTATCCACACTTCGGTTCCTGCAGCCACTACAAGCAGCGCATGTCACCTCAGTCTGAACAGGGGGGGGAGCATTGAGGGTTGGAGGGTTGCAGTGACCCTGGAACGATTCGGCGGCCATCCCGCAGTCCCGCCCAGGCTGGGATAGGAGACAAAGTTGAGTTGCCATAGCGACGGCACATTCCACATATCTTCTGAGGGGGGAGTTTTCGTTGGAGCCTTGCAGGCTCAAGGGCACCAGATTCCAATTAGAAATTGTTTTGGGGCCAGACAGATAATTTCCTCTCTGTCTTACAGTTTGTTGGTCCTCAACCTCTCAAAATCCCAATAATGGACATTAATCTATCCCAATCCGTGCTGATTCGTCCACTCTATCCTTGATGGCATCCGTCTTTTGTGCCAATGAATGAATCTCGGCCAAAGTTTCAAGCTTACGATTCATCTCGACAATTATGTGAGTCTGTGAATTCACAGCACGGTGCAAACCATCTCTGAGCTCCGGGAGCAGGCCAATATTCCTCGACAGCTCGTTAATTTTCCGGTAAGCCAGGTAGCCTCCAAGGCCAATGAGCAGGAAACCTGACACCAACACCATGAATATCCACATGTCTTCAGAGTCCTCCACAGACAGCTGAGAAAGACAGATCAAGTTCCACTGTTTCCAGGAGTCCATGATGTGTCCAACTGGGTCTGTTCTGGAGGGGCATCTGGGAGCCCCTTCTCCCGTTCTCATCGTTGAAAAAATTTTATCAATAGCGTTGAGTGACCAGCTGACGAGGTCCAATTTAGCGAAGACTCCACCTTCTAACCTACCCACAAGAAAGAAAAGCCGTCTCCTCCCTCAGCACAGACCAGAACATCACAACTTAACCTGCAGACAAGGATCGTGCTACGGTTATTCTGAGTTCAACAGATTACAACAACAAAGTCACCGCTGTTTTGGGCGACAGCAGCACGTATGAAGCTTTAAATAGGGGAGGGGCTTAGATTTCACCTTTCCAGTACCTATAGTGCAGCTTTGAATCTCATTCCTAAGCAGTTTCAGTCCAGGTCACACCTTCCTGCATCTAATCAACACAACGACTCCCTCCCAGTAGAGGCTAACGACTCATCAGGCGATGAAGAGGAGGGGTATTCAGAGTAATTTCTGCTTGTTAAACAGCTACAGTTTATAAGCTTGACTCTCCCATATTCCAGTTAGAAGTGATGAAGCTCCTCAGATGAGCAGCGAAGCGTCTTCAAGAAACCAAAGAAGTCCAGTTGCCTTCATCTGAACCCTTCGGATTACCGTAAATTCCCTTTTCGCATTTGTAGTAGCCAGTAAATCCCGCCCACAATGGTCCTACTCACGGTATGGTGAGTGACAGACAATGAGCAACAGAGAGGGGAAACAGACATAAACAAAAAGATAGAAAAACAACCAAATGCCCCTGGTCCTTGTTAGCTCATGGCGATGCGCCACTGTGCCAGCGCAGGCATCAGGCTCCTACTACCCAGAACCCCCCCGCCAGCACTCACTATTACTGCAGTAACACCTTCATAACCTGAGGAAAACCTTGGATGTGTAATTTGGTGGACATGACAGATCCTGAGTCAGTGGTGAGTGCTGCAAATAACAGCAGCATTAGCAAACACAAGTTGTCCAAAATTGTAATTCCCATGAAAAAGATAAAGCTTCAGTCTTAGTGGCACTGAGTGGGATCAAATCCCAGATCAAATGTTTCTATAGCGGTTTATGCAGGTTGACCCGAACAGCTTAACCATGTCTGTTTGTGTTTCTTCCCATCTGATCTGTCTTTCATCCATTACTTTGTGTTTTATTCTTACAATGGTTTACTTTCATAGTTTAATTTGACAGTTTTACCTTTTTATTGCTTATGGTTCCAAGTTTTTTGATTCTGTTCTTGTTCAGCACTTTGGGGTACCTTGAGTCGCTCTAAATGTGCTATATGAATAAACTTGACCTTGAATAATGCAGAAAAATCATTAGAAAGAACACGAGAGTTATTTCAGTGAGCTCAGTGGCGTGTCCAGATCTTTTAAAATTGGGTGGCACCAATGGTTATGCTTGTGTTGTTTTACCACCAAGCCTTTTGTGGACAAGGAAAAGCCTTTTAAAGGGAATTCAGTGCGGTGGCAAATAGGGGGGCTACCCCAGGCCACTCCCAGGACACGCCCCTGAGTAAGCTATTCATCCCTGTTACGTAATGCCTTTAACTATTAGTATCCATCTAGCTTGTGAGTGATGATGTCATTATTCACCTGGTCATTGATCACTGTGTCAAGTCGCTTCAGACATGCCTGGCAGAAAGAATGGCCACAATGCAGTTTCCGTGGGAGCCGCGTTATTAGGTCGTAGCTGCCAAAACACACGATGCACACCAAGTCCTGCCTTCTTGTTGATGTCATCATCTTCATGGCAACAGATGGAGGAAGGGGAAGGCGGTCATTGGCCACTTCATTTTTCTCCTTCTCTTCATAATTTCTGTCCCGTGATTTTTTCTCTGTTTGAAAAAAAAACCCAAAGTTTTAATTTTTAGCTTCAGTTTACTGAAAACGTCTGAGACTTTGATCAGGCTAGAATGAGACCGGAACAGAACTGGGAAAGGACGTCTGAGTCTTACAGACTGCAGATGGTGAATTGCCTCACACATCAACTGTACACAAACACTTATTCTACAAATGCTGGAGATATCTTGCCATCAAGGAAATGGTGACTCAGGGGTAACCAGCAGGATTTTGATTCAAACCCTGGGTCCATCCTCATCTTTGGGCAAGAGACTTCACCCTCCTTGCCTGCAAGTGGTGGTTGGCGCCCAATGTGTGGCAGCCTTACTTTGCAAGTGTGGCCCAGGACAGCTGTGGCTACGAGTGCTTTACCATCAAACACTTCTCAGCCCCCCTATGTGCCACCACACTAGCCACTGACACTAGTCAGTGACTTGATGCAATTTGCTGGGTTCCTTATATAGGAAACATTATTTCTGATTGGCTTAATGAACTGTGAATTGGAATGTTTATTATGTGAAGTGCCTTGACACAACTCTTGTCGTGATTTGGCGCTTTATAAATAAACTTGAATTGAACTGAATTATCGAGAACATAAAAATCTTTAAAGTTTGTTCAAAAAACAACTGGACTTTTCTTGTTTTCCTTGAAAATGATTCTCCTCTCATCCAGAAAGCGTATTCAGTTCTGAAACTTGGGTTGGGAGTAGAAGAAGGTGTGGTTTGAAACAAACAAGCTGATAGGCAAGGCAGCTTAGTTTATGTAACACATTTCATACACAGAGGTCATTCATTGTGCTTTCCAGTTAGCAAGAATAGCAAGAACATTCAAATCAATGTGACAGCACAAGTAAAACAAACTCTAATTACGTTTGAAAATTAAAAAGAAAATACAAAGTTAAAGGGTGAGCAGTTACAGTGCAGAATGTGCAGTAAAAGAAGATTCCTTCAACGGCTGATAAAACATGGTTTTCAATTGTGATTTAAAACTTTCTAGAGTCGGGGCACATCTGAGGTCAGGAGGGAGCTGATTCCATCTGTGAGCAGCGTAGTAGCTAAAAGCGTCTTCACCATGTTTGGTTCTGACCCGGGTTGGGGGTGTGGTGAAAATTGTCCCCCGCATGTGACCCATCCCCGTGGGGAGCGGTGAGCTGCAGCTGTGGCCGTGCTCAGGAACTATTTGATGGTTTAGCCCCCCAATTCAACCTTAAAGCTGAGTGTCAGCAGGCAGATATTGGATCTCATTTTTTTTTAAGTCTTTGGTATCACCTGACCGGGATTTGAACCCTTTTCTCCCAGTCTCATGATGGACACTTTACCACTCGGCCACTGAGCTGGTTATGCTGATGATCCTAACAGGTGTCCAACAATCCCCACCTGTTCACTGTTTTGGTCACATGTTTCAAGAGGAGAGTTTGGTTTATCTGCCTGGGGAGACATCAAGGCTACCCTGTAGGAGTTGACTTGTCTTCAAGGAAAAATCCAGGGGCCTCATTTATCAAACGTTCGTAGAAATCGTCCTATATCCCCGCCTACGACCGAAATTTAGAATGTGTTTACGAACAGTTAAAAGACTGATTTATGAAGCGTGTGGTGGCCTCTCATACGCACGTTCCTCCACAATCGTCTGATGATAAATCCCACCTGTGCGTACCCAGGTGCTCATGTCCGTTCACCATCATTTACATACAGAAACGCCCTCAATTAACCATATTTGGTCACTCTACGTCCTCAGCACGTGAGGGGATTCCCTGTTTTTTCCCGAAAAAAAAAAAGAAAACTTTATTGACAGCAAGATCTAAGCACTGACTGCAGAAGCGCAAAAGAACCAAACAAGTTGCAGAGGTTATAAACGCGGTTGGAACAGAGGAGAGGTTCCTGTCAGAAATGATCTGATAAATGGTGGCGTTTTATTTGGAAATGTCTGAGAGTTCATCCTCAGCCTCTTCTGAGCTGTCATCCTCTCTGGTTGTGTGTATGATCGGGGAGCAGAGGAGGTTCTGGGGGGTTCTCGTAGTTGTACAATAAAATATGAACTGGAATCTGATTTGTGAGGTTTATCTGTAGCTCTACAAAGGGTCCCAAGTCCCAGCACAGCAGATGCATTTCCTTTGAGATCAGAGCGCTCATGGAGAACGTGTTCCCTCCAGTGTGCACCTTCTGGTAAATCCTCCAATAACACAGAACAGCCATGATATGATGTCAGATTCCCGTCGGTCACACGTGTCTTTTATTGGTTTTTGCACCAATTATGCGAAAATGCAGTTTTTCCACTGACAAAATTACATACCGGATAAATAAAATTTGTGAATGAGAAACACATTTGGAGACATCCGGTATTGCACTTCTCCGTCCTGCCACTAAATTCTCTTAGTACGCACAATCAGAGATGTTCTTAAATTTACGAACGTTTCTACACACAAGTACAAAATGATAAAACCCACACAATGCGTAGATTTGTTCCTATGCACGAAATGCACACAGATCTGTGCGTAAGTATGTTTGATAAATGAAGCCTCAGGTGTTTCCAACTAAACATTAAAGATCATCAAACACTTAAGAATACAGACTAGACAGGAGAGATGGACCTCCAGCAGCGCAGTCGCCAAAGAAGGAGGAACCACACCACCCGAAGGGCCCCACTAATGCCAGACTCAAAACAGTAATCAACAGCAGGCATGATCCTTAAGTACAAATGAGAAAAGGGGCACCATGTGATCCTACCTTGAACATCCCCCAGGAAAACAAAGATAGCAAGGGCCCCTAAACCCTAAGGCTGTCATTCAGAGGCCCATCACCAAAAACCTTGTCCCAAGCCCCATCACAGACACCACCATTCTAGAAAAGGACCACCCGACAAGTCTTCCTGTGATACCACTCCCTGTTTTTGTGTGTGCATGTATGTCTGCATTCATGTAGGTCGGGGGTCGGCAACCCGCGGCTCTGGAGCCGCATGCGGCTCTTCCATCCATCTGATGCGGCTCTCTGTGCTTGTAAAATAATGAATGGATATTTAAATAAAATGCTTTATATTTTACTGCATTAATTTTACATCTGTATGCCAATTCTAAATGTAAAGATTGTCTGCGTAAACCTGAACAGGTCCAACCCGGTCTTACTGTGAGACCGGGTTGACTGGTCACGCTTGTGCGTAATCATAGATGCATTCTGAGCTGACGAGGATGTGAGATTCTGGGCTTCTCCTCAGACGGCTCCTGGATGTGTCGCCACATTGGAGACAGGAACAAGCACTATTCAGCCAAAGTTTCATAATCAGGGAACATTTTCTAAGTGACAAGTCTCACTTCAGTCAGAGGAATTTTCCTGCATGCTCTCTGGTTCTGCGACGTGCTCCAAGCCCCTCTCCACATCTTCAGCTCGCTGTGGACCTTATGTAGTACACGCTGACAGTGAGCTGCGCTGAGCAATGTCCAGCTCAGATGTTCAGATGGGAATCATTTCTTGAGTGATTTAGCTACATCTGCGATGTGCGAAATGAATAAAATGTCAGTTCGTCTGCATGCGTCGGGGTAATTCTTTCTATTCTTTCTCCGTCAAAATAAACGGTCAAATACGGGAACTGTCCGGTCAACACAACACAAGCCCTGCTTTTAACTGTTCTGTTTTCTTGTGAAAATTGTTGCAAAGAGATATAATTTAACTTGATTAACACCAGAGCCAGGCGCACTGCGCCGTTATCTCCGTCAATGTAAATGAGACAAAAACAAAATGATCGGATCCTTTTCTGACCTTCCCCACCTACAAAGTTTAATTACAACAATCAAACGTGACAGAGCCTGGATTTGTATTCTGAACAGTCTAAACATGTTTTAAAAAGAAACGTATGACAAAAGTGGCACCTGCTCAGTAAAACCACCAACAGAGTGAAAAATATCAAAATATTGTAGGCAGAGACGGGCTACATCTTCTGGATCCATTTTATATAAATCGTTTTATTGATTATCGTCTTATGAAAGATAACTTTGACGTACACCAGCGACCGGTACTGGCTGCTGTCACCTGTTGTGATTGGTTAAAGCAACTCTGCTGTCTGAGGGTAGGCCCCACCCACAACACAGCGGCTGCTGTGGCTCCCAGTGTTTTCTTATCAACAATATCATAAATATCAACAACATCTTCAATATTGTCAATATCAACAATATCATCAATATCAACATCATCATCATCATCATCATCATCAACAACATCAATATCGTCAATATCAACAACATCATCAATATTGTCTATGTCAACAATATTATCAATATCATCAATATCAACATCATCATCATCATCATCATCACCATCATCAATATCATCAATATCATCAATATCAACAATATCATCAACATCAACAACATCATCATCATCATTAATATCGTCAATATCAACAATATTATCAATATCGTCAATATCAACAGTATCATAAATATCAACAACATCATCATCATCATCATCATCATCATCATCATCATCATCAATATCGTCAATATCAACAATATTATCAATGTGGTCAATATCAACAATATCATCAATATCATCAATATCTACATCATCATCATAATCAACATCATCAATATCGTCAATATCAACAACATCATCATCATCATCATCATCAACATCATCAATATCATCAATATCAACAATATCAACAATATCATAAATATCAAAAACATCATCAATATAGTCAATATCAACAACATCATCAATATTGTCAGTATATCAGCAATATCACCAATATCATCAATATCAACATCATCATCATCATCATCATCATCATCATCATCATCATCATCAACATCATCAATATCGTCAATATCAGGGATGTGTATTGTTGAAATTCTGGCGATACGATACATATCACGATACAGGGGAGACGAAACGATATATCACAATATATTGCAATACATTCAGTCAGACGTTACAAGCTATTTTTTTTAACTGAATTTATTGTAAGAATGTTCAATAAACTGTCCAAACTGATACGTAACATGTTTAACATGAGGTATCTGACCCATGATGGAGGGATTTACATTTTAAATGGTGGAAACAAAACCCGTTGCACACTGCTGCCAACTAGCGGGTGGCGATTGAATTGCACAAAATGAAAAGAAAATACACAAATGTTTGCATGTAAATTCTTTCAAAGATCAGATACATGGCTTTTGAATACCGATGTAATAATCACAGGGAAAAAATCACGATATATTGCCATATCGATATTTCCGATACACGGCTTTTGAATATCGATATAATATTGCCGGAAAAAATATCACAATATATTGCCATATCGATATTTTCTTACATCCCTAGTCAATATAAACAACATCATCAATATCTTCAATATCAACAATATCAACAATATCATAAATATCAACAACATCTTCAATATTGTCAATATCAACAATATCATCAATATCAACATCATCATCATCATCATCAACATCATCAATATCGTCAATATCAACAACATCATCAATATTGTCAATGTCAACAATATCATCAATATCATCAAATCAACATCATCATCATCATCATCAACATCATCAATATCATCAATATCGTCCGTATAAACAATACCATCAATATAAACAACATCATCATCATCATCATCATCAATATCGTCAATATCGTCAATATCAACAATATCAATATCGTCAATATCATAAATATCAACAACATCTTCAATATCAACAATATCAACAATATCATAAATATCAACAACATCTTCAATATTGTCAATATCAACAATATCATCAATATCAACATCATCATCATCATCATCAACATCATCAATATCGTCAATATCAACAACATCATCAATATTGTCAATGTCAACAATATCATCAATATCATCAAATCAACATCATCATCATCATCATCAACATCATCAATATCATCAATATCGTCCGTATAAACAATACCATCAATATAAACAACATCATCATCATCATCATCATCATCAATATCGTCAATATCGTCAATATCAACAATATCAATATCGTCAATATCATAAATATCAACAACATCATCAATATTGTCAATATCAACAATATCATCAATATCATCAATATCAACATCATCATCTTCATCAACATCAACATAATCAATATCGTCAATATCAACAATATCATAAATATCAACAACATCATCAATATTGTCAATATCAACAACATCATCAATATTGTCAATATCAGCAATATCATCAATATCATCAATATCAACATCATCATCATCATCATCATCATCATCATCATCATCATCATCAATATTGTCAGTATCAACTACATCATCAATATCGTCAACATCAACAATATCAACAATATCATAAATATCAACAACATCATCAACATCATCAATATTGTCAATATCAATAATATCAACAATATCATCAATATCAACAACATCATCAAAAACAACATCAACAACATCAACAGCAACAACAGGACTATACTGGGATAACCAATCACTAAGTTGGACTAGGCGACACTAAAACTGACCTGACATGTTTTTTCTTCACATTTCCTTTTTCCTATTTTCTTTTAGTCGTTTCTTGTTTTGTCCTCTCTTCTCCTCACAATTCTTTTCTTCTTTCTTTTATTTACTTCATCCTCAGTTGTTCTCCTTTTGTGGCATATTGGTCCCGTTACTTCTCATTCACTTGTTTTTTCTCTTTAGTTCTTTTTGGATTTTTTTTCTTCTGTCTATTCCTCCTCCACTCTCTCTTCTCTATCTTCTCTTGCATTCATCCTCCTCTGTTAGTTTTCCTGCTACGTCAGAGACTCACCATCAATAATTCAGCCTCACTTAGCCAGTGGACACAAATGGGTTTCATTATTGAAACTATTAGAAAATAAATGTGCTGAAAAGGAAGGAAAAAACTACTAATCAATAACGTGTAAATCGTCAGTCCAACCTGAGCATAGTAAAACAAAGGCAAACGTTTTCATATAAAAGACTAAACATTTCAAAAGCATTTTAAAATTGGTCTGTGAACCATCCATCCACCCGGCGTCGGGTCGAGGGGGCAGCAGCCTAAGCAGGGAGGCCCAGACGCCCCTCTGCCCTGCCACTTGGGTCTGTGAACTTAGACTTTACATGTGAAAAACAGCAACCATCACTGCTAAACCCGATCAGCAGAGCTTATCTCAGGTTTCTCTAGGCGTCTGCCTATTAGATGACACCTCAGCCTGAACGGATCAATGTTGCCTAGTAACAGTAACACACACACATTTCAAACATACAAACACTGTGTTGCACACACACCACCAGTTATTGTTCTCCAGCAGTCTTTCAGATATATTTGCTTTGGTATCTGGTTTAATTTTCAATCAATCAATCAATCAATCAATCAATCAAAGCTTTATTTATATAGCGCCTTCCGCAACCCTGTCAGGAAGCCCAAAGCTTTGAACATTGTACAGTTGTATGTAAATATATTGAATAAATCAACAATAAAAGAAATTCAAATTACAAAATACAAATTACAAAATACAAAAAGGAAATTACAAGATAGATGAAACATTCTGGTAAAGGACAAATGTGTGAAACACATTTGGATTGAGTGGATGGATTGAGTGTACCAATGAAAACTGTGGAATGGATTCAACATAAAAGAGGGCCAAAATCAAACATGATCTGGAAACGCCAAGCGGAGGAGGTGTGTTTTTAGGTGGTTCTTAAAGACTGGCAGAGAAGGGGACAGCCTAACTGAGGGTGGCAACTGGTTCCAGAGTGACGGTGCTAGGACTGAGAAAGCCCGGTCCCCACGGGTACGACACCTAGACCGAGGGACAGCGAGCAGGTCTTGTTCAGAGGAGCGCAGAGCGCGTGATGGGGAGTGTCTTTTCAGGAGTGTGGCTAGATAGGGGGGACCACCACCCTGGAAGAAATGATAAACAAAGACGAGGATTTTGAATTGTGAGCGATAGCAAATCGGAAGCCAGTGCAGAGAGGCCAGAACCGGACTGATGTGGTCCCGTTTCCTGGTCCCAGTCAGGAACCTGGCAGCGCTGTTCTGCACAACCTGTAGGCGATGCAGTGTTGACTGACACAACCCTGCATATAGAGAGTTGCAGTAGTCAAGCCGAGAAATAACAAAGGCATGCAGTACCCGCTCCAGGTGGGCTCTCGACAGCATAGGCTTGATTTTAGCAAGGCGTCTCAGGTGAAAGAAACTGGACCGGACCACAGAATTGATGTGAGCGTCAAATTTAAGTCCTACATCAAGTTTCACCCCCAAACTGGTAACAACTGGTTTTGAGTAGGGAGAAAGAGGGCCAAGATCAGCATAACGATCCACATTCCTGCTGTTGGGGTGAAAAACAATGAGCTCTGTCTTTCCCTCATTCAGATGTAGATAGTTGGACATTAGCCAAGACTTCACCTCATTAACACAGGAGACAAAGGACTGAATAGAGTGACCTTTCTCCTGACACAATGGAGAGTAAATCTGGCAATCGTCAGCATANCTGTAAATGAGGGAAAAACAAAATGATCGGATCCTTTTCTGACCTTCCCCACCTACAAAGTTTAATTACAACAATCAAACGTGACAGAGCCTGGATTTGTATTCTGAACAGTCTAAACATGTTTTAAAAAGAAACGTATGACAAAAGTGGCACCTGCTCAGTAAAACCACCAACAGGGTGAAAAATATCTAAATATTGTAGGCAGAGACGGGCTACAACTTCTGGATCCATTTTATATAAATCGTTTTATTGATTATCGTCTTATGAAAGATAACTTTGACGTACACGAGCGACCGGTACTGGCTGCTGTCACCTGTTGTGATTGGTTAAAGCAGCTCTCTGCTGTCTGAGGGTAGGCCTTGCCCACAACGCCGCGGCTGCTGTGGCTCCCAGTGTTTTCTTATCAACAATATCATAAATATCAACGACATCTTCAATATTGTCATTATCAACAATATCATCATCATCATCATCATCATCATCATCATCATCAACATCATCAATATCGTCAATATCAACAACATCATCAAAATTGTCTATGTCAACAATATCATCAATATCATCAATATCAATATCATCATCATCATCAACATCATCAATATCATCAATGTCGTCAATATCAACAATATCATCAATATCAACAACATCATCATCAATATTGTCAATATCAACAATATCATAAATATCAACAACATCATCAATATCGTCAATGTCAACAACATAATCAATATTGTCAATATCAACAATATCATCAATATCATCAACATCATCATCATCATCAACATCATCAATATCGTCAATATCAACAATATCAACATCATAAATATCAACAACATCATCAGTATCGTCAATATCAACAACATCATCAATATTGTCAATATCAGCAATATCACCAATATCGTCAATATCAACAACATCATCAATATTGTCAATATCAACAATATCATAAATATTAACAACATCTTCAATATTGTCAATATCAACAATATCATCAATATCAACATCATCATCATCATCATCAACATCATCAACATCATCATCATCATCATCATCATCAACATCATCATCATCATCAATATTGTCAATATCAACAACATCATCAATATTGTCAATGTCAACAATATCATCAATATCATCAATATCAACATCATCATCATCAACATCATCAATATCAACAATATCATCAATATCAACAACATCATCATCATCATCATCATCATCATCATCATCATCAATATCATCAATATCAACAATACTATCAATATCGTCAATATCATAAATATCAACAACATCATCAATATCATCAATATCGACAACACCATCAATATTGTCAATATCAACAATATCATCAATATCAACATCATCATCTTCATCAACATCATCAATATCGTCAATATCAACAATATCATAAATATCAACAACATCATCAATATCGTCAATATCAACAACATCATCAATATCGTCAATATCAACAACATCATCAGTATCGTCAATATCAACAACATCATCAATATTGTCAATATCAGCAATATCATCAATATCAACATCATCATCATCATCATCATCATCATCAATATCGTCAGTATCGACAACATCATCAATATCGTCAATATCAACAATATCATAAATATCAACAACATCATCAATATTGTCAATATCAACAATATCATCAATATCGTCAATATCAATAATATCAACAATATCATCAACATCAACAACATCAACAGCAACAACAGGACTATACTGGGATAACCAATCACTAAGTTGGACTAGGCGACACTAAAACTGACCTGACATGTTTTTTCTTCACATTTCCTTTTTCCAATTTTCCTTTAGTCGTTTCTTGTTTTGTCCTCTCTTCTCACAATTCTTTTCTTCTTTCTTTTATTTACTTCATCCTCAGTTGTTCTCCTTTTGTGGCATATTGGTCCCGTTACTTCTCATTCACTTGTTTTTTCTCTTTAGTTCTTTTTGGATTTTTTTTCTTCTGTCTATTCCTCCTCCACTCTCTCTTCTCTATCTTCTCTTGCATTCATCCTCCTCTGTTAGTTTTCCTGCTACGTCAGAGACTCACCATCAATAATTCAGCCTCACTCAGCCAGTGGACACAAATGGGTTTCATTATTGAAACTATTAGAAAATAAATGTGCTGAAAAGGAAGGAAAAAACTACTAATCAATAACGTGTAAATCATCAGTCCAACCTGAGCATAGTAAAACAAAGGCAAACGTTTTCATATAAAAGACTAAACATTTCAAAAGCATTTTAAAATTGGTCTGTGAACCATCCATCCACCCGGCGTCGGGTCGAGGGGGCAGCAGCCTAAGCAGGGAGGCCCAGACGCCCCTCTGCCCTGCCACTTGGGTCTGTGAACTTAGACTTTACATGTGAAAAACAGCAACCATCACTGCTAAACCCGATCAGCAGAGCTTATCTCAGGTTTCTCCAGGCATCTGCCTATTAGATGACACCTCAGCCTGAACGGATCAATGTTGCCTAGTAACAGTAACACACACACATTTCAAACATACAAACACTGTGTTGCACACACACCACCAGTTATTGTTCTCCAGCAGTCTTTCAGATATATTTGCTTTGGTATCTGGTTTAATTTTCACNATCAATCAATCAATCAATCAATCAAAGCTTTATTTATATAGCGCCTTCCGCAACCCTGTCAGGAAGCCCAAAGCGCTGAACATTGTACAGTTGTATGTAAATATATTGAATAAATCAACAATAAAAGAAATTCAAATTACAAAATACAAATTACAAAATACAAAAAGGAAATTACAAGATAGATGAAACATTCTGGTAAAGGACAAATGTGTGAAACACATTTGGATTGAGTGGATGGATTGAGTGTACCAATGAAAACTGTGGAATGGATTCAACATAAAAGAGGGCCAAAATCAAACATGATCTGGAAACGCCAAGCGGAGGAGGTGTGTTTTTAGGTGGTTCTTAAAGACTGGCAGAGAAGGGGACAGCCTAACTGAGGGTGGCAACTGGTTCCAGAGTGACGGTGCTAGGACTGAGAAAGCCCGGTCCCCACGGGTACGACACCTAGACCGAGGGACAGCGAGCAGGCCTTGGTCAGAGGAGCGCAGAGTGCGTGATGGGGAGTGTCTTTTCAGGAGTGTGGCTAGATGGGGGGACCACCACCCTGGAAGACTTTCATTCACAATTATGTTTATTTGTCTCCAGTTTGCAAGAGAAACTCATCCATGTTTTCATTCATCTACACATTTTTAGTTATCATGTAGAACTTGGGTCACAAGTATGAATTCATTATTTTATCCCAATTTAAGCAGGTGAGTGGATTGAGAACCCAGCAATGACCTGGCCAAGAGGCTACAGGAGAACCAACTATGTAAAGAAACATTTTCCAACAAGATGAAAATAATCACACCTAAAACAAACATAAATATCGTCACACACAATCAATCTGAGTGATCAGGATGGTCTAAAAGCAGTCAGATGCTCATGGGTGAGAAAGGGCTGATCTGTGTGAATGGATGAATGACACACTGTTGCGTAAAACGCTTTTATTGAACCAGATGAGTCAACCAACGAAACGAGTCATCGGCTTCAACTCCAAGACGCTCTGCCGAGCTTCAAACAGCGGATCTGCCAGGCACTTCCGCAACGCTTTCCTGTCACCGAGTTGCATAAAGTTGGTTTTATAGACAATGTTAACATTTTCTGGGACAGGAGTCATCTGTTTGGGGCAGATGGGCTTCATCTTAATAGACAGGGGACCCGCACTCTAGCTACGGCCGAGATCAACATAACGACCCACGGCCCTGCTGTTGGGGTGAAAAACAATGAGCTCTGTCTTTCCCTCATTGACTACATTTACATGCAGCCAATATCAGGGTTATGATCGGGTTAAGGTCGGCATTCGGGTTTCTGAGTTGATCAGAATAACCCGTTTACAAGCATAAATAGAAAGAGTTACCCCTAACTTGCATGTAAATGTGGACGTTGGGGTAGCGTCAGGACGTGTGGACTACGTCCAGACGCAATATGCGTCATTTCCGGTTCTTCTCGTTCCGGTATCCGTGAAAACAACAACATTTTTCCCAGTTCGGAAGAGATAGCGACCGCGTTTGTTTGTGCTTTAGTTTCCTCGTCACTCCAAAAGTGTGGTGCTGTGCCGCGACTCGCCATGTTGCTCCCAACTTTGTTGTTTACTTCCGGAGTTCTGGCGCATACAAGACGTCTCGCTACTCAAAAGACCAAGATTCCTTGCGAACAGAGCATGCGCAGAACACACACTTTGATGGGGATATCCCGGTATGCGTTTACACGACCAAACATTCGGGTTAGAAAAGGGTTACCCCAGGTGTAGTAACCGGGTTTTTAAAAACCCGGTTATGAGCATATCCGGGTTTCTGGCGGTGTTTACACAGACCTGCGGAACCGGGTTATTGTGAATATTCGGGTTTTAAAAGGGTTACTGGCTGCATGTAAACACACTAATTTAGATGCAGATAGTTGGCCATTAGTCAAGACTTCACCTCGTTAAGACAGGACACAAAGGACTGGATGGAGAGACCTTTCTCATGACACAATAGAGAGTAAATCTGGCAATTGTCAGCATAAAGATGGAACGCTAGGCCATGTTTACAAAAGATTGACCCCAGAGGAAGCAAATAAATGGCAAACAAAAAAGGACCAAGGATCGATCCCTGCGGGACCCCCCAGTGGAGCCCCTCCCAAGAAGAAAGGGCATCACCCAGTTTAACACAGAATGTCCAGTTGTGGAGATACGATCTAAACCAGGGGTCGGCAACCTGTTCCCATCAAAGAGCCATTATTACCCGTTTCCCACAGTAAAGAAAACACTGGGAGCCACAGCAGCCGCGGCGTTGTGGGCGGGGCCTACCCTCAGACAGCAGAGAGCTGCTTTAACCAATCACAACAGGTGACAGCAGCCAGTACCGGTCGCTCGTGTACGTCAAAGTTATCTTTCATAAAAAAGATAATCAATAAAACGATTTATATAAAGTGGATCCAGAAGTTGTAGCCCGTCTCTGCCTACATTATTTTGATATTTTTCACCCTGTTGGTGGTTTTACTGAGCAGGTGCCACTTTTGTCATACGTTTCTTTTTAAAACATGTTTAGACTGTTCAGAATACAAATCCAGGCTCTGTCACGTTTGATTGTTGTAATTAAACTTTGTAGGTGGGGAAGGTCAGAAAAGGATCCGATCAATTTGTTTTTCCCTCATTTACAGCGACGGAGATAACGGCGCAGTGCGCCTGGCTCTGGTGTTAATCAAGTTAAATTATATCTCTTTGCAACAATTTTCACAAGAAAACAGAACAGTTAAAAGCAGGGCTTGTGTTGACCGGGCAGTTCCCGTATTTGACCGTTTATTTTGACTGAGAAAGAATAGAAAGAATTACCCCGACGCATGCAGACGAACTGACATTTTATTCGTTTCGCACATCGCAGATGTAGCTAAATCACTCAGGAAAAGATTCCCATCTGAACATCTGAGCTGGACATTGCTCAGCGCAGCTCACTGTCAGCGCGTACGTACGGTGCACAGCGAGCTGAAGATGTGGAGAGGGGCTTGGAGCGCGTCAGAGAACCAGAGCGCATCCTTCGACTGAAGCGAGACTTGTCAGTTAGAAAATGTTCCCTGACTATGAAACTTTGGCTGAATAGCGCTTGTTCCTGTCTCCAATGTGGCGACACATCCAGGAGCCGTCTGAGGAGAGTCCCAGAATCTCACATCCTCTTCAGCGCCTATGATTACGCACAAGCGTGACGCGTCAACCCGGTCTCACAGTAAGACCGGGTTGGACCTGTTCAGGTTTACGCAGACAATCTTTACATTTAGAATTGGCATACAGATGTAAAATCAATGCAGTAAAATATAAAGCATTTTATTTAAATATCCATTCATTATTTTACAAGCACATAGAGCCGCATCAGATGGATGGAAGAGCCGCATGCGGCTCCAGAGCCACAGGTTGCCAACCCCCGATCTAAACCAATCCATAGCAGACCCTTTGATCCCAACCCATCGTTCCAAGTGATCAAGCAGAATCACGTGGTCAACCATGTCAAAAGCTGCCGTCAGATCTAACAACAGAAGCACCACAGATGTATCCTGATCTAGTGATAGATAGATGTCATTTAAGACCCTCAGAAGAGCTGACTCTGTGCTATGGCCAGACCTGAACCCTGATTGGAAAACCTCAAACAGATCAGAGTCAGCTAAATGTGAGACCAGCTGCTGATAAACGACTTTCTCAAGCAGTTTCGATGTAAAAGGCAGGGTAGAGATAGGCCTGTAATTTACGATCACAGAGACATCGGCACCAGGTGTCACTTTATGGGAGGGATGTTGGAAACCAAATTGCAGAAACCCAGGATGACAGGAGGCAGGAGATGATGTCAAGTAAAATCCTTTATTTTAAGGTGAACCAAAAACCATGTAAATCCAAAGGGGTGGGGAGCCAAAATCCAAAAACGTTCAAAATCCAAAAACTAGTGATCCAAAACTGAGACACAAGAAGTACAAGTAAAACTAGAGACGATGAAACTGAGACTGACAGAATACTCACACTGACAGCAACAATGGACCGACAAACACAGAGTGACAAGACAAGGCTTATAAACAGGAGGGAGGTAATCAGGGAAACAGGTGACAGGTGTGAGGAGTGTGAGCTGAGGAGAAACTGGTGGAATCAATTAACAAAATGGGAAGGGAAAGAGCTTGACCAGAGGGCAGATCAGACGGAAGAGGAGGACTAAATAAAGAATGATTAGGAATGGGGAATGATTAGAAAGACACCTGGGGAAGTCTACAGAGGGCTAGAGGTAAAACTTCAGACACACAACAGAAATGCAGACAACGGACACATGAGGGCGCTAAAAGAGCACAAAAGGAGAACCTGGAGTGGGAACTGGAGGAGCTGGGGAACAAAGGGACACAGAACACGACACCAGGTTTCTTCAGGGTCGGCCGAACAACTGCTGCTTTCAAAGCAGCTGGGACCACACCTGCGCTGAGGCTCCCATTGATAATCTGACCAAGTGATGGGCCAAGACACGGAAAGACAGCCTTCCAGAGACGAGGCGGCAGAAGTCAAGTCAAGTCAAGTCAACTTTATTTATAAAGCACTTTACAACAGCATAAAAGCTGACCAAAGTGCTTAACAAGCCATAAAGAACAGAAGTTTCCTAAAAATTCTAAAAATAAGGTAAAAAGTTCATCACAAAGTAAAAACATGATATAAACTTTATATCAAACTGACATAAAAGCTACTAAAAACAGATGCATTCTCAAACTGAATTAAAAGCAACTGAGAACAGATGAGTCTTTAAAAGTGATTTAAAACCCGACAGTGACGAAACCATCCTAATCTGGATTGGGAGTGCATTCCACAACCTCGGAGCTGCTACTGAGAAAGCTCTATACAGCTTTAAAAGCCAATAAAAGAACCTTGTACTGGGCCCTAAAATCCACAGGTAGCCAGTGCAGTGAAGCTAAAATTGGGGTAATGTGCTCCCTCTTTCTCGAACCCGTCAATAGGCGTGCTGCTGCATTTTGCACCATTTGAAGACCGGAGAGGTGAGACTGAGGAAGACCAAGGTACAGTGCGTTGCAATAGTTAAGGCATGATGTAATTAACGCCTGAATCACTGTCTCAAAGTCATGACTTGAGAGCAGACGCTTAACCTTGGCGATCCTCCTTAACTGATAAAAACTGGCTTTGGTGACGGCACTGATTTGCTTTTCCAGAAGCTGGACTCCCAGACTGGTCGCTACAGGTTTCAAAAATAGGGCTAGTGGACCAAGGTCAGCAGAACATGGCCCACTGGACACACTAGGACCAAAAAGCATGACCTCAGTCTTGTCATTATTAAAATGTAAAAAATTTGCAGACATCCAGGTTTTAACCTCATCGAGGCAGTTTAGAAGAGGATCTAAAGAATTGGGTAGGCCACGTTTAATGGGAATATAAACCTGGGTGTCATCTGCATATAGATGAAAAGAACATCCATGTTTCTTAAAAATAGAACCCAGAGGTAACAAATAAAGAGAGAACAACAACGGGCCCAGCACCGACCCTTGAAGAACCCCGCATACGAGAGGCGAGCGAGATGATGTGAAGCCACCTAATGATACACAAAACGACCTCTCAGCCAAATAGGACTTAAACCAGTCCAAAGCAACTCCTTGAATCCCAACAGACTCTTGTAATAGTGAAATCAGGAGACTGTGATCCACGGTGTCAAAGGCAGCAGACAAATCCAACTGTACCAGAACCACAAAATCACCTGAGTCAGTAGCTAAAAGAATATCGTTTAAGACCCTGAGCAGTGCAGTCTCTGTGCTATGTCCCTTCTTAAAACCTGACTGGAATTTTTCACAAATATCATTTGCATGCAAAAACTCCGTCAATTGCAAATACACCACTTTTTCCAGAACCTTTGAAAGGAATGGAAGTTTTGAAATAGGCCTATAATTAGACACGGTAGAGGGGTCAAGACTGGGCTTCTTAAGTAGTGGCTGAACAACAGCATGTTTCCAAGATTCTGGAACCACACCAGATGAAAGGCTACTATTAACCATGGTAAGAACCCAAGGACCCAAAGACGACAAAACCTCCTCAAAGAGGCGGGGAGGAATCACATCAGTAGGAGAACCGGAGGGTTTTAAGGGTTCCACGATCTCCCACAGGCAATCCAGAGTCAGTGGTTCAAATTGACAAAAGGTTGAAGGGCAGAACATCAAGTGGAGAGCCAGATGGCTTCTGCCTTGCAACAAGCTTTCTCAGCTCTGAGTAAGAAACGGTATTGAGGGAGCTCAGGGTGGGCGGTGATGGAAGAACTGGAACAGGGTCAATAGAGGTACCAGAAATAGCTGCTCTAATGCCCGATACTTTGTGAAAGAAAAATTTGTGAAAATCTTCACAGTTTCCAGCAGCTGTAGGAGACATGAAGCTCCTGATAGACGAGGCAGAAAAAAGGCAGTTCTTGTGACCCTCACAGCATCCTGATAAGCAACCAGAGAGGCCCTGAACAAACCACGAATAAGGAGAGGGTGGTGAAGAAGGTAATACAAGGCCATCTTGGACAGGTGAGTTTTCAGCTGCTTTTTGAAGGAGACCACTGAGTCCACTAATCTCAGGCTCAGGGGGAGAGAGAAAGAGCTCATGGGTGCAGCTCTGAGCCTTGGTACAGACTGGGTTCCTCATGGTCTTCTCTTCACTGTTGCTGTCATCACCCTCTTCTCCCTCATCTTCCTCCATTTTCAGGTAAGAACCGATCCGTGACATCACCGTTTTTAACACTTCTTCATATCTTTGCCCACTAATGGTAGCAAGGGTCTTTAACTCACCCAGATAATATGGCAAAGGTGGTTTAATGTCAACTGCAGCAGCAGCGAACTCATCCTCCAAAGCAGTAACTCTAATGTGATTGATCCAAGATGGCGCCACGCATGGCTGCCCTGGTGATTTGGTACGCGGTGTTTTGTCTGTTTTTGTGTGTAAATTGCGTGTCTGCGGGCTCCTACACCCGTGAAGTTCTCCTAAACATCCGGACAACCACTCCTGCTGATCTACTGTCAGGTGGTTTAGCTCCTGCAGTTAATTTAGTAAACTTTATGGCAAAAGGAGTGAGATGCCGACGACGGGGTCCTGGTGCGCCTTTGGAGACGCGGTGCTTGGACACCGCTTCCTGGGATTTTGCTCTCTAGCATTCGCTCACTCTGCAACAAGATGGATGAACTAGCGCTGCTGCTGATGATGAGGAACAGGGACTTAACCTCTTGCGTCTGGTGCTTCACGGAGACATGGCTCAATGAGCGTATCCCAGACTGCGCACTCCACCTGGAGGGATTCCAGCGGACAGACAACAGGGACTCTCAGGAGGAAAGATAAGAGGTGGAGGTGTCTGCTTCTACATCAACAACGCCTGGTGCATGGATGTGACCGTGATCTCCCAACACTGCTCTCCCTCAGTGGAATACCTCTTCATAAACTGTAAGCCTTTCTCTTCTCCACGTGAGTTCGCTTCATTCATTTTGGTCGCGGCCTACATCCCACCAACGCCTTCTTGAGGATCAAATACTGAACGTTGAGCAAACTTTTCCAGACGATTTATTGATCATCTTGGGAGATTTTAACAAAGATAATCTGTCCCAACAGCTACCAAAGTACAAACAGTTAATTAAATGGCCAACGAGAGAGCGAAGGACGCTGGATCCCTGTCACACAACAGTCAGTGGAGCCTATAGAGCGGTGCCACGGGCGGCTTTCTGACCACGTCACGGTTCATCTCATTAGGCATTTAAACAATGGCTGACATGCTCCAAACCCACTGTGAGGATTTCTAAGAAGTGGACCAGCGAGGCTGTGGAGGAGCTGCGCACAGACTGGGAGGTGTGTAAGGCTGCTGCAGGAGGTTTGGATGAATACATAGAAACTATGGCATCGTACATTCAGTTCTGCAAAAACAGCATCATCCCATCATACACCAAGGTGACTTAATAACGATAAACCCTGGTTCACACCCAGACTGAGGCATCTGAGGGAGGAAAAGGAGAAGGCCTACAAAGCAGGAGATGGTGAAAGCTACAAGCGTTCCAGTTTAGCAAAAAGGTGCAAAAGGCTAAAGCTAAATATCATGAGGGTCTGGAGCAGCGTTTGTCCTCCAGTGACCCTGCTTCTGTCTGGAGAGAGCTTAATTACCAACTAGGAACCCAAAGCCCCCCGCTGAGGACAACAGCGGTTAAGCAGGATTTATGCAACTTCCACCATAATGGGCACGACTGGTCAGAAGATACTTCCCAGGTGCTTCTGGCAGACGGTTTCTTGTCTGAGTTGGTAGTGGATTGAGCAGATAATTGATTACGGAAAAGAATTATTCTTTATGTCGCTAAAATTATTCCACTGAAAGATTTGGTTTAATCCCACAAAGGATGGTAATTTTGTACAAACTGGGTCTCCGGCTGAACTGGGGAATATAGGAAGCGATTTGCCTCTTAAGAATTGGTTGTTTATAAACTTTGGACCAACCAAATGTGAGAAATTTGTAAAGGTGTTTACCAAGAGTCAGACACTCTCCTTTCTGAGACACTTAGAAAGCTTATTTCATTTAATATGTGAAGTAAATAGTTAGTTAATACACTGATATTAATATGTGAATGTAACTGATAATAAATCATTATTAACCCTCCCACTGTCTTCATGGGTGACCCCACGAGGAAAGTTGACCATTGAGCAGGGTTGATGGTTTATCCCTCGAGGTCCACGTGGCAGGGGTGAGGTGGTGCTCACTCCTCAGGGTCAGAGTACTTGTGGTTCTCTGACCCTGATCCTAAGCTAAGTAGACTTCAGCTGAACTGAACAGACTGATGTGCAAATGCTCTTTTTATTTATACGCTTCGTATGATTAACTCCTTCATAATTTTTCATAATCATTGTAAGAAAAATATAAATACTTAGTGGAAAAAACGTTTTCTGGGTCTGAACATGTCAAATTCAAACACATCTCCAAATTCTTTCAGGTGAGAAACAGAAATTTCTACAAAATAATAATTTATTTTTAAAACAAAAAACTTTTCCTTTCACAGCAACAACATTAATCACTTCATCGTTTGCTCAAAAGATTTCGGTTTCAATTATCAGATTGTAAATAATTATCAAGATTAAATATGAAGCAGCTTTTGTTTTTGTCTCAACACGTTTAGCGGTGGAAGGAGGGCCTGAAAGGGTTTCTAACGGGATTGCCTGGAACATAGAAGGTGGCATATGACTCCTAACGTTTGAACATGAGCAGCCATGATATCTGCAACTTTTCAGCCGCGATCCTTGAATCCTTCCAACACCAGAACTGCGACAGGGTTGTACCTGAAAAGGGAAACGGAGTCAAAAAGACCATCAGACACTCAGCAGTCTACAGGTTCTCAAAGGTTCTCAGAGGCCCCAGGATCCCTAAAACAATGTCCCGACATTCTTCTGGGTTCTGTGGTCCTAAGGTTTTCCATGTTCTTCAAAGCTCTGGGAACACAGATGTTCTGTGTGTAGTTGGTTCTGCATGGGTCCTGTTGAATTCTGGCAGAATTGGTCAGTTTGATTGGCACCAAGCAGATGGAGAGGCACTGAAACGGTTCTCCTGCCATGAGGATTTCACTTCCTCCTGCGGCAGCGGTAACAGCATGCAGGGCAGCGACCCATTTCCTCCTCCCCTCCATCATCTTCTTTGACTGTATATGGTGGGGGCGCAGAGCTCTTCTCCGCATACGGGTTCTCGCTATTCAGAGTCATCGGATTGTAAATCACCGTTCCGATTTCTTCAGAGGGACGGTGCAGCTTTGCCCTTGGAATAGTCACCTGACCGTATGGGTTTTCTGGGGAGATGTTGATGTTTGAAGACATAGCAGTGTCCGGAGGAGGCGGTGCTTAAGACAATCAGTCAATCTGCAGACTGGCCAATCAGAGAAGCCGGAGAAAGACCTTTGTAAAGAAAAACAAAGAGTGAGCAATTAGATTCAAATCTAAGACCAGTTTGTTTAAAAATCAGTCAAACGGCAAAGAAATGTTCCCCAGGTCAGTTAGAGGTCAGTTCAGAAATGAATGTGTTAATTTGACCATAAATCTGGCTCTAAAAGATGTTTTTAGATGTTTTAGTTGATTCTCATGAGGGCTGGATGATAAAGATCCCTAACTTTCAGCACAGCATTTGAATGAGGTGAGAAATTAGACATAAGTCCAGTGTGCCCACCCCTGCTCGGCTCCTCTCAGTGGGAGCAACTCCAGAGTGGTGGAAAGCCCAACCCCTCTCAAGGAAACTGGTTCCAGAGCCAGAGCCATGCGTTGAGGTGAGTCCGACTATATCTAGCTAGAACCTCTCAACCTCACACACCAACTCAGGCTCCTTCCCCACCAGAGAGGTGACATTCCATGTGCCGAGAGCCAGCTTCTGTAGCCGAGGATCAGACCGCCAAGGTCCCCGCCCTCGACTACCACCCGTCACACACTGCACCCGACCCCTTTGGCCCCTCCCATGAGTGGTGAGCCCATGGGAAGGGGGGGCCCACTTTTCCTCTTCGGGCTGTGCCCGGCCACCAGGCGCTCGCCAACGTGCCCCACCTCCAGGCCTGGCTCCAGAGGGGGGCCCCGGTGACCCACTTCTGGGTGAGGGAACACGGTTTCCATTTATATATTTCATCATAAGAGGCCTTCGGGCTGCTCTTTGTCTGATCCCTCACCTAAGACCTGTTTGCCATGGGTGACCCTACCAGAGGCAGAAAGCCTCAGACAACTTGGCTCCTAGGATCAATGAGACGCTCAAACCCCTCCACCACGGGAAGGTGGCAGCCCAGGGAGAGGTTAGATTTGTGAGATTTGTTTTTGTAAATAAACCAGAAACCAGGAAACCTTCTAGAAAGAGGAAACTTCCCTCAAAAGTTGTTGATGAGGAGCAAGGTGTGCCCACATTGTTTTTCCATCCCAAATGCAGTATCTCTGCACTTAACCCGTTCCAGTTTCTGTTGTCTAGTATTTCCGCTAAAACTATTACTGTACTATTTTATACTATTACTGCTCGTCAGGCTCAAAGTCACAATGTCAGATCAGCCAGTCAGTCAATGGCCATGTTCGAGTTGAGCAGCGCCTCGCCTGGAAAACAGACGAGAGCAGACGGAAGCAGCGGGGGGAGTAGCTGAAAGCCGGCGTTTAAGTCGGACAGATTTCCCTACATGTGTAGCTCGGGGGGTGACGATGGCTGAAGATATCCCGTTAGAGTTCATACTTGTTTAATTATTTATTTTAATTCTGGTGCCTGTTAGCAGCTGAAACACATCCTCACGTGCTTGTGGATATCATATATTGTATATGGAGAAATGACTGTAGTAATAAGTAAAGGTTATCAGCTGTAGGTTTAGTGTGCTCATAGGAAACGTGACAAAAGAACACAAAACACATTTCTCTTTATGGCCTATATAGTTGTCATCATCAGCGTTACATGATTTACAGAATACATGGGACCAACTAACTTTTTTTTTCTCCTTGAATACGCTTTATTGGCAAAGCACATAATACAACTACAAAGAAATAGCAAGCACAATGTCAGGGGGTTTCTATGGGAAAACAAAACAGTCTAACAGAGAATCACATGATATTGAACAGGGAACATAAGTTTATGGTTTTGACAGCTTTCAAATTTTGAGAATGTTGTAAGGTTTGAATTTTATTTGATTGATTTATTGATATTATTAGCTAAATTTCATATACATAAGTCGAAATTTTCTAATGCAAAACCTTCCTTTCAGCGCTTTTTAAATGAAACCAGACAATATATAAAAACCATGTGACCAACTAACATTTCATGTTCTACCACCAGATGTTTGGATCAAAATATGAACCAATCAGATCTTAGATCAGGTGAGAGCCAGGCGTTTCCCGTCATCCTCTAGGTTTTGCAGCCGGTGGAGAGCAACTGCAGCACCTTGCTCCAAAATCTGCGGCCGCCTTGATCTCACGAGGTTATCGTTGCCTACGTATGCATGACGTCAGAGCAAGTCGGCGTCAAGTCAGACACAAATCTAACCGGCATGCACTGCTCGCCGATCACTGCTGGTCTAATCTGTGCAGAAGTGGCTCATCTCGAACACGGCTATTAATGGCTCCCCCTGGAAGCTGAGGAACATCACCACCCTCCCTACTAAAGAAGTTTCTGTCTGATCAGCTCATCAGCTGAGTGAGAGCACCTGTCTGCAGAAGGAATCAGTGGATGCAGCAAAAAACTGTTCAGCTTGGGGGAAAAAGAGGCTACTGGCGTGATACTGACAACATTCTACTGTTGAGCAAAGTTAAATGAAATTACCTGCTTAGATTAGATTTAAAATAGTATTTGAAATGCAGTGGATGATACGTTATTTGGACTGTAAATTTAAAATCATTATTAAATTAGCATTATTAGATACAATCAGAACGAGTAAATTATTTTAATTGTTTAAATCTGTTTCTGTTTGAAGGTTTTCAACCTGATTACCTCAAATAAATTGAGACGACGAAATGAGTTGTTTCCTAGCTTCGTTTTTGTGGTGGATCCAGTCCTTTTTCAAGTTTGGACCGAAGCTGAACGGAGAGAAACTTGACACCGCTACTTCCAGGCAAACAAAAGGTCCGTGTACATCTGTGGTTGAGGATCCAGGTGTGGATGAAGATGATTTGCCATCACAGCTGCAGTAAATTTATCAACAGTTCAAATATATTTCTAGCTTTACTTCTGTAGTTCATACATTTTTTTTGTTTTCATTTTCTAGTATTTACCACTTGAGTATGTTTTATGAAATCTGATGTATTTATAATTTTAGAGATTCTTCTGATGAAGAACCATTCACCAGCAATAGACAATGTCAGAGACAGGATGCTGCTGGAGATGCTCCACATCTTCTGGACTCCTGGACAACAAAGTCAGACCCAGGTACCGTCGACCCACGACACCCAGATTTATCCCCAGAAGAACCCCTGGCTATCAGCTGCCTCTCACCGCCAGCTCCACAACAAATCAGCAACAAGCAGCAGAATGAGGCCATGAAGCATCAACAATTTCAGGAGCAGCAGTGTGCACAGGATGAAAACCCTCCAGTGATCTCCGCTCAAGGTCACATCCCTGTCTCCTGGACCAGTGGAGAAGGAATGGACAAAGCTCAGAGGGCAGGTCAGGGGTGAAACAGGTCCACTCTGTGCAAATAAAAAAAAAACACTCCCTGGATGTGCAAAGAGTGCAAGAAAGGGTTTTGTCTGCAGCAGGACAAGAACCGCTCTGCAGAATACCACAGCAGCTTAAAGCACCTGAACACTGACGGACAATATCTACGGAAACTCAGACACTGAAAGCTGTACGTGTAAATTAATCAATACAAGGTAGTTGTCATACATGTTCTGCTTGATTTCTGCCATTTCAGATTTTTCGTCATGTACATTTTCTATTCAGACATTTCTGAAGAAAAATCAAATGTTTTTATTAGTTATAACACTGTTTTGGTTTAAAATCCCAATAATAAACCACACACCAGCTTTAAACGTTAATAGACCAATAAAACCAGAGTTATACTCAATAATTAAATCTAAGACCATCAGAAAGATTGTGATCTTCACCAATGTCTTGATAGAGGAATCTTTAATCAGTTGTCGTACTCGTTCACATGCACTTAGCCCCTTTATTATGGTATGTGTGATGTGAACACCCCTCCCAGGGTGGAGATCTGCACTCTGACTGCTTTCTAGTTTTTATTAGTTAGTTATATTACTTGATTGTTTAATTTTAATACTGTACCATGTTTTGCTTGAAATTTGTGACAATTCATGGTGTGTTTGTAGATCATCAATTGCAGTTTAAATAAGGGGGCCCAGAACATTATCTTGCATAGGGCCCCCACAATGCTAGAACCGGCCCTGGTTCCAAGTTTGTTTTTTGGTAAACACGGGTTCCTCTTCAACTGTAGCCAGAGTCTGAGTGTGGTTATGGACCTTTTACGTAACAACAGCTGTACTGAGATCAGTTAGATCATGTAGTTTTAATGTTTTAGAGTTGAACATGGGATTTGTTAATAACTAAGTTATTACTAACATAACCTGCATAGCCAACAACTCTGACAGCTGTTTTTTGATGGGTTGGAATATACGTTTATAATTATTCCCCCAAACTTCCACCCCATGATTTAGGCATGGAAGAATGAGGGCATTGTTTAGGAGTTGGAGTGTATTTTTATTTAAAACTACTTTCACAAGATGCTAATTGTTTTCTATACTTTTGTTTTCACATCATTTCTATGCAAGTCTTTCAACAACATAATCCTAAAAGTTTGGTATGACTCACCCTCTCATTCTCCATTTGGTTGGTTTTAATGATATTATCAGTTCTTCTGTTTCCAGATAGGACATATTTTGTTTCATTCTGAGGTCGAGCATCATCAGGGCAGATGCTTCACCTGAATCAGTGTTGAGACGAAGGTCGTTTAATACCTTGATCAGTGCCATCTCAGTGCTGTGGTGCTGTCTAAAGCCTGACTGATAATGTTAATTAACTCTAAATAGTTGTTTATTTGGATCATTACCACCTTTTCAACGATGTTTCCATCAGAGGGAGATTAGAGATCGGTCAGTAGTTGTTCAACACTGAGGATCTAGTTTCCTCTTCTTTAGGTCTTTAGTTTTCAGTGGTTTAGTGCTAATCAGGGTGAAAGCTGGCGTTGTGGCCAGGTTGTTGCTGTGTGGCTGTGTCAGTGGTCTGGTTGTTAGCTGCTTTAGAGGAATGAGGCTGATCTAATGTTGGTGATTTTTCATTGAAGAAGGATGCAAACTCATCACGTAGTCTGCAACGCCAGTCACAGACTTTGAGATTCATCAGCTTGTAAAAGTTTGTAATTAGCATGACTACACACCAGAAATCTGTACGTCTCATATGTGACGTCACCACATAAGCCCCTCACCCTAGCATAGCTGCTACACACCACATGACCAGATTTACGGTGGTTCTTTCCTCCTGCGGGAAGTTTGCCGAACTTCGACATTTTGCCTCGGTCGTCCTTCATTTGTTATGATCAGATCTCTGACTGCTGCCAGTCTTGCTCCTCTGCAGCTACGCAGCTCTTAAGCCCAGAAACTAAACCTGAACCTGAACCCAGCTCTCCACACATCACATGGATCACGGTGTCTGCAGGCCTGATCACTGGGCCAGCAACACACAGCTCCACCTCTCTCTCTGCTGTCTGAGCCTGATTTGGTCCGGCGACTTCACTTAATTATCGTAAATTTATCAGGAAAACATAAGAAAGTTTGTTGATTTATTTTGTGCTTTCTCTCAACAAAATGGAGCATCTCGCTCATTGCTTCACGCTCACGGGCTCCTGGGAGGGGTTCAGGACTCAGTTTAGGACCGTTGAGAACTCCCATCTGAGTGTGAGTACACACACACACACACACACACACACACACACACACACACACACACACACACACAATTTTTTGCCTGTTGCTCAAGTTTTCCCAGATGGTGACGTTTAAACATAACTGCCTCATTTCCACCATAAGAGAATAAAAGCGGTCGGGCTAGCATTCATTCATTCATTCATTCATTCATTCATTCACAACGACATGAATTCACCTGCAGCCTAATCTTTTCCAGCCAGGACGCTAACATGCTAGCGTAAACAGTTACAGTAAGTTAACATATTTGTTATTCTTGTCGTGTACCACCTGACCCCTTCCTGGGCCAAGGAGACCGCTGATTGCAGCTGTGCTGCATTCATGTACAATCGGACATTTGAGCTTCACTATGAATGTGCCATGTTACATTAGATATTTTATTGTTTATGTTGCAGATTTGATGTTTTAGAACTTATGGTGTAGTTGTTTATATGTCAAAGATGTTTTTACTGTCTCAGTTTAGGGGTGGCACCAGGGGTGGCCAGCCTTTTTGCAGTGGGGGCACGTGCCCCCCCCCCAGACACGCCGCAGGCTAGTGTGGTTCGTCTACGGCTCCACAAAGCCTCCCGCATGACAGCATAGCTCCAGAAGGATCTCTTTCAGGAGAGGTACCCGCTGAGGATCCACTCTGGATTCTCACCAATCAGATCAGAGCGCTCATGGAGGTCCCGTTCCCTCCAGAGAGCACTCTCTGCAGATCCTCCAACCACAGCAGATCAGCCATGTTACCATGTCAGGTTTCTGTGAGTTTCAGGTGTCTTTCTTGTTTCTACCAGATACGCTTCAGATAAAGTAATCACTGAATATTGAAGAACTGCTGAAAGTATTTGTGACATCACCCTAGAAGTACTCCTACTATAAAACAGTTGTAGTACTATAAACAGAGCATTTTCTTCAGGTCAGCTGCCCAAATAAACCCTCCTGCTTTACCTTCAGATCAACAGAAACAACTTCAGGTGACTTACCTGTCCACATCTACAGGTGTGTGTTGTCTTCTGATTAGAACTCAAGCCTTTGTTTTAATGTCTTTAGTGAAAGAAAATGAACCTGAACGAAGCAGCAAATCTGACTGAACCGTCTCAGTTTTCCAACATGCTCTTGTGCCGGCCTCACCCAAACCTGTTCTACCTGCTGACGCTCCCTCTTTCTCTCTCTTGGTCTTGTACGAAACTCGCCCACAGGTGCACCTCCTCGCTGACTCCTCCTCCTTTTCCAGTAGCTGTTTTAGCAGATTCTGTTATTTTCTCTTTGATCTTTGTTTTATTGACTTAACTGCCCAAAGTTAAAGTTTTAACAGAAGTGATTAGAAATTGTATGCTTGCTGACCCAAGATGGTGTGACCAGTGTGTGACGTGTGTTTTTACCTGTTCATGTGTCACAGCTAAACGAGCAGCAGCTGGAGCTGTGTAGAGGGTTGTGTTTTGAATGAATGTCAGTGAAAGTGTGACGCCTTTTGAACCAGTTGGACAGAAACTGGTCTTCTCTTCCTTTAGTCCTTTTCATGTCCCATTAGCTCCGCCCACTCCAGCCAGCAGACACAGGTTTTCTGGGTAGCAACTAACAGAGAGGTCCTCCAACAGGTAGTTCAGGTGTGGTTTTCCATTTGAACAATATGTGTAAAAAATGAAGTGACAAAGAAAACCTAAAAGAGCTGCTTAAACACTGACCCCTACAGGCAAACAGTGGAACATGGGCATGAGAAGCATGAAAACTGTGGAAGAATTAAAATCCCACAAATTGAGCACTTGAATTTTCTACTTGAGAGCAGAATTTCATTAGCCTGGCAAGCCAGACTAAGTAAATTTATTATTTAGTCTGGCCACGCTCCACTGACGGCTCTCGGTTGTGGGGCGGGTTCTACCGTTGTCTTTCAAATGATCTCCGCATTCCACTGGACAATGAATGTGACGTACTCTTGTTTCACTCTGTTGCATCATCCCACCCAACAGGCATATAGAGTGCCCTGATTGGCCCACAAAGCGGATAAAGCTCTGTGATTTGTTCACTAAGCAGATAGAGCACTATAATTGGCCCATCATTATGGACCAATCACAGCTCTTTGTGTTTGAAACCCCTCTAGAGAGCTGTGATTGGCTAGCCAGAGTCCTGGTAGGAGCTGCTGAGGTTCCAATGGAGCGTGCCTAGACCAAACTTTGCAAAGCAAGAATTTGGTCTAGTTCACTAGGCTAGAATTTCATATCAAGAGACCAACTTTTTAATTTGAGAATAAGATTTTATATCATTGCTCTGAAAACTTGTAATGCTTGCACTCAATGCCTGCCCTCTTTCAAATATACTCTGTTCTCCTTCAGATCTGTGTTTCTGCACTCAGATTGAACCTTCTTACACCGGTATTGTCTTCTCACGGGAAAACTTTTTATCTGCAGATCAAAACTGCTCCCACAAGTCTGTTTCCTGCTCTCATGGATTTTTTTCTGCTCTCTCTCAAAACTTGGAAGTACAATCTCCTAGCAACTGCTCAGCCAATAGGAGAGCTGTATGGAACTGGGCGGTGACAAACGTGTTGGGGTTCGCTCGATTTTAAAGCGGGTTATCCCGTAGACATGAATACGTAGACGCCCTTATTGGGCACTGGAACAGCTTCACAGCCATATTGGATGGGTCTCATCCACTCCAAAGTCAATGCAGAGCAGTGACTGTAAGAGATGCAGAGTGAATAACTACTCCCATTTATGTGCGTGCTTTAGTTGGTAAACACCTTCCTCAGTAGAAATGAATGCACCGGGGGCAAATGGAGACCCATACAAAATGGCGGGCGGCCACTACGGCGGTTCCAACAGACAACGCCAGTCCACGAGGCGTCTGCATACACATGTCTTCGGGTTATCCTGTGTGGCTTCAACAGTTAACTACATCTGCTCTTCAGCTTTCTGCTCCACGTTACGATCATCATGTGGATGTTGCCGGTGTCGTGGTGTTCATGCTGATGAAGACTAATGAATTCTTTAGGCCTGACAGACTTTTTACCCACATACTGACTCGTTAGCTTAGCTAACCCTAACCCTACGTGATAGCGACAGCCTGCTGACCTGAAGCAGGTAATTTCTTCTATGTTGACTGTTTCAGTTTTGTTGTTGTCTAAAAGCTATAATAAAAACAACCGATTTGTGCCACTCACTCTAAATGTAACATAAAATTTGATCGTCTCTCACCCCCCTTCACATGTCTCTCACCCCTCCCTTCACACGGCTCTCACCCCTCCCTTCACACTTCACACGTCTCTCACCCCTCCCTTCACACATCTCTCACCCCTCTCTTCACACTTCACACATCTCTCACGCCCCCTTCACATGTCTTTCACCCCTCCCTTCACATGTCTCTCACCCCTCCCTTCACATGTCTTTCACCCCCCCCCTCACACTTCACACGTCTCTCACCCCTCCCTTCACACATCTCTCACCCCCCTTCACACGTCTCTCACCCCTCCCTTCACACGGCTCTCACCCCTCTCTTCACACTTCACACATCTCTCACCCCCCTTCACACTTCACACGTCTCTCACCCCTCCCTTCTTCACACAGCTCTCACCCCCCTTCACACTTCACGTCTCTCACCCCTCCCTTCACACGTCTCTCACCCCCTTCACACGTCTCTCACCCCCCTTCACACATCTCTCACCCCTCCCTTCACACGTCTCTCACCCCCCTTCACACATCTCTCACCCCTCCCTTCACACTTCACACGTCTCGAATGGAATGAGGATGTGAATGTGCGTGCATCTGTGGTATGTGTTTTAATAAATTTTTATTTATTGTTTTTATTGTTTTTATGCACCATAGGTGATGGCACCACTTTTTAATTTTGTTGTACGACATTAAAGGCATTCTATTCTATTCTAATGGAAAACATGATGCGCGGCCCAGCTGGCCAGTGGAGCTAGTTTCTGGGTTGGAACTGGATCAGAATCACCACCTGGATCACCAGGAGAGGATGCGCGGCTTTTAAATACACCAGCTGGATAGGCTCGCTGGTGTCTGGGTCGGATCCAGCTCAAAGAAGCCCGCATGAGCTCCAGAACCAGATCACAGGCGTCTCTCTCCCTCTCTCTAAGCCAGTGGTTCCCAAACTTATTTAGCCGCGCACCCCCTTCTATGTCC
>SSNQ01000161.1:443999-457281 GCA_006942095.1 Nothobranchius kuhntae | reverse complement strand
CCATCACTTCCGTTTTTTAAATAGTAATTAATAAACATTCGATACCATTACAATTTCCTTTGATTTCATTTTAAATAAATATTTCGAATGCCCAGGTAGCACATAAACAATGCAATTTAACGGTTTTCCTAAAGTAGGAACGTTTAACCTGTGCGGCCAGAGCGCTCTCCTTCCTTCTGCTCTGCGTAAACCATGAGCTGATCACCTACTTGTGCGTAATCAAATGTCAATAGGGGACAAGATATAGCCATGATGTTCACTTTTACCTCAGACCGACTTATTGCTGTTTTATGGTGTGGCTGAATCTGTGATCCGCTGTCATGCGGACTGGAATAACAAATGCTGCAGTAACATGAGATGTGGTCAGGTTCATGAGGAGTCACTGGCTGGAGCGGACCCGACTCATCCCAGAAGCTAATATCTTAATTTGACCTTGAATGAAAAATAACCTCTTAAAAGTTTTTATCACGGTGGAGGCAGCGTTCATTTCTGCCTTCAGTCTGACTGCGCGCCGGAGTGAAAGCAGCGTGTGCGCTTATTGAATCTGTGTGTGTGTGTGCGCGCGCACGCGCGCGCGGCACAGCCGCTCAAGTCACCGCGTCTCGTTATTGGCGTTATTTAAACCAATGTTGTAAAATGACTTATGCCCAGCCCAGATGTGCTCACTTGTGCACCCGTGAGCCGTGGTTCAGCCGGAACGCATCTGACCTCTGACAGACGCACTCTGAACTTCAGATCTTCAGCGCGCTGTCAATAGCCTGAATGGGAATCATTTCTTGTTATTTTGTTACATCCACAATGTTCTGTGTGTGAGGTTTACAATGTCAGAACACCTGCATGAGACAGGTGTTAATTACAATCTGCCAGAATGACTCACCACCTTCAGATTCCTCCAACATCGTTAAAAATGATCAAATACGGAACATATCAGCGTGCGCAGGCCAGAGCGCTGAAGCTCGGCGCATTGTTATTATGAAGCTAGGGCACATGCGGAGGACACGCGCGCGCGCAAAAATATACTTGTTTTCAATTACATTTATTGTGCCCACTTACTTTTTCTTTGGCCCACCCACAAATGAGTTTCTACGCTAATGGAGACATATGACAGACTTCTCTGAGCTCCGCAGCCATTACACTTTTCACCTCGCGCACCCCCTAGCGGCAGCTCGCGCACCCCCAGGGGTGCGCGCACCACACTTTGGGAATCCCTGCTCTAAGCTAAACTAGGTTAGGTGAGCAGATATTAACGAGTATGAAACCGCTGACATACGCTCATTAGTATTAATATTATATTAACTGAGCGATACTACTTTAACTGTCTGGTACATGATATTAATCTGTACTATATTGTGATGTTAGCACATGAGTTAACTCACCTGCTGCTCCCCTGTTTCTCCCTCTGGTTGGTCTCTGCTCTCTGGGGCGGGCAGCAAACTCAGAACTTTTTGGTTCTGGTCCATCAGAAGTACAATTATAAACATTTAAAGTTTCCTCTGTGTCAGAGCCGCAGTAGAGTCCAAATAAATCATGGTGAAAAGGCTCGCTGAAACAAATGTTCCATTTTGTTCATTTCAGCGTGAGAAAAACATTGTGATGAAACACATTTTAATAGTTAGCAGTTGTGCACATAGATGTGGAAACAATGTTCATGGGATAAACAACTCATAGCATTACACCGGATTTGCCGTAATGTTCAAAAAGCTAACCATTAAAAATGAAGGTGGGAATGCTAAACAAAAACAAGACAAGCATGTAATCTACCTAAACAACCAGGTTCATCAGGGTTAATGGATAGATATAACTGAGCATCGTCAGCATAACAGTGGAAGTTTATCCCATGCTGTCTAATGATTTTACCAATTGGGAGCATATATATAGTAAAAAGAATTGGTCCCAGCACTGAACCCTGTGGTACTCCACAGGTAACCCTGGAGTATGAAGACGATTTGTCATGTACATTTACAAAATGAAATCTATCAGACAGGTAGGATTTAAACCAGCCTAGCGCTGTTCCTTTGATCCCTACAACATTTTCAAGTCTTTCTAAAAGAACATTGTGATCTACTGTGTCAAAGGCAGCACTGAGATCTAACAAGACTAGAACAGACACAAGATTCTTATCTGGGGCCATGAGAATATCATTTGTAACTCTCACTAATGCAGTTTCAGTGCTGTGATACTCTCTAAAACCAGACTGAAATTCCTCAAACAGAGCATTAGTGTTTAAATGCTCACATACTTGGATGGCCACTATTTTCTTCAGGACTTTGGATAAAAATGGAAGGTTAGATATTGGTCTATAATTCATTGGGTCATCTGGATCCAGAGAAGGCTTCTTAAGTAAAGGTTTGATTACAGCAACCTTAAAATCCTGTGGTACGTATCCATTTACTAAGGATAGATTGATTATATCTAGAATGGGGGCATAATCCATTGGAATATCACAGTTTATTGATCACTTAAGAAAAATGTAGTCAATCCTCCCCGCTACAACATCAGTGCACTGATCTGCTTGTGAAGGGTTTTTCATACCTCTTTAACATGTCATCTTTGAACTCATCTAATGAGCAGGGAGTATGCTTGCGATTTCTATGCGAAGCAAAGATATGAATATCAATTTTAAAACAGAAATTCTTTTAAAACACGAGACATTTTCTTTCTTTTTCAAATGTTGACAAAGGTGTTCAAAATATTCATTTTAGGGATATACACAATTAACCGGATAATTGCCATTAATGTTGTAACCAGGTAAAATAGTTTTGCTTGTCTGCTTCAAGTCCTTATGATGTGCTGGATGCAATATATTTTGTGTCAATAGAGGATGCAGGAGCGCCGCTATCAAAATGTTTACTGGGCAACCCCAGAAGAAATGAGCTGGTCACATGACCCAACAAATGTGCTCAAACATGAAGTGGTTAGCAAACAGCGTGAGAGCAGTTAAATCTTAGTTATTTCATTCTTGCAACACAGTAAGCCTCACATCAAAGCGCTGAGCCTGGCAGAACATGGTGCAGCAAACTGAACAGAGACCAGTAGCAGGTCAGTCGGCGATGACAATCCTGGTTGCATCTGACTCCTAATTTGTCTAGTAAAATAAAGAATTGTCAATGTACCTATTTAGTTCAAGGGTCGTGATCAACTTCCGCACTTGAGAATCGGGACACCCTATGCCACATGTGTCAGACACAAGGCTCGCGGGCCAGATGTGGTCCGCGGAGCATTTTTATGTCGCCCACAAGATAAATATCAAAAATATATTAAATCTGCCCCGTTGGCTGATTTTACCACAAAGACTACAACTCCCATGATGCTTTGTGGCATTAGCACGGAGCTGAAGTGCCCCCTCCTTTGTGTTTTTTCCAGCATCTGCTGCCGGTGTCTGCAGTTCCGCTGTCTCGGACAAACTAAACTTTCACTCAGTGCCGAGGTCACTCAGCTATTTTCTGACGTTGAAGCCCAGAAACGGAGATTTTAACCGCTCAGTAACGTGTTCACGACTGAAAGAGAAAGTTTTCCAATTAACGTCCAGACAGAGCTGATATAACTCCAGCGAGCAGCGACACGCTCAAACCAGCATGACTCTGTGGCTGCTGTAGTTTTTATTTTTCCTCCCTGACACACAACAACGTGGTCAAGCTGCTCAGACATGTTCAGCAGTACAAACCTATGTGAGCACCTGTTGTCATCTAATGTTGTCATTATTATGATGAAGATGAACAAAACAACAAGAGTCTCCTCCTCAGCTCAGATCAACCCCATGATGCAGGTATCTGGCTGGAACAGGTGAGCATCACAGTAAACCAGTGGAGCAAACTGAGCTTTAAATATGTTGGTTTGATGCTCTTTTTCTGCTCCAAAACATGAAAGTTAACAGGTGAGATGTTGCATTTTNNTCTCTCACCCCTCCCTTCACACTTCACGTCTCTCACCCCTCCCTTCACATGTCTCTCACCCCCTTCACACGTCTCTCACCCCTCCCTTCACACGTCTCTCACCCCCCTTCACACATCTCTCACCCCTCCTTTCACACTTCACACGTCTCGAATGGAATGAGGATGTGAATGTGCGTGCATCTGTGGTATGTGTTTTAATTAATTTTTATTTATTGTTTTTATGCACCATAGGTGATGGCACCACTTTTTAATTTAACGGAGATTTTAACCGCTCAGTAACGTGTTCACGACTGAAAGAGAAAGTTTTCCAATTAACGTCCAGACAGAGCTGATATAACTCCAGCGAGCAGCGACACGCTCAAACCAGCATGACTCTGTGGCTGCTGTAGTTTTTATTTTTCCTCCCTGACACACAACAACGTGGTCAAGCTGCTCAGATGTTCAGCAGTACAAACCTATGTGAGCACCTGTTGTCATCTAATGTTGTCATTATTATGATGAAGATGAACAAAACAACAAGAGTCTCCTCCTCAGCTCAGATCAACCCCATGATGCAGGTATCTGGCTGGAACAGGTGAGCATCACAGTAAACCAGTGGAGCAAACTGAGCTTTAAATATGTTGGTTTGATGCTCTTTTTCTGCTCCAAAACATGAAAGTTAACAGGTGAGATGTTGCATTTTCATTTAAGATAAAATTATATCTTTATTTTGTTGTTGGCAAGTGAGAAAAGATTTAACCTACAGTAAACAGGAAGTGGAAAGGCTGCAGATGGATGAATAGAATAGAAAATCCCTTTATTGTTCCTCAGTGGGGAAAGCTAGACGTCACAGCAGCGATGACACGTATTACAGGAGAAGAAAGGAGAATAAAAATAAGAAAAATGAATAAACAACAAGAAAACATAAATCCTGAATAGATTTTAAAAATGCTGAATATACCACAAGTAATGAATATCACTGATGCCTTTTATTTAAAACTGACTTGCCCGTGTGTCATTTCAACACATTTATTCCACATTCAGTGTTAATGCAAAAATAAGTCTGTTTCCAAATTAAAATGATCATAATTGCATATATGTTGATAAAGGAAATGTGCAAATTTGCCGTCACTTTTTTCAAAAAATATAAAGTTTGGCCCGCGACTTCGTCCCAGATTTTCATTTCGGCCCAGTGTGAATTTGAGTTTGACACCCCTGGTCTACGCACTCGCACCCCTGATCTGGATTGCGCAATGCAAGGGTGCAAGGATGGAAGTGTGAGTGTATTTTTTTTTCAAAACTTTGTTAACAATTATAACATTATTCACCAATATGTCAATTGCCAGGGGGTTACAAGTAAGCAAAGATAAACAGGTGATTTATATGAAAACATTGAAGAACACACATAAATTATAAGTCTTAACAGCTTTTGCACTGGTAGAGTGTTCGATAGTCTTGATATATTGCTTGACCTCATTTTCAAAAATGAAGGAGAGGTTTTTTGTTGGTATAGCGACATGTATGAATATGTCCTTTGGCTACAAATAAAACAAAGTTAATGACATAAAAATGTGACTTTTCTTCCTGAGGGTAATCAGTTAGGCCAAACAGTACGTGGAGAAGTTTGGTTTAATGAAAGCAGAAATAAACTCACAGATATATTTCTAAAGCTTAGTAGAGAAAGAGCAAGTATAAAGTAAGTGACATAAATCTTCAGTATATGCTTCACAGAGACAGCAGCGGGTATCAACATCTTTTTGAAACCCTTGATTTTAAAACAAACTTCCTTCAATTTATTAGTTAGCATATATCTAGCTGGTAAGGTCCATATCTTTTTCCAATTAAGAATGCTGACATGTAAGTTCCAGTAAGCTACTGCATATGGTTTGGAAGTAATGTTTTTTTTTCTAATAAAGAGCGTACATGGTGATTATTTTTGCATGATGAGGAGAAACAAATTTGACCAGTTTCAGTTCCGGTTGGATCAATAGTCAGACTATGTGCTGCAATATTTTTAAACAGCATACTTATACCATCAGGAATAGCTTTAATGACTTTATTAAACTCTGTGATGGAGGTCATTACATTGAATTTTTGAATAAAATTCTGGTATGAAGTTAAGGATCCATCTGGATTAAATAAGTGATGAACCAACAATATATTTTGATTAAACCAGGAAGAGAAGAAAAGGGATTTGTTTCTCATTGTGATATCTTTTTTGTTCCATATGTAGCGTCTATGTGGAGAGAAATCATGCTTGTAAATTAATGACCAAGAAAGAAGCATCTGTTTATGGAAGGATAGTTTCAACGGGAGTATTTCAACATTATAATTGCAGAGTAAAAGGAACTTGAGACCTCCAAGTTTTGAAAAGATTAACTTTGGCATGCAGTTCCAGATTGACGATGAATTGTTAATGATATTGTTTGAGCCAATTAACTTTGGAAGTGTTATTTAACAGAGGTGTGACCAAGTCCCTGCTTTGCAAGTCACAAGTAAGTCACTAGTCTTTCCAGTCAAGTCTCGAGTCAAGTCAAAGACAACCAAGTCCAAGTTGAGTTCTGTAGCGACATGAATGGCCTCATTTGTGACCAGCTCAGTGGCCTAGTGGTAGAGTGTCTGCCCTGAGACTGGGAGATCAGGGGTTCGATTCCTGGTCGGGTCATACCAAAGACTTTGAAAAAATGGGACCCAATGCCTCCCTGCTTGACACTCAGCATTAAGGGGTTGGATTGGGGGGTTAAACCACCAAATGGTTCCCGAGCGCGGCTGTGTCTGCAGCTCACCGCTCCCCCAGGGGATGGGTCAAATGCAGAGAACAAATTTCGCACACACACCAGTGTTTGTGACAACTAATGGGACTTTAACTTGACTTTAATACAGGCCCGGGCCTGTATTTGACTCAAGCTCATCAAGCTCCAGGCCTTTATTGGAAGGAGGACCAGAATTAGAGGCAGGCCTCTATTTCTATTTGAGCAAAATGAACTAATGGTTTGCTGGAGTTTTCGACAATTAAAATTGCGCCCACATTTTCAAAGTTAAACACATTTCTTTTAACAACGGTAGTTTCTGCTTCAGCCCTCTCCCCCCTCCCCCTGCGCAGCGGCCGTAAACTCACTGATGCGCCTGCAGCCTCTCAGAGTTCCTGCTGCTCTAACCATTAAAATAATTATTTCATTTTCTGTTCCTCACTTCTGATTACCTTCAGTGGTGTCTGTTTGTTGCAACCACCAGGTACAAAAACTAACTTGTTTTTATTTGACTATTTTTCTGTCCTGCCTGTTTATTATCTTCCTGCATCTCCTCTCAATCCTAAAGAGAAACTGCTACCTGGGTTCATATATATTCACCTCATGAGTTACCTTTGAGCTGCAGTTCTAAAAGATCTACCGACCGCAAAAACAGCGGAGTGCGCGCTGCTTGCCGGCCGTGTCACGGCTGCCAGCCTGAAGAGGGGAAAAAGCAGCCAGGATCACCCAGCTCTGGTGATTGACTGGACACCACCCCTCCTCCTCCTCTCTTCCAGGCTGCTGAGGAGCACAGCTGAACTGAATCCTCCTGATGAGCCACACCTAGGATAAAAAGGCTGTGCCTTCAGCAGTCTGAGAGGCAGCAGTGCAGGGGTTCTGCTGTTCTCCAGGTCTCTTTTGTTTTAACCCCGTCGTTGTGATGAGTTTTAACTTATAGTTTTAACTCCGAGTGATCCACATGGATCTTTTGTGCATGTCACCTAGTGTTGACTGTGTTTTAAGGTTAACTCTGATTTAGTTTTTAGACTTTTATCAACGTCATTGTGTTTTAAAACACCTTCAGTTTAGGTAAAACTTTTAATTAAGTTTTAACCAGGTGTTTTATATAGTTGATAATTTGTCTTTTAGCTGTTAACCTTTATAGTGAATTTTTCGTTTTGCATTATTTTAATAATGCTCGCCATCTGTTTGCTCTTGTTTTTAGAACCTTTTATCACAATTAAACCCATTTTAAACGCCACTGTCGTATTTCTTATGTTACCCCCTCCTTCACATTTTAACATCTCCTGTCGGGGACGTAACAGGCCGCATCAGTGATCGGTGCATCACGGAGGACAAAACAGGTGATGCGCCCCGCTCCACAGCAGCGAAACGCATCAGGCGCAAATAAAAGAATAAAAGACAGAAAACATTAAAGGAAATGAGCCGACATGAAAGATCGGGTATTAAATTAGTTTTTGATGTGGCGACACCTGATTTGATAATGTTAATGCGGCCGTGCTAAGGACGCAGATGTCTGGAGCGCGTCAACAATCAGAGCTTTGCATGCGCAAGCTGGTTAAGGTTAGGATGGGGGTGAGGGGAATGTTAAATTGGAAGAGGGAAAAGGTCACAATTTGGTTAAATGTCAGTTTTACGGCGGGTGTCAGTACCAACGCTCTGGCACAGCGCGTTGCCCCCCGACACGCAGGAGATTGTCACCTGCTGACAGCAGGCTGCTGTCTTTTCCGTGGACTGCATCTTGCCGGTCATTATCACGTGACAGCGATTAGTCGATGACAGGCATAAAAAGTCACTATAGTGAAGCCGACTAGTGACTAGTTCATACAACCCCTACTGCTGCTCCCCAGAGTGTTCTGCAGCATAATCAGCACGTTCTCTTTGAACTTGATATCAAATTTTCACCTCCTCTTCGTCTCCGCACCTGCCAAATCGCGGTCTGTCACTGGCAAATCAAAAGTGAGACGGATGACACAACCGCTTCCCTGTGGTACTTGCTTGTTACCACATTCCACCCGGCCACAACAAAATACCGGCCATTATTCACCTCCGCCGACTCCGACACCGGCCAAAATATGATACCCGGCCGTTAGTTGAATACAGGCCAATATTAGAGGATTTACGGTATGTAGATTGTCAACGCTACAGTCCAAAGTCAATGATGTGGAAGTCCAAGTCAAATCCAAGTCCTCAACTTTGAATTTTCAAGTCATAATCAAGTTATCTGTCCAACTTCAATTTAATGGCATAGATAATAAATCAATTCCAGAAATTATTTTATCAAGTCAAGTCAGAAGTCATTAAAATAATGACTTAGTCGGACTCGAGTCCAAGTCATGTGACTCAAGTCCACACCTCTGTTATTTAAAGTGTAGTAACCTGAAGGGGTTACGAAAATTAAAAAGATGCACACCGCTACAGTTAACATTTAACTCTTTAACCTTGGAATAGACACAGGATTACATCCAAGCCGGCAGACTCTTACTTCTTTGGTGCTCAGCTCCGGACTGGGGCACTGCAACACCCTGCCGGAGGAAACAGCACATGGGAAACAAAGGTTCCGGGCTGATTGCCACCTCATATTAAAACATTCTCAACTCCTACCTCATCACATAAAGTTTGAAAGTCTAAGAAATCAAGACCACCATTATCATAAGAGTTCATTATAACAGATTTTTTTATATAGTGTTTTTTTCCCACCAGATGAAGTAGCATTTTATCAATATAGCATAGTGTTTGGAAACATTGAGTGATAGAGCAGCACATGTAAGACGAGAGATTCCCTCTGCTTTGGTCAATAGAATTCTGCCTTTTAGCGATAAATCTCTTCGTAGCCATTGGTTTAGTTTTTTCTGAGTTGTATTTATAATGGGGTCAAAGTTTAGTCGCCCTCTATTTGTTTCATCATTTGAGATAATAATTCCTAAGTAATAGTGCGTAACCCTGGTATATTATAAATAAAGGGAATGTCGCAGTGTTTGAGAGCTAATAGTTTATGTTTAAAGAAAGCCTGGAGGCAGCAGAGAAGCTGTTTATCAAATACACAACTAAAGGTTGATGGCTGTCTTTAGGAATAGGTTTGTGTCATCAGCCTGTTGGCTGGGAGTGCGCGTGCTGGGACTGGGCCTGCGATCTGCCCCCCCTCACCCCCCAAGCTTCCGTTTCCCGCGGAAGCCCCTCCCTGACTGTTAGCGGCTAGCTCCACACCCGTAAGACAGCAGGAGAAACCGGTACACGAAGAGGGAAAACACCGTAAAAAGAAGGAAATTATGTCAGTGGGGGAGCTCAGAGTACTCCGGTGACCGAACAACGACTCTCCCAAGGGAAATAACCGTTTCCAGATTGGTAAATCCAGCAGAAAACTGCTAAAGCAAAACAACTTCGAACCAACTCTCGGTCCTCGTCCTGCCTTCTCCGGTTGTACCCGAATGACCGGAAGGCAGCAGCCTTTCCCCGTGAATTGGCTGTTGTCTTCTCCGGTAGAACCGGACAGTCCGAAGGCAGTAGCGGGTTCTGGCACTGCATGCAGTTTTCTGAGTTCAGTTGTAGCTAGCTATTAGCATGCTAGGCTCGGTTTCCATAAGTTTTGAATGAGGCTGAGGCTAGCATTAGCTCACACTCTCACACCCTTCCTAAGGAATTCCAGTTCATAAGTCTCCGAGCGGCTCACTAACACCGAGTGGGACTCGCCTTCCGTCTCTTCTGGTCCAGAGCTCCTTGGACAAGGTTTTGTTGAGTTCCTACGGTTTAGAGTGAGTGTGTGTTTGGAGGATTCAGGGGTAAATAAACCAGAATCAGCTGTCGGGCACTTAGTTGATGTTGCATGTGGATTGTCTCTGATTAAAATTCATTCACAGATTCTGTCAAATATTTCAGCTGAAAGTTTTACCGCAATGGACCACGCACCGAGCCTCATCCTGTGGTCTAATAATGAAGCTGTGATCTTTTTCCACAGAAACCATGAAATCATACTGCTGCCAGATTCACAGTTAGAGACGGACTCTAGATCCACTATGGGCTTTGGGCGGGACCTCACCAACTCCTATGAGGGTCTACTGAAGCTGCAGGACTGGGAATTGAAGGTATGTCCCAGTCAGCTGTGGGTAACTGTTTAGGAGACCATGTAATCTGGATCATGTGCAGTAAATGGTCTGTATGTGTATGGCGCCTTCTTAGGGTTCTACAACCCCTCAAGGCACTTCACAACACATTAGGGTTGTCGCGGTGTGAAAATTTAACCTCACGGTTATTGTGACTAAAATTACCACGGTTTTCGGTATTATCGCGGTGTTTTTTAAACATGTTACATTTTCAGACAACTAAATAAACCCTGTATATCAGGAAAATATTGTCCTCAGTTTGTGTCTAAATTTTGCCTAAAATTTGTTATTTTGTAATTATGTTGTTTATTTGTTTACATTTTTCTCCTTTAGTCTTTAAAATAGCAATATTTGCCCTTAACTTCTTAATTTTTGTCTGTTTGGTGGCATCATTTTAAAAATATTAGACCAGATGATAGTCAGTACTCAGGTAGCCTTCTAATCAGATACTTTTTACCCTTACTTGAGTAAAAACCCTATATCAGGAAAATATTGTCCTCGGTTTGTGTCCTTCCAGTGAGCTTTGCAGATGTGGGAAAATGTCATCAGGCAGTAATCATTGTTCAATTCATAATTATTCTCGGAGAGAGACCAACTCTTATCTGCCCCTGGGAGCCCCGTAATGCATAGCGTCATTTCAACATGGGGGTGTCCGCGACACGGTTTATATGCAGGTAGCGGCGCTGTGGCTGCTTTATAAAGTGACTCGTTGCATTCTCCCTCAACCCAAATCCTCGGATCACGCATTTTAGCTAAAACGCTAACGTTAACTTGCCTTGCGTTGACTGTAGAGTTGTGGGTGATGGTCACGCAGATGTGTCATGAGATTTGAAGCGTTGCTGCCTTTCACAGACACTTTTCCTGCACGTGCTGCAAACAGGATAGCCGTCTTCTATCAACTGCCCCTCGGCATTCTTCAAATATCCAAAAAATGCCCGTACTTCCCACTCTGTCTTCTTTGAGGGATAAAAAATGTCCTGAGCGCTGCCGTCTCCTCCTTTGGCCATTATTTCAGCTTTAGCTTCAAGAAAGTTTTGGTTGTAAACAACAAAGTGCGCATGTGCCGCCGGCAACTTCAGCAGATGATACGGTGGCTGGTAAGGGTCACTGCGCCTACACCGCAGCCACGGCAATCCACCGAGATAATATATCTTTTTTAAAAACAAGACTGTTATTATTTTTGTCAACTTTTTTACCGGGGTTTACCGCCACACCGGTTACCGTGACAACCCTACAACACAATCAGTCATTCACCCATTCACACACTCTCACACCCTGGTGGTGGTGAGCTACGTTGTAGCCACAGCTGCCCCAGTGAGAGCGAAGTCATTTCTGCTGTTTCTGAATTACAAAGTAAATACTCATGTGATGGCTTAGATATGTATATCGTTAAAGAAACCGTTCAATTTATTATTAGTCCATTAAAATATTTAATTTATCCTTCAATACAGGTTTGGTTCCAGATAAAACGAAAGTGACAAAAATTATTCCTGTCTTTAAATCTGGGGAAAAGCGTTGCCCCACAAATTATACGCCTATAGCCTTGCATTCTCAATTTTCAAACATTTTGGAGAAGCTTTTTGTTAAAAAACTTGATTATGTTTTAGAAAAACATTCTTTAATACATGATAACCAGTATGGGTTTCAAAGTACCCGCTCAATAGCTGTGGCACTGATAAAAATCACAGAGGACATTACAAGTGAATTGGAGAATAGGAATTATACAGTTGGAATTTTTATAGATCTTAAAAGGGTTTTTGACACTAATCATGGTATTTGAAATAGAAATTACAGATGTATGGAATTAGAGGAGCAGGTTTTATTTGGCGTATCAGTTACTTGGAGAATAGACAACAATATGTAGAATATATGGGTTGTAAATCTACGCTGGAGACAGTAAAATGTGGAGTTCCTCAAGGCTCCGTGTTGGGGCCTAAACTTTTTATTTTATATATTAAATGACCTCTGTGATCAATCTAAGATTTTACCTTTTGTTCTTTTTGCAGACGATAACATTTTTTTTGTTTCAGGGAAGGACTTAAACATGTTGATGAAAAGTGTTGAACAAGAAATGGTTCTACTTCAGAAATGGTTTATTAAAAATAAATTGTCATTAAATTTAAGTAAAACAAAATTTATCGAAAATATCTTGAACATGTAAACATGTCTGATTTTAAATGGAACCAGCACTGAGAGAGTGACAGAACCTAGGTTTTTGGGAGTAATCATTGATGATCATTTTAAGTGGAAGTCACATACAGCGTTTGTCAGAAATAAATGTGTAAAAACGGTATTGTTCTGAGTAAAGTACGGTCAATATTAAAATACAAAGCCATGAGAATTTTATACTGCTCTTTTATTTAGCCATATTTGATGTATGGTTAGAGGTATGGGGAAATGCTTATATTACCAATGCCTTTGTTTATTTTACAAAAGAGCTATAAGAATAATTAATGGAGCTGCTCCAAGAGAACATACCTTAGGACTGGTTCTGAGGTCTGGTCTGTTGAAGGACTTGGTTTCATTACAAACTTTATTAGTTGTTTATAGAGCAAAACAC
>SSNQ01000161.1:404295-441342 GCA_006942095.1 Nothobranchius kuhntae | reverse complement strand
GGGGGGGGGGAGAGAAAAAGAAAAAGAAATCATGATTATTGTTTCCATATCGCCCAGCCCTACATGGAAGCTTCAATCTTCTATGATCTCACTTTGCAGTACTTTTTGTGTTTGCAGCTTCTGGAGATGGTGAAGCGCTTCATGACACTGCGGGTGAAGAGTGATAAAGAGTATGCTGCCCTGCTCCTCAGCATGACTCAGCAAACGGAGAAACAGGAACCTGTTGACTTTGTGAGCACGGTCAGCAAGGTAAGCGACTCACTTTTGCAGGAGAGGGCCTTTCATGTAACTGAGACAAAAGCTGCATTCCAGTTGTCCTCAGAACTCGGAATTTCTGAGCAGGAAATGACATAAGGGACTCGTTTTGCATTCCAGCTTCCAACTCGGAAAAGGTGCACACTGCCAGTGTTGTTGAGTACTGAAAGAACCAAAAGAACTTAGCAAGTATTCCCTGCACCTAGATAATGGTGACAACCACGCCCATCGACAGTCACCACGTACAACCAGAGAACATCACAAATAAAATGTAGAAATGTAAACGCCAGAAAAAGTAAAAACCATAAACCGGTCCATTTTTGCAGCAATGTTTCATCTTTCAACAACATAACTATTGATAATGATAAACAACTACACTGAGCTATTAAAGAAAAAAAACCATATAAATGAGCAAACACTTAGGATGACAACTACTTCCTGGTAGCACTGGGTGCGGCCATCTTTAAATTGGGTATCTTGGGGTCTTCTGAAACCTACGAACTTGCAGCCCAAACTTCCACATTCATTTAGGCTAACTTGTCTTGGACAAAACGAGTTCCAAGAACAACAGGAATGCACCATGAAGCCTAGTTTAGTCTTCTCCATCAGCTAGTTTGTGCTCACACACACACTGATGAGCGGAGACAGTTTCCTCTTATACTTCTCTAGTGATGTGTTTGTGTTGTTAAGCAGTTTTCCACTAGGGCAGCCGAGGGTGTAGCGATTTTTCGGGTATCCTGCCATCCATGCAGCCATGTCTCTGTGTGGTTATTAGGTTGCCTAAAGCCTGGTTTATGCTTCTCCGTCAGCTCCGCAAGGGACAGACACGCACGGATTGACGGAAGCGTTTTGCTTTCATACGTCTCCATCTCCTGGAGAGTGTTGCAAAGCAATTGCCCGGCAGGACAACAGAGGGCGTAGCGCTGTTCTGTGGTATCATGTCATGTATTGGTCCAAGATAGTGTGTTTATATTGTGTTTTTTGTATATATAAGAGACTTTTAACACGGACATATTTGTCTCTCATTCTCCCACCTCTTCATGCGCTCCCTACCTCTAAACCCACGTTTCCTGTCATTTCCGTCCACAAATAAAACGCTTGCTGCGCATCTTTTCACTCCTCCAGTCACGGCAGGATGAAACGTTCATATTTTTAGAGTTTTTTCGCGAGGTATTCTTCAAGCTTCTCCGTGTCTGCCGCTAGTTATCCTCGGCTCTCTTTGCAATGGCGGCGCTGTAAACAACAGCGGCGTCCTGACCAATCACAAGCTTGTGTAATTCGTTTCGTTCGATGGATATTTAAAAAAGTGGGCTCGACTCCATCCGTACTTGCGTGCCTGCCGGCGCCCTACGCAAGGACGGATAATGGCGTTGCGTGTCTCCGCACTGACGCAGGCGGAGAAGCATAAATCAGGCTTAAGTCTCCGGTTGGCTCATGGGTCCCTGATCGGTGCTAACAGAGCTGTTTTCTTACGCTGTGAGTCGCACATGTTGTACTTGAGTTTAAATGAAAAGTAATGTTTTTCAACCACGGCAGTCTACTACTTGTAAAAGTTCATAATTAGCATTTCTACTAATGAGACGTCGACACGTCATACATATGACATCACCACAGAACCTCCTCTCCTCTAGCGTAGCTGCTACTTTCCACATGGCCAGATCTATGGTGGTTCTTCCCTTCTGAAGGAAGGCTTTGAAGTTTGCTGAACTTAGAGCCGTTTTACCTCCGCTCTTCTCCGTCTCTGGTTCGATGACGTCAATTTGGTGAGGCACATTTGTAGTCCTGAACGTATTTTCACACAAACCTAAAACAAGTTTTGCTCCTGTTAGAAAATAAGCATCAGAATGTGTTTTAAAATTTCATGGAGATCATGTGGCACATAGCAAATGAGATTTGACAATAGCTTTTATAGCCCCATTGACTTGCATTAATTTTTTATTCTTCCCGTGATTCATGGTCTAAACTACAAACGAGTGGTTTTACAGTTTAGCAATCTAGATTAGGAAAACTAAGAATAATATGTTCAAAAGAACTAGGGCTGCACGATATTAGGAAAACCTGCGATATTCGATAACAGTGCTTAATACTGCGATATCCAATCCAATCCATCCAATCCAATTTTATTTATAGAGCGCATTCACAAGGCATTACAACCAAACAAGGCGCTGTACATTAAAAATGTTAGTTAATTAAACCGGCAAAAAAAGTTTATACAAACATGTCGAACACAGATAAAAGATAAAAAGGAAATACAACAAAATTCCCAAAACAAACAGCAAAAATCAATAAGACACAGGGAGAATAAAAAATTAGAAAATGCATAAAAAAATAATATCGATATCGATATTACTTGCGATAAATGAACAAATACTAAAGTACGCAGTGTTGATGTCGTCTGGCGTGTGACATCTGCTCTGGGTTCAAAGCAAACAAAAACTAATGCATGAATTCCATTACAACATAACATTTTTATTGCAGAAATATGCAGCTGCACCTGCTACTGTATTAGCAGCAAAACAACAAACTGCATGCATGCAGTTTCTCAGTGACTTTAATACATCACCTCCACCATAAAACTTTTTCTGATGCTCCAAATACAGAAAAACATCCCTTACCAGGGTTTTTTGAATAAACGTATCTGAAAGTAAGTTTAAATGTTAAATAATAGTTAACATCACTTAAATGCAACAGCAAATTGTCTCATTGCTACTGAACATTTCCTCCACTTATGTGGTTATGATATAAGGCTGTTGCTGTAATTGGGAAGTGAACTGTGCTGGGCCAAACTAGGAGAATGTTAAGATTTTCTGAGGGAAAGAGAAAAACAATTGTCTACCTTTCAGAAGAGGAACTGGCAAAAAAAACACATGGAAAATATGTGAAAACGTTTGTTTTTAACCCCAAATTGAACAAGTTTACCTAGATCTTAAAAAGCAGCTCAGATGATGAAACTATGATTCTGATAACAAGCTAACAAATTGAACTTGCTCCTCTTAAGACAACCGGCTAGCAGAGCTTCTGACTGACAGTTTATGTGCAGCAGCAAATCAACTATCCTGATTAACAAGGTTATAAAAGCTCATAAATGAAAAATCACTTTGATGTGTGGGGGAACTTTTCCAGACCCTCTTTAGCAGGGTGGGACTGGGAGGAGAGTACTGTAGCCTTTTAGCTGGAAGCTAACTGGAGCCTGGGGCTAACATCACCACCCGGTGGAACACTAGTGACATGAAGGTGGGTTGGTTCACCGGCACGTGTCAGAGTCAGCCCGGTTATTATCAGCTGCTTAACGACAGCGAGCGGACTCGCGTTCACGTTTGAAAGCAGCGCTGATTCCAGAAACATCATCACAAAGTGCATTCGTTGCTCTGAGCCAGCATGACGAACAAGGGAACGGCGCCGCTAACTCAGTTCGGGTGTTGCTTTCCATCCTAAGGGTCTACGTAGGGGGCGGGCGTATTACATGAACGGACCCATCTGATTGGCTGCATATCAGAAGGGCTACATTTGATTGGTCAAATAATACTTCCGCGTAAAAAACAGAGCTGGTTTACAAAAAATTGAAGTATGACACGGATGGAAATGTTTGAACCAAACATTTATCGCCATTTTTGACGTGCTTTGCGATGGGCCTATCGCACGTCCTGTTATCCCGATGACGATAATTTTTTGATATATTGTGCAGCCCTAAAAAGAACTGTAACTATTAATTGGTAAGGGATTGATTAATAGGTCTGAATGAAAAGTGGTTGCTACTCCTCCTCCTTGCCCTGTACTTGGAGCAATATGATGATTTAAATAATTAGAAGGAGTCAACTCGTTTAAACTAACATAGTCCTCTTGCTGCAGCCAGGATTCTGTGAGAGAGAGCAAAGAAATCTGATTATCACAAATCAATTCATTAACTAAGTCTTAGAAAAGGCAAAAGTGATAACCCAGTGGCTCACGGACCAAAACGTTGACATTTTGGGTCCATGGCCTGGAAACTCCCCAGATCTTATTCCCATTGAGAACTTGTGGTCAATCCTCAAGAGATGGGTGGTCAAACAACAACCCACTAATTCTGACAAACTCTAAGAAGTGATTATGAAAGAATGGGTTGCTATCAGTCAGGATTTGGCCCAGAAGTAGTCAAATTGCAGATGTCCTGAAAAAGAAGGGCCAACACTGCAAAGACTGACTCTTTGCATAAATGCCATGTAATTTTTGATAAAAGCCTTTGAAACACATGAAGTGCTTGTAATCATATGTCAGTACATCACAGAAACACCTGAAACAAAGATCTAAAAGCAGTTCAGCAGCAACCTTTGTGACATTAACGAAATTATCGTTATCGACATTTCTGACTCTTATCAAGATAATAATAATAATAATCATCAAACTTATATAGCGCGTGTTTAGGACACTCAAAGACGCTTTCAAGAACTCTCACATTCACACACTGCCAGTGATGGTAAGCTACTTTGTAGCCACAGCCACCCTGTGGCTCTGACAGAGACGAGGCTGCCATTTGGCGCCGCCGGCCCCTCTGACCACCACCAACGCAGGAAAGTTGGGTGAAGTGTCTTGTCCAAGGACACAACAGCACAATACCCCTGGTGTGAGCTGGAATCGAATCCATGACCCTCCGATCATGAGGCAGTCCGCTCTACCTCCTGAGCTACTGCTGCCCCGATAATTTTTCCCATGTCAATAAATTCGATAATAGAAAAATGAAAAGATGTGTGAAGGTTGGCAACATTCGTGTCCCTTTAAGAAGCGGGACCACCTTTAGTCACATAAAAATGCGACTCAGTGTACTAGCCCCATCTAGTGGACAACCTTTGTTTCTGCATACCTGTAGTTATTGTCCATTTATTGTTATTAAGGTGAACTCAATATATGGTGATATATTTTAGGCCCTATCGCCCAGCCCTACATCAGGGACATGAAAAGACTGCAGCGTGCCATGTGCTCTGCTGAGAAGAAGTGCGCCATACAGGACCTGTACACCTCCAGGACATTGAGGCGTGCAGGTCGGATCACAGCTGACCCGTGTCACCCTGGACACAGTCTCTTCGACTCACTCCCATCTGGCAAGAGACTCTGATCCATTCGGACCAGAACCTCTCGCCACAAGAACCATTTCCCCCCTCTGATTTATGAACCATAATCATAGACCCGCCCACTCCAGCTGCTTGGTTTCAGTCACATGACCCGGTGTTGTGTTTGCACCTGAACTGACCCGCTCTGACTGGAACCTACACTGACTTGTATAAAGTAGCTGCTTCTCTAAATATTGATTCCCTATATTATCATTTCATTGTGTTTATTTTTTTATTCTAATTGTGTTTATTTACTTTTTCTTGCACCAAGTATCGCAGCAATTTCCCAATTTTGTGATTTTTGTACATATAGCAATAAAATCCTTCTGATTCTGAAAATCTGTTAGAGACGTGGATGGGTTGGTGGCGGCCCACGGGCTGAGTTCATGCTTCCTACGTACCTTCACCCAGCCGGCCTGAGGTCCAGGCTGCTCGGGTTCTACTGGAGGGCTGCTACGGGGTGGTTCTGATCTAGTTAGCCCCGCGCTAGCTAGATGGCTATGGCTATCTAGATGGCTATGGCTATCTACGGGCTTTCAAACAGCGCGGAGACAGGCTGGGTCAGGAGAATGACTGGGATAGTTCAAACTTTTCCCCCCACTTATCTAATGCTGGGAAATATGTCAACAGACAAAATTTGAATTTTGGGTGGAATATCAATATCAGATTGAGGTTGCACCTTTCCACTTTCTTATATTTGCAGCTGTGGCATGTCAAACTCAGCAATGAGGCATGTTGCAGTCTGGTCACTTTGGCACTTAAAGGATGGATTTTTTGAGGGTGGTGGTGGTGCTGGTGACGAAGTTAAAGAAAGCGACATTCTGGCCAGTCACAGGCTGGCAGCCTCCTTAGCTTTCAACAGATATTTAGAAAAGGGGCTCTTTGTGACTCTGAACCGACAGAAATAATAATGATTCTGTTTTTACAGTCATGGTCACAGGTTGTTCATCAGACAGAGGCACTGGGTCGAATCATGAGGGGCCATGCTGACGACCTGAACTCTGGCCCACTACACCGCCTTGCTACTCTTATCCGAGACAAGCAGCAGGTGAAGAAGAGCTACCAAAGTCTTCATCAGCAGCTGGAAAGTCAAAACCATAAGGTATTTTGAGTGTTACCCAGAGAGTTGCATTCTGGTACACATCTGAAGAACCTCTTCTGCCAATGCAACTTCTTTTTTTTTGTTGCTAGATAACCAAAACTGAACTGGAGAAGCTGAAGTCCACGTACCGTCAGCTGTGCCGCGATGCCAACAATGCTAAAGAGAAGTACCGTGAGGCTCTGGCCAAAGGTTTGTGTTTGCCTTGTCACAGATGACTGCTTTAGTTTTGCCATGCTGACTTCCTCTCCTGTGCTATCCACTTATAGGCCGGGAGGCTGAGCGTGCTCGCGATCGTTACGACAAAGCAACAGCAAAGCTCCATAATCTTCACAATCAGTATGTGCTGACAGTGTGTGGTGCCCAAATTCAGCAGGATGAGCATCGACGGCACGCAGCGCCTGCGCTGCTTGACGCTCTACAGAGGATGCAGGAGGACATGACGCTGGCACTGTGAGCAGGGTGTTCGTGGGGTCTCTAAAAGTCTTGAGTTAGATTAAAAGAAAATGAAGACCCTTAAGTCTGTAAAAAGTCTTAAATCGATTTAGTAAAGTATAACATTGGGTTAGTACTGACTTCAGTTTAAAATACGTTCATCTCATACTTGCCAAGTTGACGCTTTTTGGTGATAATCGCCGTTTATGAAACCAAATATAATATTGACGTGAAACAAAGCATTTTGTATTTAGGACAGGTGAGTCTTTGGTCGGGTTTCAGTTGCTCTTCATAAGAATTAGTTTCAGAAAAAGAGGAGCGTTCATCCTCTTCACAAACCATCTTCGTTAGTGGGTCACGGGTCGTCATTTGACCAGTCATGGAGACAGCTACGCAAAAACATTCTGTGCTAGCCGGTATCTCGGCATGCTACTGCGGTTTCGTCAACATCTCTCTGCGGTTGGAGACAAAAGTTTGTAAAATGAAACAAAATCCACTCCAAATACCAGTTTTCTTTAGCAGGTTTGTCTCCTTTCAGTTTCACCCTCAACCGATGTTTCCCGAGGCTTGTGTTCTTTTTGATTTGGGGGTGGGGGTAGTTCAAGTGTTGGCCCAAAACAAGTTTCCCAGTAATTTTAGTTGTCTTAACATTTCACATGTATGGAAAACAGATGCATGTAAACTAGTAGTTATTGTTCTTCTATGACCAGCTGTCTGGCTTTTTGTACCACGTGGCTTTCCTTATTATTGCTACTGCCTTGCTGTCCTGGACGCGACGTAACCCACCATCTGATCAAGTAGAAAACGAAGGAATGCAGTATTTAAAACTGTTTAACAGTGGATTTGTTATTTGCGATAAAGTCTTAATTTTATTTTTAGTAGATCGTAAAAAGTCTTGAAAAAGTCTTTAATTTGAGCAGGTTGTCCAGTAATCGTTAGTTTGCAGGTTCGATCCCAGCTCCGGACAGAGAATTCTGCTGTTGAGTCCTTGAGCAAGACACTTAACCCATCTTACCTGCTGGTGGTGGTCAGAGGGACCGGTGGCGCCTGTGCTCGGCAGCCTCGCCTCTGTCAGTGCGCCCCAGGGCAGCTGTGGCTACATGGTAGCTCATCACCAGGGTGTGAATGGGTGAATGAAACGTTGTAGTGTAAAGTGCTTTGGGGTCCTCTGACTCTGCAAGGTGCTACACAAGTGTGGGTCATCTATCAATATCATTTATACCCTGGTGTGTCACATGAGCTGGCTCTGGGTAACAAAATCACGATCAAAAGTCCGGTGTTGCTGAACAGTGGTCAAAGAGCTGGAGGTCACTGAACTGGGTCAGTCACTGAAGGTCAGAAATTTGAGGTGATAGGTCACCAAACCAGCATCACTGGACCACAGCCAAAAGCCTTGCTTCTGATGTAATCTTCTGTAAACTCAGTAGCAGTACTGTGAGGTATTTCTGTGTACTCTTACAGCAAAAGTATTCTGGAGGAGTACTGTGAGATCAGCAGTCTGTTGACAGAGGAGATGGTTAAAGTCCACCAGGAGATCTCGGCGGCAGTCCAGCAAATTGATCCTCTAGCAGAGTACCAACAGTTCATTGAGGCCTACAGGTCAGTCTGGACCAACACTGGTTGCTGTGGAAACAGCCTGGTTGTCGAGGTAACTATCAGTTTGTGCTAATTCCAGGTGTCCTGAGACTCCAGAGGCGAGTGTGGAGTTTGATGCAACTCTATTGGAGGAAACCGACAATATTCCAGCCAATGAGATCCTGTGGAACACTCTGACGGCTGACAGTCTTCAGGCCATGTAAGCTCAGACTAATTTAATGGGATATTTCTCCACAAGTGGGAAAAGGCATTTTGTGACCAGCCCAGTCATTCTTCTAATCTGTTGTTATTCAGTTAGCTCCATCTAACAGTGGAAGTGTGTAGTTTTACCATTAATCTCTGGAAATATCTCAAAATGTTGTTCCAAGTGAATAAAATCATGTCCAGTTGAAAAGTACTGGCAGCTTGGTAACATTTAACTATAAAAAAGGGATCTGAAGTACAGAGTGTGGGGCTGGTGTCTTTGGGGGACGCCATGTTTCCTTCTGGCTTCTGGGTCCTGCGCCTGTCGATGACGTCACAGATGATTTGCTGCGTGGATGCAGAGCAGGAGCAAAACGGAGAGAGAAAGAGGAAATTCAAACCATCTCTTCCATCCATTATAATGGGCAATGTGAGATCACTGGCCAACAAGATAGATGAACTCCAAGCCCTTTCAGGGACTCAGCCAGAGTATTGGCAGTGCAGTGTTGTGATTCACTGAGACGTGGCTGCAGGACCATATGCCCAGGGTCCGAAATTAAATGTTTTACTCACCGGCCAAGTTGGCCGGTAGATGATGAAAATCTACTGGCCAAGCATATTTTTTACCGGCCAAAATTATAAATGATTTAGATCTACCTAAAGCATGTTATTCTATATTATGTTGATTCCAAACAGAGTGACAAAATAATTAAAACATCAATTAATAAGGAAAACAACTCTTGTCATTTTTACTATTTATTTATTTTTAGAGATGTTTTTATGAACTCTTTCATTGAAATCTAGTCAGACTCCTTGTTTTCTCTGTCCATGAAGGTCTGGCCTCCTGCTTCTGACACCGTCTTTGTGCCAAAGCGTTACAGCCTCATTTGGGTCATAGTCCTTGATCTCTGGAGAACACAGCTTCACCATGAGAATATCTGAAAGTGTGTCAGGGCTAGGGTTGTCACGGTAACCGGTGTAGCAGTAAACCCCGGTAAAAAAGTTGACAATAAATAATAACAGTCTTGTTTAAAAAAATATATATATATATATTATCTCGGTGGATTACCGTGGCTGCGGTGTAGGTGCGGTGACCCTTACCAGCCACCGTATCATCTGCTAGAAGTTGCCGGCGGCACATGCGCACTTTGTTGTATACGACCAAAACTTTCTTTAAGCTAAAGCTGAAATAATGGCAGGAGGAGACGGCAGCACTTGGGACATTTATTATCCTTCAAAGAAGACAAAGTCGGAAGTATGGGCATTTTTTGGATATTTGAAGAATACCGAGGGCCAGTTGTCTGTGAAAGGCAGCAACGCTACGTGGCCATCATAATGTAGCCATTGTCTCACGACTCCGCCGTCTCCAGTTCGCCACTTTTCACAAAATCTTCTGGTTGCCACTGGTCCTGGTGGTTTTTCTTCCAGTTTGACGAGTTTTCATTTGGAAGGCTGGCTGACTCCAGTTAAAAACTGCCACATTTCACCGCTAGTTTTAACACGAAGCTAACCGCTAACTTGATAAACTGATTGAATGGGATAGGTGGAAATGACGTTGGATGCGGCGTTCACGTTTCGCGTACGTTTGAGTAAGTTGCATGCAGGCGGGAGGAGTATCAGAAATCCGTGGAAGATGACTGATAAACATAACTAATTTGGTGCAAACATTTACTCGCCAGGTGGCAGGTAGAGCTCAAAAATTTACTCGCCAAATGGAGCAATTTACTCGCATTTGGCGAGTGGCGAGTGTTAATTTCGGACCCTGCATATGCCCGATTCCAGTGTCTCTCTGCCAGGATTCCTGACTGTATGAGCAGACAGAGATCTGAAGAGGAGCGGGAAAAGAAAAGGAGGTGGAGTGGCAGTGCTTGTCAACAACAGATGGTGCCATCCAGGTCATGTTTCAGTGAAATGTCGTCTCTGCAGCCCAGATATTGAACTCTTGGCAGTAAGTTGTCGGCCATATTATTTGCCAAGAGAGTTCACCAGTGTTGTCTTGGCAACTGTTTATATTCCACCTTCAGCCATCGCTGAAAGTGCATGTGATGCCATCAGTTCCGTTGTCGCTAAGCTACAAACCCAGCACCCCAATGCATTTGTGGCTATATCTGGTGATTTTAATCATGCCTCACTCTGCTACACTTCCAACATTTCAACAGTTTGTCAGCTGCTCCACCAGAGAAAACAAGACATTGGATTTGAATGCATACATGTCCAAAACAAGACCTCCTCTGGGACAATCAGATTACGATCTTGTTTTTCTCTGCCCAGAATACAAACCACTTGTTCAGAGGCAACCCGTGACAAGAAGAACTGTGAGAAAATGGTCACAGGACGCTGAAGAAGCCCTGCGGGGTTGTTTTGAGACCACAGATTGGATGACTCTCTGCCAAGGGTATGAAGAGGACATCAATGCCATGACTGGATGTGTCACTGACTATATAAACTTCTGTGTGGACAACATCATACCCACCAGAACAGTGAGAAGCTTCGCTAATAACAAACCCTGGATCACCAGTGAACTGAAGAATCTGCAAAATGAGAAAAAAAGAGCGTTCAAGGAGGGAGACAGGGAAATATTGAGGAGTATACAGAAGCAACTGAAGATCAAGATCAGAGACAGCACAGAGGCATACAGGAAGAAGCTGGAGAACAAACTACAGAGGAACAATATCAGAGATGTCTGGTCAGGGATGAAGAAGATCACAGGCTTCAAGCAGAGGAAGGATTGCACAGATGGCAGCCTGGACACAGCCAATGAACTGAACAAGTTCTTCAATAGGTTCAGTTCAGGAACAAATCCAGCATCCTCCTAGCCTGTCAGGTGAAGAGGCAGCTGGAGAGACTGAACAGGAACAAGGCTGCAGGTCCAGATGGTGTCAGCCCTAGAGTACTGAAGGCCTGTGCAGAGCAGCTCTGTGGGATTCTGAAGCACCTCTTCAACCTCAGCTTGGTCCAGGTGAAGGTTCCAGTCCTGTGGAAGTCATCCTGCCTTGCTCCAGTTCCAAACAAAACTCGCCCATCAGTCAATGACGACTACAGACCGGTTGCCCTGACATCCCACATCATGAAGGTCCTGGAGAGACTCCTGTTGGTCCAGCTGAATAAGCAAACTAGAACATATCAGGACCCGCTGCAGTTTGCTTATCGCCTTGGAGTTGAAGATGCCATCATCCAGCTGCTTCAACAAATCCACTGTCATCTGGACAAAGCAAGCAGCACTGTGAGAGTCATGTTCTTTCCAGTTTTTCCAGTGCATTTAACACAATTCAGTCTGATGTACTTTGCCAGAAACTCCAGAAGACACAAGTGGGGGGCCTCAGCTATCGCCTGGATTAAAGACTACCTGACAAACAGACCACAGTTTGTGAGGCAGAAGAATTGCACATCAAACCAGGTGATCGGTAACATTGGAGCACCACAGGGGACTGTATTCTCACCATTCCTTTTCACCCTGTACACCTCAGACTTCCAGTACAAGTCAGAGACCTGTCATCTACAGAAACACTCCTCTGCAGATGTCGGATGTATCAGAGATGGACAGGAAGCTGAGTACAGAGAGCTGGTGGAGCGCTTTGTGGCATGGTGTGGAAACAATCATCTGACATTGAACATTCAAAGGAGATGATTTTAGACTTCAGAAGAAACAGGGTGGAGTCAAACACTGTGTCCATCATGGGAGAAGAAGTGGAGATGGTTGAGGAATACAAATACCTTGGAGTTCACCTGGACAACAGACTGGACTGGAGAAAGAACAACAAAGCCGTTTACAAGAAGGGACACAGCAGACTGCACTTCTTGAGGACGCTTAGGTCCTTCAATGTCTGTAGCAAGATGCTGCAGATCTTCTACAAGTCTGTTGTTGAGAGTGTGATCTCTTCAGCCATCGTCTGTTGGGGTAGTAGCATCAGCAGCAGGGACCTGAAAAGGCTCAACAGCCTAATAAAAAAGGCTGGTTCTAGGGATGGGTACCTTTGACATTTGAATCGATTCGGTACTAATTCCCGGTACCTACGAATCGATACCGGTACTTAACGGTACCAATTTTCGATACTTTTGAGTGTTTATTATTTTAATTCTCTTTTATAATTAAATATATATATTTTCTCAATATATAACAATATTTGATATATATCACGATAAATAACATACAACTGTTTGTATTTTAACATCGTCCTTGTAGTTTTATAAGCTGATAATTAAACTGAAGCAAACATCTTTACTGTGAACTAAATTTACTGCGTATCTTCATTCCTTTTGCCGTCTTTTTTCATTTAATTTTTCCTACTGGGAAGTTAGAATTTCCGAGGAGAAAGCGAACGCACCATTAGCTGATAACAATGGTAGCAATGGAAGCTAACATACCAAGCTAACGTTATCTTAAACAGTTTATTTAGCTGCTGGAGCAGATTAAAACAATGATGCCTCACTCTTAGATCGTTGTCACTGGTTTCACCTTCACCCAATCACCCGTCGCATTTAGTAAAGTGAAGCCAAACTATAGAGCGCGTTCTTGTTCTAGTCGGAAATTCGGAGTTCCGAGGAGAAAGCGAACGCACCATTAACGAAACGGAAGCTAACATATCAAGGTAACGTTATCTTAAACATTTTATTTACATTTTATTTACCTACCGGAGCAGATTAAGATGAGGATGTCTCACTTAGATCGTTGTCTGTCGCTGGTTTCATCATCACCCAGTTACCCATCACATTTAGTGAAGTGGACCCAAGCGTTAGCGTGCGTTCTTTCTACCCATGCTGCTGTTTACAACTCGCTCGCAGCGACCGATGACATAACGCTCTTGCGCATGCGCAGCTGTGTTGGCAAGTTCTCGTGAAGGACGGGTACCGAAACGAGGCACTGTTTGAAACGACGTGAATCGGTGCTCGGTCGGTACTATGGAATTCGGTCGGTACCTTAAAAAGTACCGAATTCGGTACCCATCCCTAGCTGGTTCTGTTCTGGGGACGACTGTGGAACCACTGGAGGAGATAATGCAAAGAAGTATTCTCCAGAGAATCAAGAAAATGATGGACAACCCTGAGCATTCTCTTCACAAGACTGTCCGACAACGGAAGAGTGTCTTCAGTCAGAGGCTTCTTCAGTTTCGCTGCAACACTGACCGCTACTGGAGATCCTTCCTGCCAACAGCCATTGTAATATACAACAACTCTTTGATGACTTGATTATTATTATTATTATTCTGAGCTACTACAGAAATCAATTTCCCTCTGGGATTATTAAAGTATTTTTTAATTTAATTAAATTAAATTTAATTTAGGTTTTTCGCTTAATCAGTACCGTACAGGGGAGTGAGGGTTTACAGTTATTAACCATTTTTATCTGTTTCCAAAATGCTTTGTTATCCTTGCAAGAGATTGTCTTAGCCATGGAATCTGCCCTCATGTTTTGCTCCTCCTCCTTAATGAATCTTATAGCATATTTGTATTTTGCATTTTTCAGCTTTTTATGCTCAAATATAGGACCGTATCTGGGTTTGCCTGCAAGGTCCCAGGAAGTAGTGGCTTCACGAGCGTCAGCATGACTTTGAGACAAATATGTATTCCAACCAGGCATAATTTTACTTCTCTTTCTGCTTTGAGTGAAACACTGGCTTGCATGAAGTAACGCTGTGACCATGTCACAGTACATGGAGTTTATATCTGTTTTGTGCTCAGTGTTTGTCAGTGTGTCAGTGTTTTTAAACACACACTTACACGACTTATGTATGAAGTAGTGTTTGTATGATTACATTGTGATTTCTTAGTAAAAATTCTATTTAGTGAGAGATAAACTTTATTGTATTTGTCCTAGTGAATCTATAATTAAACGGGTAAACTAGTAGTAGCACATTCAGTGTCAAAGAGAGTAAAAAGTTATTATCAGGAGAGGGAGAATGTTTAAGTTGTTAGCAGCAGTGTGCTAGCCAATGGCCCCCTCCATGAGGCCACCACAGCTCAGCAGAACATCATTGTAGCTTCTTCTGGGGAGAAAAACACGGAGAAAAAATAAAGTTAACAGCTGAAATAGCAGGAAATAATACAGTTAAAGAGCAGATTGTCGAAGAAAGTAGTCGAGTGTGGAAAGTGGTCAGTGTATCCTCCAGCAGTCTAAGCATAAATGATAAATGACCCGCACTTGTATAGCACCTCTCGGATTAAGGACTTAAAGCACTTTACACTATAGTGTATCATTCATCCATTCGCACACTGATGGTGATGAGCTACGATGTAGCCACCGCTGCCCTGGGGCGCACTGACAGAGGTGGTAGCAGCCTGTAGCAGCATAACTACAGAGATAACTCTGGATAACCTAGCCTTTTAGATGGAGGCATGTTGGAGGCAGGGCAAGGGAGAGCCGTCTTTACCGACTGTGTTAAGCCGGGCGTACACTGTGCGACTTTTTCACTCGCAGCACTCAGCTTCAGCTCAAACTGTACGACTTCCTCGCAGGGCAGATCTCACGAGTCATGTGCTCACACTGTACGACCCAGTTCTCGCATGCGACCTGACTGCTCACACTGTACGTCTGGTAGCAACACGTCGGCCCTAAAAATGTGCTAAAAATAGCAGTTTTTACTCAACACGTCAGACTTTTTTGTCTTGCCTGTTGTCCTTCGGGAGTGCTGCAGGAGGACACACAGGGATTTATGGGGGTTGGATGAGGAAAACGAAATAAAGAAAGTAAATCTGTGTTTTGTGATCAGTTTAATTTGACATGAACACGACAAACACGCTTTCTTGACAATCTTTGTGAGTAAAAAAACGTGTACAAACAAAAACGAACAGCGTGTGTTATTAGGGAAATAGCGAGCGAGCGGCGTTGATGCAGGATTGCGCATGCGCCATGAGCGGTTCTGATACTTTTTGGGTCGCAGCTGCTCGCAGCGCCGCTTCAACAGTGCGATACCCTCACGAGGGACGAGCAAAATATCAAACACGCCAGAAGTCCGTGCGACCTCACGACTGCTGATCGGCAGCTGGTCACGTGGTGTTAATGGCCTCTCGTAACCCCCGTACACTACACGACCGCTCGGCGCAAAACTCGCCCCGATGTCGTGGATTCTCGCACGACTGGAAAATCGGCTCAAAAAAGTGAAAAAGTCGCACAGTGTACGCCCGGCTTTAGGGTTTTTTCCTGCCTAACGTAATATCACATAGAATTGAGTGTTCCATTTTTGGTTCTTTTTAAAACACAGGAACGGTTTTTCTTTACCTTGCTGACGTTTCGTTTGTGGCTGCAAACATCCTCAGAGCTGACGCTTATGGTGGCGTCACTTCCTACTCCGTTTATCCGCGGGCAGCAGAGGACGTTGTCGCCCTCTGCTGCCCGCTTTCCCCTCTCCAATGATGCAGTCCCATGCATGATCCAATAAGTAAACCCCATCTTCTCTGTTCATGGTCCCACATCCACGTCTCCTTATCTCTATAGCTTCTTTTATCCATCTTTTGTATTTCTGTAGTTCCGTGTTTATTATCCTTGTGTTGTCCCAGTCCATTATATGGTTTTCTCTTGTGCAGTGATCATTTACAGCTGACTTCTTTATTGTGCTTTCTGCTTCTTGTTTTGCTGCTCTTGTGTGTCTTAAACTTGTTTCCCTCTCTCACTCCTTTCTATGTTCTATTGTTCGTGTGTTGAGTTGGCGTCCGGGTTCTCCTATGTATGTTTTATTGCAGAGTTTGCATGGGATTTCGTAAACGACTCCACATTTAAGTCCAGCTGGTATCTTGTCTTTTGGGTGTACTAGTCTGTTTCTAACTGTTGTGTTTGGTTTTGTTGGTGTGTTTATGTTGTGTTTTTTCATTGTTGCTCTTATTTTTTCCGTTATGCCTTTGATGTATGGTAGGGTTATCACTGGTTTTGGTTGTTGTCTTTCTGGGTTTCTGGTTCTTTGCTTAGGTTGTTTTTTTCTTTCTGTTGTTTGTTGTTTTCTTTTATTTATTGCCCATGTCGGGTATCCGCAGGTCTTTAAAGCGTGTTGTATGTGTTTGTCCTCTTGTTTACAGTCTCTTTCTTCTGTTACCATGTTTGCTCGGTGATATAATGTTCTGATTACTGACATGTTGTGTATGGTGGGGTGTTCTGATGTCCATAATAAATATTGGTCTGTGTCTGTTGGTTTCCTGTATGTGTTTATGTTTAGGGTCCCATCGGTCTGCCTGGTTATTTTCATGTCCATATATGCTATGCTTCCATCTGTTTCTGACTCATGTGAACTTTATGTTGCCTGTGTCGTCAATGTTATTCAAATGTTGTGTTAGTGTTTCTGTTCGTCCTTTTGGTATGATTTCCAGTATGTCGTCTACGTAGCGTTTCCATAGTTTTATTTTGCAGTTTGGAGGGGCAGTGGCTATGGCTTTTTGTTCCAGGTCTTCCATGAAAAACTTGCACAGGATGGCTGATAACGGGTTACCCATGGCGAAGCCTTCCAGTTGTTTGTATATTGTTATCGTATGTGAAGAAAGTGGAGTTAGCTACCAGTCCTATCAGTTGTGCTGTGTCATCTGCTGTGAGGTTAGTTCTTTTGTGTAAAGTCTTGTCCTGTCGGATTCTGTTAACTGCTATGTCTATGGTTTTTTGGGTTGGTGTTTTTGTGAACAGGGATGTGACGTCATGTGAGATGAGTATGTCGTTGTCTTCTATTGTAATCTCTTAGTTCTTTAGCCAGTTCTGTGCTATTTTTGTTGATCTGTGTTACCTAGTAATGGGCTGACGATTTCTTTTGCCATGTTGTATGTTGGTGTACCTGTGCTGTCTACTATTGGTCTAAGTGGGGTGTTTTGTTTGTGTATTTTTGGCGTTCCATAGATTCTTGGTATTATGTTTGCTGTAGGAATCCAGTGTTTGTACATTTTTTCTGTTATTTTGCCTTTTTCGTGCAGTGGCTTCAGTTACTTTTTCATGTTTTTCTTAATGCTTTCTGTTGGGTCTTTTTTAAGTATTTTGTATGTATTTTTGACCTCTAACATCTGTTTCATCTGTTGTTTATATTTTTCTTTGTCCATAACTACTGAAGTTCTTCCTTTGTCTGCCGGTAGAATAATTTTCTGTTCGTTTTTGGATAATGCTGTCATGCTGATTGTTCTTCTTTTGTAATATTGCTGTGTTGAATTTTGCTGCTCTTTAATATCCCAACAACGTTATTTCCGAGTTCTGCTTTCTTTCCCTCATCTGTGATCTGTTGACTTGCTAGTTCTGTTGCTACAATAAATTCATCATATGGTATTTTCTTTGGTGTTACTGCAAAATTTAAGAGGGGAGATTGGGCAGCAGAGGGCGACAACGTCCTCGGAGTAGGAAGTGACGCCACCATCAGCGTCAGCTCTGAGGATGTTTTGCAGTCAGCAAACGAAACATACGTCAGCAAGATAAAGAAAAACCTTTCCTGTGTTTTAAAAAGAACCAAAAATGGAATTAGAAACTAAACACAGTAAGAACACACCAAAGATGTTTAAGGAAATGAGTGTTGTCTTTTTTAGCTTTGCAAAGGGGAGAGGGCAATGGAGAAGTTACACAGCATACAGTCGTGACTCTACTCTAGTGCCCAACTCCAAAGTTCTCCCCTGCATGGCTCGTTTTTTTCAAACACAGAAACACATGGGTGGGGTTACACATTACAATGATATGTTGTGTTAAGATAGCTGCAACGTAACGTGGAACTGAAACATAATGTTCCAGACACAAAACTGCGGGTGACTGTGTGTAAATGTGGGTGAATTGTCCGCATGAATGTGGATGAATCGTCAGAATGAGGAATAAACATCACATACATATGTCACATCGTCACAGTGTCCCGATTGATCATGCGCCCTGGCTACTTGGCCAAGGGGATGTCCCTTTGGCTGACTGGTTAGAGCGTATGACTCTCACCCGGGAGTCTGGGGATCGAATCCCGCCCGGGCCCTCGTTTATCCACCTTGCCACATTTGGCGTTGTTGGCAGGATCCAGGCTTTGAGAGCGGCTGTTGGAGCCAAATAAATTAGCCATGATGATGCCTGTTTACCCAGGGGCCCCTTGGCCAAGTAGCCAGGGCGCATGATCAATCGGGACACTGTGACAGGACGCTCACACTGTCACATCTTCCCCCCTGTTTCCACAAGCACGTCCTCGTGCTCCCGCGCAGGGTGCCACAAATTTCACATCCATGGACCTACTTGACAGTACTGCATGGATCCTGCCAACAATGCCAAATGTGGCAAGGTGGAGTTACACCAGGTAAAGTTGAGAGCGACTGCCAGAGATCAAAGGAATCAGCTGTTAACCACCGAACCAGGGTTTATTCAAATTACTAATTAAAACATCACTAAAAAGCCTTAGGCCAGTCACTAAAACGGTTGCCGGAACTGGGCCCGGTGAGAGTCTGCAACCTTATCTGGACGCTGCAGGGCAGATTCCTCCTTCAAGACGCTTGTCCGCCACGCCGCCATTTTCCTCTTCCCTCAATAGCTCGCCTCCTCCTTCAAGACGCGTGTCTGCCGCACCGCCGTTTCCCCCAATCGCCTGTTTCCTCCTGCAGATCAGTCACTGGCTCGGCCGTGCCACGCCGTCGTCCACCTCCGTTGCGGGTCCACCTGTCAGTGAATTTTAACGGCAGTCACTGCTCGATCGCACACCACGGGTCACACCTTGTTACAGGCCGCTACTCACACTCCAGGGCAGAGGAATACACTGCCCACATCTCCATGAAGCCTCGTCACAGACAATCGGTGTCCTTTCACCCGGCGACTCTCCACTTCTGCCGCCGTCTCCACCGAGGACGCTCCTAATCTGCCACCGGTGCAGATAATTGCCCCGATCCGGATGTCTTCTGTCCAAGCTTGTCAAAATAAAATCACACATCCTCCCAGTTTCCTGGGTTCTCCAAAATAAAAGCATCCCATGCACTAAAACGAAGTAAAAAGAATACACACTAAAAATACTTCACACTGGAAGGAAAAACACAATAAACACTGACTTTGACCATATGACACATACATGGTCATACATATTACGAGATAAATGGTACATAAAAACTCAACATCTCCCTCCTGTTTATCAAGTAATATTTGTGCTAATTAAGGTAGAAATAACCTAAGGAACATCAGTTAAACACCTCTTATGGAAACATTTTCGGTGAAAACATAACAGGTTACGTAAGATATAGCAACTTGTATGTTTTGGACACCCGAGTGAAGAGAGGAGCGGAGCTGTCAACTGATCACCACCTGGTGGTGAGTTGGATCAGATGGCAGGGGAAGATGCCTCGTAGACCTGGCAGACCCAATTGCATAGTGAGGGTCTTCTGGGAATGCCTGGCAGAAGAATCTGTCAAGACGGTCTTCAACTCCCACCTCCGGCAGAGCTTTGACCGCGTCCCGAGAGCAGTGGGGGACATTGACTCCGAGTGGGCCTTGTTCCACTCTGTGATTGTTGAGGCGGTTGTTGCTAGCTGTGGTCACAAGGTGGCCGTTGCCAGTTGTGGTGGCAACCCTCGTACCGGTGGTGGACACCAGAGGTTCGGGGAGCCGTCAGGCTGAAGAAGGAGGCCTACAGGGCGTGGCTGGTCTGTGGGTCTCCAGAGGCAGCAGACAGGTACCGGATAGCCAAGCAGGGTGCAGCAGTGGCAGTTTCCGAGGCAAAATCTCGGGCGTGGGAGGAGTTTGTTGAGGCCACGGAGAAAGACTATCGATCGGCTCCAAAGAGGTTCTGGCAAACCTTCCGGCACCTCAGGAGAGGAAGGCAGCAACTCGCTCACACTGTTTACAGTGGGGATGGGGAGCTGCTGACGTCAACTGGGGCTATAGTCGGACGGTGGAAGGAATACTTTGAGGAGCTCCTCAATCCCACCTACGCGCATTCTGAGGGGAACCAGAGCCGGGAGACCTGGGGATGGACTGTCCAATCTTGGGGGCAGAAGTTGCTGAGGTAGTCAAACAACTACACAGCGGCTGAGCCCCGGGGGCGGATGAGATTCGTCCTGGGTATTTCAAGGCTATGGATGTTGTAGGGCTGTCGAGGTTGACACGTCTCTGCAACATTGCGTGGTCATCGGAGGCTGTTCCTGTGGAGTGGCAGACTGGGGTGGTGGTCCCCATCTTTAAAAAGGGTGACCTAAGGGTGTGTTCCAACTATAGGGTGACCCCACTCCTCAGCCTCCCTGGAAAGGTCTACTCCAAGGTACTGGAGAAGAGTGTCCGATCGATAGTTGAATCTCAGATTGAGGAGGAGCAATGTGGTTTTCGTCCTGGCCGTGGAACTGTGGACCAGCTCTATACCCTTGCAAGGGTGATGGAGGGGCATGGGAGTTTGCCCAACTAATCCACATGTGTTTTGTGGATTTGGAGAAGGCTTATGACCGTGTCCCCAGGGGCGCCGTGTAGGGGACGCTCCAGGTGTATGGGGTGGGTGGCTTTCTGTTAAGGGCCATTCAGTCCCTTTACTCCCTCTCAAAATGGCACCGGTGTGCTTGGCCTGCCGTTTTGGGTTAGAGCTCTTTTTGATATAATTGTTTTTATCTGTTTTTATTTTCGATGCAAATTCTCTGCTGATATATGAGTGTCAACAGCTCCTGGATCTCAAGATTTCTGCAAAAACCATATCTGGATCTTATAAAGACGGACAGAAGGTTTTGCCCCATTTTCTAGCTTCAGTTCCTCCGTACCTGTGCCGTGTTCCTGCGCCGCCGCCCTGGAGGAGGAGGCAATGCCGCAGGGGGAAGAGAAGTGGAAAGCTGGCGAAAATGAAGCTCTGTTGGGCAGTTTTCCCGGTTCCAGTAAATGGCACATTTTGCTCCCATGATCATCGGCGGCTTGTAAATCCCCCTGACACCTGGCTCGTGTCCGTTGTGGACTCTGATTGTTTGGATCGGCTGCGCAGTCCTTATTCGTCGCGTCATCGGCAACCTGGTGTAAATTTTAACAATCTGCGGTATGTTCTTCGAGCTTTGAGGACATCTGACAACTTGGGGAAGACGGCTGCTGTAAAGTTTGGTTTGGTGAACGCGGGGTCTCTATCAAACAACAGTTATTATCAAGGATTTCCTCACATCAAGTAGTCTGGATTTTCTCTGTTCACGGAGGTATGGACAACGCCGGAAAGTGACTCTAGCATCTTTTCTGAATTGTTGCCTCCTGGGTGCTGCTACTTAAATTCTTCACGTGTCTCAGGACGTGGAGGGGGGACTGCTACAGTGTTTAAAGACTCTTAAAGCGATTTTCCCTACCTCGATGTTTTTCCAGTTTTGAATGTCATCTCTTTGAACTTGGTAGGCATGATCCTAAGCTGTGTATGGTAATCTATCGTCCCCCGCGATACAACAAAGATTTTTTAACTGAGTTTGCTGGACTTTTAGTTGAAGTGTTGCCTGCTTTTGATAAGCTGCTCATTTTGGGAGATTTCAACATTCACGTGTGTTGTCCTGATAACCCCATGGTGAATTAATTTTTGAGAACTGTGGACTCTTGTAATTTGGTGCAAAATGTTTTTGAACCGACTCAGGAGCAGGGACATGTTCTTGATCTTGTTTTAACATCTGGGCTGTCTGTTTCTGACATTGATATTTGTGACACTGTTTTCTCAGATCATATGCTTGTACTTTTTAGCATAGCCCTCTCTGACAACAATCGAAAATCACCTGCTCGTTTCAGGCAGGTTAGGATTGTTAACCCGTTAACTGCTCCCCGTTTATGTGGCGAATTTGATATGATTTCTAACGACCTAGAATCCTTTTCTGACGATGCTGCAGCAACGTTATGGACTCAGTGGCCCCGTTGCAGCTCTGGAAACCCAGGGCTAAACGTGAGCCGTGGATAAATGAGTCCACGCGCAATGCAAGAAGAAAATGTCGAATGGTTGAGAAGAGGGTGTGATTGTCATTAGCTGAACTCCCTTGTCTTGGTTTTAAATGTCAGACAATAGTCATTAGTTTTTTTCGGTCTGGGATTACTGTTTAACCAAAATATACACTCTCAGCTTTTATTTAGGCAGTCATTTTCCTACCAAGTACTGATAGACAGTTAATGTCTAAACTTGAGGGATTCCACTAAAGTGCTTTCCCTTTCAGCCACTAAAAGTGACACAGTTTATAGTTCAAATTATTTTAATCACCAGATACAAGAAATTAAATATTTGGGTCGTATCCAACCTTTTGATGCACAAATTATGATGTTTTGATTTTCAGGCAGACCTTGCCTCCTCTCTGCTCACAGTTTCAACCCTTTATTTCTCTCCACCATTTTGTACTTCCTCGCAGGCATAATACATTTGTGACACGTCAGCGGTCACCAAAATCATGTATTCATCACTTCTCTGGTAATTTCAGATCCTTTCCACATTTCCTGGGTATACACTTTCATCCATATTTACTCAAAAGGTATTTTGTGAGTTTTTTCCCCCATACATACCACACGTACAAATCTTTCCATACTCTCATTTATCCAAGCAACAATTTAAGCAGACAACATCCAACACAACAAACAACAACAACAAGATAACCAGAACAACGTTTCTATTCAAGGCAAATTTCACAACCATGGACCTACTTAACAGTCAAAAACCCAAGCCAAGTACAGACAGCGTTCAGAGAATCTGTTAACACCACTTTACAGCATTCAAAGAACCTGTCAAAACCATCCTATTCAAGGCGGACGACACCATAATTTGAATCTCAATAGTTATCATACCGGTTTACAAAACCATCCTATTCACGGCAGACGACACCATCAATTTCTTACACCAGAGTTGCATTTCTAATTTCGGCTAAAATGCAGAAAACCAAGCCAATGCAGACAGCATTCAAAAGAACCCGTCAAAACCATCCTATTCACGGCAGACGACACCATCAATTTCTTACACCAGAGTTGCATTTCTAATTTCGGCTAAAATGCAGAAAACCAAGCCAATGCAGACAGCATTCAAAAGAACCCGTCAAAACCATCCTATTCACGGCAGACGACACCATCAATTTCTTACACCAGAGTTGCATTTCTAATTTCGGCTAAAATGCAGAAAACCAAGCCAATGCAGACAGCATTCAAAAGAACCCGTCAAAACCATCCTATTCACGGCAGACGACACCATCAATTTCTTACACCAGAGTTGCATTTCTAATTTCGGCTAAAATGCAGAAAACCAAGCCAATGCAGACAGCATTCAAAAGAACCCGTCAAAACCATCCTATTCACGGCAGACGACACCATCAATTTCTTACACCAGAGTTGCATTTCTAATTTCGGCTAAAATGCAGAAAACCAAGCCAATGCAGACAGCATTCAAAAGAACCCGTCAAAACCATCCTATTCATGGCGGATGACACCACTTTATTCTCTGGTCACCTAGGATTTTTGCTCGGTACCACAAGACAAAGCGACAAAAAACAACAACAAACTTGTCTCACCGAACCTCTCTCCACTCAGGGCTCGAGTAGTTCATGGATCCGCATTCCTAACGACGTCAAGGCCTCACCGATCCCCCAGTAAACTCAGCGCTGGAGGAGATTTAGGTTGTCGACAGTCCTCCGGCGTCGGCTCTTGGCGTCGCAAGGTGACGGGGCCCCGGCTTTTGAAGGACCAAATAATGTCATGGATTCTATCAATATGTTTATCAATAAACCATTACCTGGAGTGAAGACAGAAGGAGACAATGAGCAGACAAGTCAAACAGTTATAACTGTGGCAGATGCCGAAGCAAATGCTCCAAACATCTGTTCACAGGGTTTATTTATAGAGAGGAAGATAAGAAAGGAGGAGTGAGGTCATTGTGTGAGAGAGGGAGAGTCAGTGTGTGTATGGATATGAGCGGGACAAGAATGTGTGTGTGTGTGTGTGTGTGTGTGTGTGTGTGTAAGTGAGCATGCAGAGAGTCATTGAGCAATACATTACATCCTGTTGATTGAGTCCATGATCAGGAATTAATGAACATAGATTTTTCCATAACAGTCTGCTAATGTGGTTTTTTCAGAAGATGTTTCTGCATCTGCTGGAAATAAAGTCTGTATGGTCTGCCATGTACGATCTCAAAAGGGGTTAATCCTTCGTGTGTGGGTGTTATTCTCATGTATAGTTTTACTAGGTCTAGACACTCAGGCCAGGGCCGTTTTGTTTCTACCATCACTAGACAGTATTTGTATGGTCCACTTTGGTTGATTCAACAAAGTTCATGTGCATCGTCCGAAACAGACACTTGGGTTGAGGAAATTATCGCCTTTTGGGTCTCATGTTTCCCTGTGGGTTGTCTCACACAGATTTCACATGCTTTACAAAAAACTTTAAAGTAGGATTTTATTCCATAGGTGGTGAATTGGCTGTGTACTATGTATTCCATCCCTCCTGTTGACACATGACAAAGGTCATGGGTCAATATTGCTGCTGCTTTAAAAGGAGATTTAGGTAGGATGGGTTTGCCACAAACAGTATAGATGCTGTTGTCATCCAGCTGTGCTTTATTGAGCCACATCTGTTTTTCTGTGAGTGGTGCTGCATGCTGCATGTCGTGTAGAACTGTGATTTATTGTCCAGTAGACGTGACCATTCCACTTCTTTCCCATTGTTTAGCAAAATAGAACAGTGTGGAAAATGCACACTGACTATCTGTGTACACTGTTAAGCCTTTTCCTTCAGCTGGTGTGCATGCTCTAGTTAGTGCAATGATTTCTGCTGCTTGTGCTGAGAAATGTGCAGGTAATGATTATGCTTCAATAACTTAATCTGGTAGAGTTACAACTGCAAACCTCCTCTGGTTTTTCCTGTTGTAGTTTAGAACATGAGCCATCAACAAATCAGTGTTCTCCTTCAGTTAAAGGAGTACCAGTTAAATCTGGTCTGGGTAGCTGTAGGGACTCTGTGTCTTACTAAGCTGCTATGTGGTGTTCCAGCTGCTGCTGTGGGCAGTAAGGTTGCAGGATTTAAAACAGTACATCTTTTAATAATCAGATGTAGTTGTTTTTTTTTCTGCTTAGTGTGGAATCCATGCTCTGCCGTAGTTACACAGTCTTAGGAAAGACATCTGTTTTATGGTAACAGGTTTAGGAGCTTGTGTAATTGCAGTCTTTCTGCTATTTTTATCGGTTTTCCTGCTGCTGAGAGTGTATGTCCTAGGTATGAGACTGTACTTTGTTTTTGCTGACTTTGTTACCTGTTTGTCCAAGATGTGTGAGCAGAGATGGTGAATCTGTTTTGCATGCTTCTCATGTTTCCGAAGATGAGACCAATTACTAATTTTTCACCATAATTATGCAAGTAAATTCTTTAGAGATCAGACAATGTGAAAGTCTGGATTGTCTTTTCCTCAGTTTGTCTCTCATAGTTGGGATATGCCTAAGATGAAAGTTGCAGCTTCTCATCATTTTGAGATGGAGAACCCACACAGTTGGAGGCTAACTGATTATTTCTGATTGTTCAGGACAGTTTAGTACTGGTTTCCAGAAATGGTTGACCGTTTAGCTTTAATTTAGCTTCACATTGTAAACATTTCAAACATTTGATATTTATTTTAATGTTTTTATTTTATTTAATTATTTAATTTGTATTTCGTGAACTATTACACTAAATTAATTATTTTCTAAAATAGTAATTGTTTGAACAGTTCATCTATCCTGTTTGTTAACCAAATTCAGTGATAATGCTAATTGTCCTCCATTTATTTATTTATTTATTTATTTATTTATTTATTTATTTAATTAATTAATTATACATTTGTGCCGTTAACCAAACCAATGTTACTGTTAATTTTCTTTACTGTCTTTAACATTCTTTGGATTATCCTTAGTGTGTGTTTTTATTCAAATAGCACAAAATGTTACTTTCTCAGCCCTACAAATCCATTCAGCGGGGAAGACCTTTAACCTTCCGTGCTGTTTACACCAAACTCCCAGGAGGTTTACTGTAATGTTACAATGTCACCAAAGCCTTAATAATAAACTAATGTGGATTTACAGCAATATTGTAATCAGTTGCTTGAGAAAATCAGAGTTAGTGCCAGTGCTGCTAGACAGGAACAATATTCACGAACGATTTAAGTGATTGTGAAAATATCACACCGTTACATAGACTTATATTTGGTGAGACTGAACAACAAAAGAAAACCAACTACTTTTCTGGGAATTTCTGAGAGAAAACTTAAGAAGAAGAAAAGGAAAATATCATTTCTATAGCGCCTCTCAAGATAAAAATCACGAGGCGCTTCACAAAATCAAAAAATGTAAAAATATAAAAAATAATTTAGAAAATGGTTAAAAATATATTTAATGAGCAAAAAAATAGACAATTGTGATTAAAAAAGAAAAAATGTTAAGAAAGAGAGAGAGTGAATAGAACAGAGGGAAATCGGTGGATCCTGAGGAAGGTGGAATAGGTGGGGAGAGCAGAATAAAGAGAGAGAGGTGAAGAAGGTCATACAAAAGCCAGCTTGAACAAGTGAGTCTTCAGCTGCTTTTTAAAGGAGTCCACTGAGTCCACTGATCTCAGGCTCAGGGGGAGAGAGCTCCAGAGTCTGGGGGCCACAGTAGCAGATGATCTGTCACCTTTGGTCTTTAGCCTGGTGCTGCACAACCAGTAGGCTTTGGTCACTGGACCTCAGGGACCTGCTGGAGGTGTAGGGACTAAGAAGTTCACCAATGTAAGATGGTGCTTGTCCATGTAAGGCCCTATAGACCAGAACCAGGATCTTGAAATGAACCCTGAAGTTGACTGGCAGCCAGTGAAGCTGGAGGAGAAGCGGGGTGATGTGGGTGTGTTTGGAGGACTTGGTCAGAAGCCGAGCACAGGCGTTCTGAACCACCTGTAGACGGTTCAGGGAGGTTCTGCTCAGACACGTGAAAAGAGAGTTACAGTAGTCTAAGCGTGAGGAGATGAAGGTGTGGATAACTGTCTCAAGTTCAGAGCGGGACAGAATGGGACTCAGCTTAGCAATGTTCCTGAGATGGAAGAAGGAAGAGCGAACAAGAGAACTGACATGAGAATCCAGGGTGAGAGCTGGGTCAAAGGTCACACCAAGATTCCTGACAGAGGGTTTGGTGTGAGAAGCAAGCTGACCAAGAGAGACTCTGACTTTGGGAACCAGCTTGTCTGGGACACCTGATGAGGATCTCAGTCTTATCTTCAATTATCCTTACAGGAGATGTTAAAGTTCCATTATAGTTCTTTGGTTTGTTTTTCAGGTTGTCATCAACAAAAGCAGAGCTGGTGCTAACTCAGGAGAACCTCAAGATAAAGGAGGGGTTAGCCGATGACATGGAGTCCAAAATCCAGAAAAGTCAGCAGCGTGCAGAGAGGAAGAGCGAGTGAGTTGGAGGAAACTCCAGCACCATCCATCTCTCTCTTTGTCACTATTTCTCTCTCTCTCTCTCTCTCTCTCTCTCTCTCTCTCTCTCTCTCTCTCTCTCTCTCTCTCTCTCTCTCTCTCTCTCTCTCTCTCTCTCTCTCTCTCGTCTCAGGCAGTGGGTTTATATGCGGTGAGAGAAATCCAAATTATTGCCTTGAAATGCACATAAGCCCTTTAGTCCAGCCGAAGTCAAACCCAACTGGTCTACTCCTAATCAAGCTAATGTACTCAGTACGGTAAACAACACTGCCCTACCCAGAAGTGATGACACCATGGGAGTGGTCTTCTGATACTATCATAACCACAATGTAGCACGTGTAACACCATCAAAAACGACAATGTGTACCGAATCAGCTATTTCTCCTCTGCCTGTTTCACTCCCACCAGCGTTTGTTTACTATTTGTGTGACGCAATCAGCCAACCAGAAGAGTGCCTACCCAAAGGGCGCATGTCACCAACCATCATGGACGCAAACACATTCAATGTTTTAGTTTGTTTGTTTCTGTCAGTTTCTCTCTTTGTCTCTCTCTCTCTCTCTCTCTCTCTCTCTCTCTCTCTCTCTCTCTCCCTCTCTGTTTTTCATCAGCATCTCTTAATTTTTTTCTGTCCAACTCTCTATCTTCTTCCATAGCCGTGTTTTTACTTGAGGAGTTCAGGAAAAATTCTGGGAGGGGGTAATTGACCAGCAGACACAATGGCTTGGTTCTCTCAGCTGTTGTGTCTCCATAGGGTTCGCTTCTGGCCGGTATCGAGATGGCGCCAAGACTTAGGTCGTCTCAAGGCACTCATTCAGACTTTTCTCTGCTAACTTTCTCTTTTCCATTTTTTGTCTGCGGTCTTTGGTAATGTCCTGGCAACCTTTTCATATAATTGCCAGACACTTTTATTTTTCCAGTCATATGTGATCGGCCAAGAGGTGCCATGTATTTGCCTGTAGCTTTGTTTATGTTTGTGGGGCGCTGGACCGGACCTAAGCAATAGATTCAAGCCTAGCACGAGTTCAAGAAAGTTGAGTGCTTGTAGAAGAAAACCAGTCTCCACGCCCATCTGCGGCATCTATCTTCTGACATCCTTTAACTCTGCAGTCAGAGACACGAGGGTTGCCCATTTCTCCAACCTGGTGTCCCAGAGCAAAGGGGACCCCAAGGTGCTGTTTAACACCATCAGCAGCATCGTCTCTCCTGCCTCTCCTACAGCCTCCATCCACTCTGTTGCAGACTGTGAAAACTTTCTGTCTTTCTTTGTGGACAAAGTCAATAAGGTTAGATCTAGCATCTCTCCTTCAGCTTTATCGCTGCCTCTCCTGACTCCCACCCGGCCCGTCATCCTAGATAGCTTAGCTCCTATTTCTTTGCCTGAGCTAACTAGTTAACTCTTTGAAGACCTTTGCATGCCCCCTTGACATCTTAAACCCAATTTATACTTCTCTGTCAGCTCCGTGAGGGAGAGACGCACCCACATTGACTGAGTTTTGCTCTCTGGCTTCTCCATTAGCTGGAGATTGTGTTATCCATCCATCTCTTTCGACGGATAGTTAAAAATTGGGGCATGACTCCGTCTTCCTCTGCGAGCATGTTGGAGGGCTCTTGCTTCGACACATAATGGCGTTGTGTGTCTCTGTCCCGACGCAGACCCTGACCCTAAAAATGAGACTTTAGCCTCTTTGTGTAAAAGTGCTTTTTCAGTCCATTGGTCCCAGCGTGATCTCTATACCGGCGCTTCCGGTCGGTAACAAGATGGCGCCTGTGCTTGGCTTAGCCGCAGTCACCGGCCACTTTTTCAAACTTTTCTCCACTAACCTCCTCTTTTCCACCTTGCTCCTGTCTGCGATCCTCTTCAGTAGTGTCCCTGCTACCATCTCCCATGATCGCCAGACTCTTCTGTCCTTCCGTTCGTTCACGATCGCCCAAGATGCACTGAGGACGTACCTCCCTGTTTGTTTATCTGAGTGGCGCACTGGCCCGGAGCCAAATGACGATTCCAAACAGGGCGCCTCCAGCGATGTTTATCCGGTCCCGGGAAAACGTCGGAGGAAAAGAGGTAAACGAGCAGGAATCCAGGTGAGAATGAGACTTCTCTTAAAGCGTGGTTTATCTAGTAAACATTGGCGTGATCTTCTAGCCTTCTTGTCCTTTGTTTGGCGACTTGAGCACGACTTCCGGATTCCCGCCAGGCCGCGTTGCAGCGCAGTTTCTCCGTCCAAGTTTTTTAAGGTCTGTTTATCCTCATTCCTCAGTGGTTTCTCCTCCTGTTCCCTCCATAAGTGGTTTTTACAAACACCGTGGATCTAACCCTGCTAATTTACGTCCACTAACTCCAGCTGTTTCTGTAGTTTCTGATTCCTCCACCTCACTCAGCATGGCTCTATTAAATACCCGCTCTGTTAACAATAAGTCCTTCCTGCTCAATGATCTAATTCTCTCTAAAAACCTGGATTTTCTGTTTCTGACTGAAGTTTGGCAGCAAACATCTGATTATTCTGGTCTGATTGAACTCTGCCCGAGTAGTTATTCTTTTCTTAGCCAGCCCCGGGGTTCTGGTCGTGGTGGAGGCCTAGCTGTTGTTTTCAGAGACCATCTTCCACGTAGCTCTACAACCTCTGGTCACTTTGCTTCCTTTGAACTGCAGCTGATTAAAGTCGGGCGTAAGGACCCGTTCTACTGTGCTGTGGTCTATCGTCCACCTGGTCCAAACAGTTCTTTCCTTCAGGAGTTTAGTGACTTTCTATCCTCCACTGTGAAGCTGTCCAGACTGGTGATTGTTGGTGACTTTAACATCCATGTTGATGATCCCTCTGATCACTTTGCCATGAATTTCTCCAGCCTTATGGACACCTTCAGCTTTACCCAGCATGTTTTTGGCCCCACACATACCAGGGGGCACACTCTAGACCTTGTTTTTACCCTGGGTCTAAATGCTGACGGTGTTTGTCCTGAGGACGTTTATATTTCAGATCACCATTGCATTTTCTTTAACTTGTCAGTTTCTGCGTCCCCACCTCCTGCTCGCCGTGTGGTTAGTTCTCGTTTTCTTAATGAGAGCACAGCTAGCTAATGTTCTGCTGCTTTTGATCCACCCTGTTCTTCTGATAACGACCCAGATTCCTTAACTTCTCAGTTTAATGAGCACTGCCTCTCCATTCTGGACAACATCTGTCCTGTCAGAACCAGACCAGTTCCTGCAGTGAACCCTACTCCCTGGTTTAATGACAGCTTTCGCAGCCTAACGCGCCAATGCAGAAAAATTGAGCGCTTGTGGAAGAAAACCCATCTCCACGTCCATCTGCTGCACCTTCATCATTGACTGTTTATTTTTGTGGGAACCTCCCCCCCCCCAGCTCTTCCTTTCTCTTTCACCTCTGTCTCCGTGTCTGGTCAGAATTACAAAGCATTCAAAAAACAATAACAATAAAGTTTTAAGTGTCAGGCATGACATTATCAATATTATTTATTGTGACAACGAGATTTCTATATGGATCACACCATAAAACTACTTATTCTAACTAACATGGTAGTACACACTCCTCATCAACACTTTTAGTGTTATTCTAACTAACATGGTAGTACACACTACTTACCAACACTTTTAGTTCCTAGACAGGGTGTCCGCGGGGTTTTAAAAAGTATTAAAAAGTGATAAATAAAAATAGTCAAATTTAAGGCCATTAAAAGTGTTAAATTTGGTCTCAGAAGTAATTTTTTTTCCAAATTAGGTATTATTTTTTTCAGACTATCAGGTGTCGTATTCTGAACATCGACATAGAAATATATTCTGAATGAAATGTTTTGAACGATTATAAAACAAAACAAGCCGATTATTTGCTCCTCCCACGTGCGCTGCCCTGAGTTGCAAATGAAGCGCTCCTCCCACAGTGTTGCCAACTTAGCAACTTTGACGCTATTTCTAGCAGCTTTAGACCCCCTTCTTGACTTTTTAAGTCTTAAAAGTACCTAGCGAATACCTCAGAAACATCTCTGGTAACCTTTAGCTACTTTCTGGATAACTGTCGTCGACATTTCCTGCAGGTTAGCTAAACACTCCGCCTGCGCTCCGGACCGTTCTTCACGACTGTAGGAAAGGGAATGATGCAGTGATGTGTCGGTCGCTAAAGAAACGGCTCTCAGAGCTGGCTCCCTGTTGGATTAACCAGAGTGAGTGACACACACTGTACCTGCGGGCTCCTGAGCCGCTAAAAACGGCTAAATGTGAGTGTGCAGCTTGCCCCGATTGCTGTGAGACCGGGTTGGGGGGTGGGGGGTGCAGCTGTGGTTGGGACAATTATTACATTAACTGATGGAATTGTAAATAGTTTATAAATGAGGTAGAAATAAGTTCCTCAGGCTGATAACTAATCTCTATGAGGACACGGTGCTAGTGCACTCTCCTACAGCACCTTGACACGACTAAATAAATGTTACGCAAAATTTTGTGAACATCAATTTGCATGTATTTGTTATGNAATGCCACTGTATAATTCTTGCTGTCAGTATTTGCAAGATATTGGTATTTGGGTCTGTACTGGTTAGACTTAAATGAGTTAAACCAAGGTCTATAGCCCTTGGGTCATAAACTATGAGCTGTAAGTATATTGGTCTTTTTATACTGGGAATCAGGAGTTATTTTAGTGATCATCTTGTCTCTTGTTTATTTTTGCCCTGATTGTGCCCTGAGCAGTTTTATGACTGCATAAAAACAACAAAAAAAATCTACATAAATTGAAAAATAATCGAGATCTCAATTTCAGTCACAATAATCGTGATTATTGTTTTTGCCATAATCGAGCAGCCCTACTTTAGCATATCCGGTCACATAATGATGACGTCATATTCAGTAGTCGTTCTGCATCATTTCAGGCCTCGTGGTCAACTGTCTGAACCGCTGACAAGAAATGCTTGGCTTATTTTCTAATTAAAATAAATATGTGCAATATGTTGTCAACATCATTGAGTCTCTAAGTCTATTCTTTTTGTATGTTATATATGTTAAAATACGTGTAAATAGGTCGCTGATTAACACTTGCATTTTAGTGTTGTGATGGTTTTAAAAAAAATTCTGAAGGTAGTAAAAAAAAGTATTAAAAAGTAGTAAATTTTACTAAAGGATTGCTGTATATACCCTGCTAGAGACACAATCACTTATCTGTTGTAACGAGTAAATTAGGATAAAGGGTAAAAACTATATTAATGATGTCATCACATTTAACATTGTATAAACATGGAGCCTCACTTTAAACCAGCTTCTTCTGTCACAGATAAAACTAAACACTGCTATTGTAATGCAACACATCTAACCCCTATCTCACACTGGAAGCATCAGCGGTGCAGAACGGCGCTGCTTCAAGTACAACCCACTTGAGGGGGGGGGGGGGGGGGGGGGGGGGGTTAAAGATAGGATCGGGTTCTATTTTTGCCACGAGCCACTTCTGTGCCACGTCCATTCCTGCAGTAAACATAGGGCTAGACAGGAAATCACATAAAGTTTCAGTTTAAACGTCCGGCAATTTTCAAAATAAGACTAATGCAGCAAAGCTCACGTCTACATGTGACCTCATGGCTTTGTTTACCATCAGTTTCTTTCAGGAAGTGATTTTCAGCATGGACGAGGCTTTAGCCTGGCAGGGGAGGGGCACAGCACTCCTGCAGCCGACTCGCCACATCAACAGGAAATGATCAGCCATGTGAAAAGGCTCGCTGAAACATAAATGTGCCCCAGAAAATAAAAGAACTGCAAAGATGAATGTAAAATTAAAGTTTAGGGCAGCAGCAGCTCAGCAGGTAGAGCAGGTTGTCCAGTAATCAGAAGGTTGCAGGTTAGATCCCGGCTCTGACCAGAGAACGCTGCTGTTGTGTCCTTGGGCAAGACACTTAACCCACCTTGCTGCTGCTGGTGGCCGGAGGGACCAGAGGTGCCTGTGCTCAGCAGCCTCGCCTCTGTCAGCGCGCCCCAGGCCAGCTCTGGCTACATGGTAAAGCGCTTTGGAGTCCTCTGACTCTGAAAGGTGCTCTACAAGAGTGGGTCATTCATCATGTAGATCATGAACCCAGAGGTGTTTATGAATCTAGAGCACAATGTTCCTGCAGGTTCTGTCAACACATGACTGACCATGAGGTGACATCTGGGAGGCAGAAGCAGCATGCTTCAGGAGCATCACCTGCTAACTCTAGAAGTTCTGCTAGATGAACCCAGATGTGGCCGGCTCCTGCTAGCCTGATGCTTCTCTTTTAGAAGTGAGGAAACCAGAACGCTCCATCCGTTTGTGCTAAAGCTCTGCAAACACTCGTCTCTCTGACCTCATCCCTCCTTTCCTTTTGTAGTTTACGAACACGAGCAGCAAACACAGCAACACCAACTTTTACACATAAACAATCATGTAGTTAGTTTTTCAAAGTGAAAGAACTAAAACCTTTTAAACATCTCACAAAAGCATCTGATGTTCTGCAGAACTGTGGTTCTTTGTTAAAGTTGTGAAAGTTAAATACATCATTACATTTAAGTCAACGTATCTGTTGAATTATTATTCATTCACTTTTTCTTTTCTTCTGGTCATTGAACGCCACATCCTACATCAGCTCTCCCGGTACTCCGACTCGGTTAAAGTACACCATAATTCTACAGAATAAAGTTTTTTATGTTAATAATGTTCGTGGACGCCTTTTGGCACTGATCAGTGACGTAACTCTGTAGACGCAGTCATGATACGCTGACGTCTTAGCAAAGTCCTTAACCCTCTGGAGGCAGGCGCTAAAACCTACCTACCTGGTTACTCCACATACGTGTTTGATGAGCATTTTTAAATCAGAAGTACGCCTGAAGGACTTAGTTGTTCGTCCTTTTATCAAAACTTATTTTGAGCCTGAGAGGGTTAAAGGGCTGAATTTGTATGGAGAGACAACAGCTGAGAGGACCGAGCCATCGTGTCTCCTGGTCGATTTCCCAGAATTCCTGCAGAGGAAACAGGGCTACTATGTTTGTTATATCAGCTCTACAAACTAAATGTCATTATTTACTGTATTTCTATATTTACTGAAACTATTCTAACATTCACCACAAACCCTGAGTCCTGGTTGAGCTCCACACTGAGGCTCCTCAACAACACGTTCAGGTCCATGATGCTCTGTAGCTTGTTCTCGTCATGCCTCCTCGTTGTTAAAGTGAGGGTCAAGGCCTGGGTGGAGACATATTGCATCCACACTTCCTGTTAGGAAAACACTTCTGAAAGAGGCGTGGCCTAGCGGACCGAGAGAACGGCACTGAGGCGCATCAACAACACGTTCAGGTCTGAGTCAGCATCCTCTTGTTCTGGTCCAGGTTGGAAAGGCAAGGTTTAATGCTGATGTAACAAATCATTCAGATCAAATCTAAATATTTAAACAAATGTTCAGACCCTGTGTGCTGCATCACGTCTCTCACCCCTCCCTTCTCATGTTTCTCATCCCTCCCTTCACTCATCTCTCACCCCTCCCTTCTCACGTTTCTCACCCCTCCCTTCACTCATCTCTCACCCCTCCCTTCGCACTGCACGTGAATGCAGCAGCAAAAGTGTAAACACACACACGTCTTTTGAACTTTTACTCCGTGTGTGAAAGTGATGTAAACGTAGAAGAAGCTGTTTAAAAACCCAGGGGTCTCATTTATCAAACATTGCATAGAATCCTTACTAAAACCGTACTTAAGCTCAGCATAAAAAATGTACTTACGTCTAGTAGGTTTGTGATCTATCAAACATGGAGTACGCACAGCTGCACGCAATCTCCGCTTCATAAATCAGAGACTAACAAGAATGTTTCTCAGCTGCTTTTTAGTCAGATCCCGCCCTCACCACGCCCACTTACTGCCATAAATAGTCAATGCAAAGTGCCAAGTGGATCTCATCCATGTACATAAGCCGGCTTGTTGCAGCATTTTGATCATGACCGCAGATCAAGGAAGTGCTATTTCACAAGCAGAAATTCAGGTACTTGTGGGTTAAGTGGAGAAATGAAAGGAAGTGCTTTTGCAAATAAGAGAAAATCTGGAGTGGCACAGCGTTGCTGAAGCCGTCAATGTTGTGAATTCTTCAGAGAGATCTGTGGCGGATATAAAAAAACTAAAACTGCAAGCAGTTAGCAACGGGTTCCAAGCCAACCAGCCTCAGTCCCCCACCCAGCCCCGCCCTCACCTTCGCCATTCCTCTCGTGGAACACATTCTCCTTTTGGCGTCCCGTCAACTCACTTCAACCGTCGCAATGAAAGGAACACTCAGGATATGTCAAACCTTTTGCACAGCCTATACACATATCTTTCATAGGCATTGTTGACTTCTCAATCGTGATTACGATCGAATTCCATTGTTTCCTTATTAAAGAAAGTGAAGATTTAATAAGTGAAGTCATGGGACAGCATTAGCTCAGGAAGTGGAGCAGGTTTTCCAGTAATCGGAAGTTTGTGTGTTCGATCCCGACTCTGCACCAGCCCCCCACCCGGCCCCGCCCTCGCCTTCGCCATTCCTCACGTGGCCCCGCCCCAAAGACATGTTCTCCCGCAGGCATCCCATCAGCTCACTTCAACTGGCGCAATAAACGGAACACTCAGGAAAACTCATTGAACCAGCCCATAGGAAAATCTTTCATAGGCATGGCTGACTTCTCAATCGTGATTACAATTGAATTTTTTTTGTTTAATTTTTAAAGACCGTGAAGATTTAGTTTGTGAATTCATGTGCTGCATGGGGCAGCATTAGCTCAGGAGGTGGAGCAGGTTTTGCAGTAATCAGAAGGTTGAAGAATCGATCCCAACTCTGACCAGCGAATGCTGCCTCGCCTTTCAGTGAACCCCAGGGAAGCTATGGCTACATTGTAGCTCATTCCCGCCAGCGTGTGACTGGGTGTGTTAATGGATGAAAGAATCCTGCAGGCATCGTGTCAGCTCTCTAAACCGGCAGAGTGAAATGAACAACCGGCAGAATTAAATTAACACTCAGGAAATCTCCTTGAACCCTTTGCACAGCCTATAGGAATATCTTTCATAGGCATCGATAACATCTCAATTCCTATTACAATCCAGTTCCATCGTTTGCTTTTTAAAGATCTTGGAGATGTAGTTAATTAAGCCCTGTGC
>SSNQ01000161.1:379676-404235 GCA_006942095.1 Nothobranchius kuhntae | reverse complement strand
TAAAGATAGGATCGGGTTCTATTTTTGCCACGAGCCACTTCTGTGCCACGTCCATTCCTGCAGTAAACATAGGGCTAGACAGGAAATCACATAAAGTTTCAGTTTAAACGTCCGGCAATTTTCAAAATAAGACTAATGCAGCAAAGCTCACGTCTACATGTGACCTCATGGCTTTGTTTACCATCAGTTTCTTTCAGGAAGTGATTTTCAGCATGGACGAGGCTTTAGCCTGGCAGGGGAGGGGCACAGCACTCCTGCAGCCGACTCGCCACATCAACAGGAAATGATCAGCCATGTGAAAAGGCTCGCTGAAACATAAATGTGCCCCAGAAAATAAAAGAACTGCAAAGATGAATGTAAAATTAAAGTTTAGGGCAGCAGCAGCTCAGCAGGTAGAGCAGGTTGTCCAGTAATCAGAAGGTTGCAGGTTAGATCCCGGCTCTGACCAGAGAACGCTGCTGTTGTGTCCTTGGGCAAGACACTTAACCCACCTTGCTGCTGCTGGTGGTCGGAGGGACCAGAGGTGCCTGTGCTCAGCAGCCTCGCCTCTGTCAGCGCGCCCCAGGCCAGCTCTGGCTACATGGTAAAGCGCTTTGGAGTCCTCTGACTCCCGCAGGCGTCCCATCAGCTCACTTCAACTGGCGCAATAAAAGGAACACTCAGGAAAACTCATTGAACCTTTTGCGCAGCCCATAGGAAAATCTTTCATAGGCATGGCTGACTTCTCAATCGTGATTACAATTGAATTTTTTTGTTTAATTTTTAAAGACCGTGAAGATTTAGTTTGTGAATTCATGTACTGCATGGGGCAGCATTAGCTCAGGAGGTGGAGCAGGTTTTGCAGTAATCAGAAGGTTGAAGGATCGATCCCAACTCTGACCAGAGAATGCTGCCTCGCCTTTCAGTGAACCCCAGGGAAGCTATGGCTACATTGTAGCTCATTCCCGCCAGCGTGTGACTGGGTGTGTTAATGGATGAAAGAATCCTGCAGGCATCGTGTCAGCTCTCTAAACCGGCAGAGTGAAATGAACAACCGGCAGAATTAAATTAACACTCAGGAAATCTCCTTGAACCCTTTGCACAGCCTATAGGAATATCTTTCATAGGCATCGATAACATCTCAATTCCTATTACAATCCAGTTCCATCGTTTGCTTTTTAAAGATCTTGGAGATGTAGTTAATTAAGCCCTGTGCTGCATGGGACAACAGTAGCTCAGGAGTTGGAGCGGGTTTTCCAGTAATCGGAAGGTTGAAGGATTGATCCAATCTCTGACCAGAGGCGCCCCAGGGCAGCTGTGGCTACATTGTAGCTCATTCCCACTAGTGTGTGACTGTGTGTGTGAATGGCTGAAAGACTGATTGTGTTACGCGCCTTGGAAGGTTGTTGAACCTTCCTACAAAGGTGCAGTACAAATACAGGCCATTTACCATTTCAATATTACTGACAAAGTTTATTAAATTCATTAAAAATGTTTTCCTTTTAAATAAATTTACAAAATATTCTTGGATGATCATGGGGTCATGGGAAATCAGGTTTAGTCATTTTATTGTTTCTAAATTAAATACTTTTTAATTAAAACAATAACAATGAACATACAGGATGAGATCATTTGTTTTTTTTTACTGAAGAAATGGGGAGAAAATTGCCCAAAACTTTTGTGGTGTACAACAGCGCCACCTATTGGACCAATTTCTAAAAAAATTCTGTGATTGTTGGTGACACTATTACGGGTAAGAACTGTAACTTTCTGTATAGAATATAGATTTTTCATGAGTAAAAGGGCGAAAAATTGTAAAACCTATAAGCCACGCCCACTTTTAAATCATTTTCAAAATATAGCTTAAGGGTCCGATAATTAACATCTGTGCCAAGTTCTGTGGAAATCCATCAAGCCGTTTCACTGAAACAGACCTTTTGACTCTGTAGCGCCCCCTATTGGTGAATCAAAACAAAATTAAGTAGATGTTACTTACAGCTCATGCTTTGTAAGAGTCCAAAGTCTCATCGTCTAAATCTTAAAAGTTGTGGAGATATCATCAATTAGGACATGCGCTAGCTAGCGCACTGAATTTGACTGTTAGATAAAAACTGATATTATTATTATTGAACTAATATTAATGTCTTGACTGCTCCTTATTAAAACGCAGCTTCATCCTGTTGATAGATACCAGGCTCCACTAGTTCCTACAGGGAGGATGACCTTGCCTCGGAACCGACCTTTATCAGTAAAACTCCCTTGAGAAAGTCTAGCAATGGCTTTGTTGATTTAGGGTGCACCTGGAGCGTTAGAAGTTTAGACTCCCTTTACAGCTTTCCCACCTGAGAGTCTACGGAATGTCAAAGGTGTGTGCGTTAATCTTTGTGTGTGCTTGTGTGCTGAACAAAAACTGTCGGAGGACTCCCGGTCCGATGAGAGTGAACTGAGACCCGTGTTTGGTGTGTTTTTCCTCTCCACTTTGCTAAGTCTAAATTGATTGTTTATGATTGGTATTGGTGTTGATTGATTGATTACTATAACCCCCTGTGCTTTAAACTTTCCCTAAGGTAATCTTGGATTGATAAAATTACCCAACGGACCATGTGTCATTTAAGCAATTTTAAATATTTCTGCAAAATTCTTCATCACAATTGCTTAACTTCATGTATAGATCATATATCCCAAGTTTGAAGCTGATTCGATGAAAAATGACGGATTGGTGATTAAAACCAAGTTTAGCATTTTTTGCGATTTAGCAAAAAATCTAGTTAGGCGGAAATGGGCATGGTCAATACAAACGACATGCAGAATCATCCAAGGATCAAGCACATATAAAGTTTTTGACTGTAGGGCCTATGGTTTGGGAGCTAGTAGCTGAAATGCATTTACCTTCACAACAGCGACACCTAGTGATTGCTGGTTATGAATTTTCAAATCTGAGTAGCGGTCAGGATTTTCTACCAGACTGCCATGTCAGATTTTTTCTGGCATTTTCTGGCTTCTGCACCCATATGGAATTACCGGAGAAGAATAATGCTGGAAAAATAATGAAAAATCTGTACAAAAACAATAGGGTTTCCTGCCCTTTGGGCTTGGAACCCTAATAAAGTTTTAAGTATTAGGCGTGGCATTAAAGCAGAAACTTTGATGCTCCACCTGAGAGTAAATCTTTAAGGCCAGCATACCTACTTTTGGCTGTTCAGCACCATGGATAGCATTTGCCAGAGCCTCTCTAATTCAGCACCATGGAAAGAGGCATGCGGAGGAGCAACAGCAGCAGTTGAAAATCAACTCTATAACACGCTGTTTGCTACTCTACTTCTGTTGGCACGACAGACACCGACGAACAATTCAGAGCAAGTTTAAGGCAGCATGTTGGTTTGTTTAGGTCCTTTTTATGAAATTTTATTTATTCTTCATTTAACCAGGAAGGTCCCACTGAGATTAAAAACCTCATTTTCAAGGGAGTCCTGGCCAAGAGGCAGCAAAAGTTACAGTTACAAATTTTTTTGTAACACAGACATGTTATGTACACCACTCGGTAGTGCTTGGTGGAGCAGAAGAAAATGGTCTAATAATCGATTAAGATGCGGACATAAACAATTATGAATCTTTGAAGAAGCACATCATACTCGATTATACCGGCTGCTAGTATTAGGGATGGGTACCGTATTTGGTACTTTTTAAGGCACCGACTGAATTCCGTGGTACCGACCAAGGACCGAATCACGTGATATGAAACGTTGCTTTGTTTCTGTACCTTTTGCCACATACACACTAGCGTTCGGTATCTGATTTCACAAGATAGACAGCAGCGCATGCGCAAGAGCGTCACGTCGTCATTCGCTGCAGGTGAGTTGTTAACAGAGTAGGCAGCATGGCAGAAAGAATGCACTCTAAAGTTTGGGTCTACTTCTCTAAATGCGATGCGTGACTGGTTAATGATGACAACATTGACAAGGTTCTAAGTGAGTTATTAAGATAATGTTAGCTTTATACTTTAGCTTCCGTTGCTAGCAGCTAATAGTGCGTTCACTTTCAACGGGGGCGATGGTGGCACAGAAGTTAAGTGTGCGCCCCGTAATCGGAAAGTTGCAGGTTCGAGCCCCGCTCAGTTTGTCGTTGTGTCCTTGGGCAAGACACCTAGCCCACCTTGAATGGGTGAATGATTGATTGTGTTGTAAAACACCTTGGGGGTTCCAGGTATCTAGACGGCGCTATATCAAATATAGGCCATTTAGATAGATGATCAGGCAGGCAAGGCAGGCGATTGATTGATTGATTTTTAAGAAGCTTGTAGACTTCGGATATCTTTGATCCTATTTTCTTTGAATTGGTATACTTTTAAAATAATGTTTTTTTCCCCTGGTAAATAACTTCCAAAACGTGTGAATTGTCAAAATAGAAAAAAAATTGTGGTAAAATCGCGATATGATTTTGCTAAAACAAAATCGTGATATGATGCAGTCACAAGGAGACTCCAGACAGACTCTTAACTTTAATAAAATAATCTTATAGGATAAAACAGGGTATGATTGTATGTAACCCATAAAGTGAAGAAATTATTGTATGACACTACTAAAATGTATTTTCGTCCTGACTATAACTATAACTAAAACTAAGATGCCCACCTAAAACACTGTCTCTCTTTTGCTCCTTGTATTTTTCTTTCTGTTTCTCTCTCTGTGCCTCTCCCTCTCTCCTTGCAAGGAAGCTTAATAGTTTGATGTCTTTCCCCATCCAGCTGTGTTCTGCTGCTCAGTCAGAAACTCGCCCTTTTGGAGCTTCGTCACACTGTCCAGTCCCTACGCAGCTCTGAGGCCCGTCTCCTTTCCCAAAAATCATTGCTGGATGCGAAGCTGGCCTCCACCGTGGCTGCTGCACCACTGCCTGTTCTCCCAGTCCTTCAGTATGAGGACGACACTCGCTCTATAGGATCAACTGTAAGTGATGTTTAGGACCAGGGTATCCGCGGGTCCTTAAAAAGTCTTAAATTAGCTTTTCCAAATTTAAGGCCTTAAAAATCCTTAAAAATGACAAATTATCCTTAAATACAGTTTCCAGAGGTCTTAAATTACCAAAGACCCAATAAACAAGATTATTTTATTTCTATAAAATTGTCGTGAATTTCTAGTTAGTGTTCAGCATTTTTTGTGTACGATATTGGCGTAAACGGAGCCGTACACATTCAGTTGGTTGTGAAAGGGGGCTATTTTTAGATGAGCACATTAGCTGGTTAAGCTAGCGGGAGCTTGCGCCATGGGGAAGTGCAAGTGTAATGGTAACTGGATGGCTAATCCCACGTTCGCGACGTGGTTAGCACCGGTTCCAGGCAATAGCTGGAAATTATAGCTTAAATTAAATTTAAAAAATTGCTGAAATTTGGTCAAAGTGGCCTTAAAAAAGGTCTTAAAAAGTCTTAAATTTGGCTCCCTTAAACCTGCAGATACCCTGTAGGAAGAACCATTGCTTGTTCAGATAAACAGTCACTGTTTTTTGTTGTTCCTGCAGGACAAGATGAAGGAAAAAAGCTCTCGCTTTGACACTTTACGTCACTCTCTGGCTGGTATGATGCGGTCTCCAAAAGCCATGCTAGGCTCATCCACCTCGGTGAGTGCTTAAAGAAATCCTTAGTGCTTTCTCTGCCCCTAGAGACAGATGTACTGTCTTAACACACTGGGCCTTTCCACCAGACACATAAGCGTTTTGTAACTTTTGCGAAGCTTAGTACGCAACAATGAGCCGCAGTTGTAGTGGACAGGTTTGTTTCGGACTCAGAAGCATAGTGTGGCATCACTCCGCTATATTTAAGTTTGGAGCATATATTTTTGCAATATACTCCCAGTATGCGTCAGCTTAAAACATCTGGCAAGTATTAGAATTAGAAAGACTTTAATTTGACTGCATGAGAATGCAATGAAATTGGAAGGCACTCAAATGGTGTATTTGGTATAACAGATAAAGTCAACAAATCATGGATAACACTAGACTTGGATTCTCCACAGTTTGCCTACAGGCGTCTCTGGGGAGTTCAGATGCCACAACTACTTTAGTGAATCTGCTTTTGTGGGCAGGGATCACACACTAGGCTTTCATTTCTGTATCTCCTACATAGGCACAGGTGTGGCACTGCGCCACGGCTGAAATTCCAGCGCCACGGCCACCTGTCAGTAAAATAATAAGAGCAGTCTGAGTCAAATAGTGAAGGGGTCTAGTAAGATAAGGAGAGAGCAGCAGCATAGGCCTGACACAGGTACACACACACCTGAGGTGAAAAACGTAGATTTCACGTTTAGGGATGTTATTAACCTCGCTCTAGAATGAAAAATTTCCCTATTATTCATTTTCTTATTTATTACCATCAGATCCTCTTTTTGAATTTAATTTAAAAGTCAAGAGCAACAATCATCGCATTGTGTTAAATGCATTTGTGATCAAACAGGTGGCAACCCCTTGATTAAAAATTAATCAAGCAAAGTTTCAGCTCGCAAGCCCTTTGCAACTGTGCGAAAAGCATTGCCAGACTATTAAAAATATGGGCACTGCCCTCTAGACTTACTGCGCAGGACTGAGCCCAGTGGGAAAGTGCTGCGCAAAGAGAAATCTTCTCCACACTGTCCTGGTGCTGGACCACACTTGTCAGTCGCCCGAGGGTTGCTTTTACGGATGTGTATTGGTGAAATTCTGGCAATACGATGCGTATCATGATACAGGGGAGACAATACGGTATACGGTAAATGGTGTGTATTTTATACAGTGCCTTTGTGAGTCCTGGAACTCTACAAGGTGCTTTACAACACAATCAGTCATTCACACACACGCAGTATATCACGATATTTTGTGATACATATCCGCTTCCGGGTCGGTAATAAGATGGTGTCTGTGCTTGGCTTAGCTGTGGTCACCGGCCACTTTATCAAACTTTTCTCCACTAACCTCCTCTTTTACCGCCTTGCTCCTGTCTGCGATCCTCCTCGGTAGTGTCCCGGCTACCATCTCCTATGAACGCCAGACTCTTTTGTCCTTCCGTTTGTCCATGATTACCCAAGATGCACCGAGGATTTACCTCCCTGTTTGTTTACGTGAGCGGCACACTGGCTCAAAGCCAAACGCTGATTCCTACCCAAACACCTCAAGCGATGTTTATCCGATCCCGGGAAAACGTAGGAGGGAAAGGGCTAAATGAACAGGAATCCAGGTGAGAATAAGACTTCTCTTAAAGCGTGGTTTAAGTAAACATCGGCATGATCTTTTAGCTTCTTGTCCTTTGTTTGGCGACCAGAGTGCCACTTCCACATTCCCGCCAGGCCGCTATGCGACGCGGTTTCTCCGTCCAAGTTTTTTAAGGTTGTTTTATCCTCATTCTTCAGTGGTGTCTCCTGTTACCTCCATAAGTGGTTTTTATAAACAACGTGGATCTAACCCTGCTAACTTACATCCATTAACTCCAGCTCTGTTAACAATAAGTCCTTCCTGCTCAATGATCTAATTCTCTCTAAAAACCTGGATTTTCTGTTTGACTGAAGTTTGGCAGCAAACATCTGATTATTCTGGTCTGATTGAACTCTGCCCGAGTGGTTATTCTTTTCTTAGCCAGCCCCGGGGTTTTGCTCGCGGTGGAGGCTTAGCTGTTGTTTTCAGAGACTAATCTTCCATGTAGCTCTACAACCACTGGTCGCTTTGCTTCCTTTCCTTTCAACTGCAGCTGATTAAAGTCGGGCGTAAGGACCCGTTTTACAAGATTATAACAGCGATTAAAAATCACAACATAAACACCAACAAAACCGTATATGACAGTTGGGAAAAGATTGGTACACCCGAAAGACAAGATATCATCAGAGCAAGAATGTGGAGTCATGTATGAAATGCCATGCAAACTTTGCAATAAAATGTACATAGGAGAAACAGGACGCCAATTTAACGCACGAAAACAGAACATAATAAGGGGTGTGAGAAGGAAACAAGTCGACGACACATGAGCAGTAAAACAAGAAGCAGAGAGCACAATAAAGAAATAAGCCATAACAGACCACTGTACAAGAGAAATATAATAGACTGGGAGAACACACGGATCATAAACACAGAGCAACAGAAATTCTAAAAATGAATTAAAGAAGCAATTTAGATAAGGTGACGTGGGCATGGAACCATCAGTGGAGATGATGGGGTCTACACATTGGATCACGCATGGGACAAGGTCATCGATGAGGAGAGCACGGGCGGCATAGGGTGACACCGTCCTCCGCTGCCCGCGGATAAACGGACAGGGAAGTGACACCGCCATTAGTGGCTAGCTCTGATGAAGACGGCAGGAGTGGTCGAAACTATCTGCAAGGTAAAAATAAAAACCTTTCCTGTGTTAAAAAAAGAACTTAAAAAGGAAACAAAAGATGTTTAAACACAAATATGGTCAATGAGGAACAAAGGACTTCCTCTGTTTGGAATGTTTACATCAAAAACAAGCATGTCTAAGGAACCACCTTCGCTTCAGTTTGAGACGCAGATATGAAAACATCACGCCAGCAAGCCTACAGAAATACAAAAAGTGAGAGGACTAATTAGTTTTTTCCATAGTCCTGATAGTCTGCCAGAACTTTTTGGGGTCAGAACTACTAATCAGACACTAGTACTTATAACATTCTGATTTTGCTTTTCTGATTGACGGGGTACATTTGTTCCTTATAGATCTGAAAGATTGCCAGTCGCAGATATTTTTGGATGTCTTTGCTTTTTGCCAAGATTGACGTTTTAGGCGTTGTCAGTTCTGAAAGTGAAGTGTTGGTCCAGGGACTGAAAAGATTTAGACTTTTTTTTGAAAAGCATGTCTGTCTGAACTCGATGATATGAGTTTTTGAATTCTCGACAGTATGAATGAGGCTAATTCTATGCCATTATTCTTTCGCCAAGTCGTAAAAAGGCCAGGGGTCTCATTTATAAAACATTGCGTAGAATCCTTATTAAAACCGTACTTGATCTCAGCAAAAAAAAATCTACTTATGCCAAGTGGGTTTGTGATCTATCAAAATTGAGTACGCACAGCTGCACGCAATCTCTGCTCCGTCTGTATGACAAGAAGCGGTACAAGTGATAATGCTGCAGGATTTCATAATTTTATCCTTCTCAGCAGCAGCGCAGTTTTCTGACCCCGTTTTGTGCGTAAGCAAGCTTGATAAATGAGGCCCCTGCTCAATAAAGATGTTTAATAATAGTTCACTGGTAATTAGGGGAGGTTGTTTAATGTTTTCACCTTTGCGGACACAAGCAGTAATACAATGGTCACTAAGGCTTTGGCTAAAAACTGCAGATTTTTTTTTAGGGTATTTGATCATTTGACAAGCTCTTCTTCTTCTGTTGTTTTGATAGTTGCGCTCTCATGCCCTCTTGTGGTAAAATACTTTATATCACACCCACGCACAGCAGGATATGAACTGGCAATTAACTGGTTAACTATATATATATATATATATATAGTATATGTTCCTATGCTAAACATCACACTCCTTAAACCCAAATGAAGTCCATGAAACAGACATTGCACCGTCTTCTTTATAAGCACCAGGCTTAAGACCAAAGGTGATCTTCTCAGTCCGTACACTAGAGCCCTGCACTGAATCCCTAGGCCCTCGGGTCGGCCCGAGCCAACGCCTGTGTAATTACCTCGGACACGGGCCGGGCCGAGTGCTTTTATTTTTAATCGAATTCATAACAAAAAAAAACTGAAACACTTGAACGTAGCAGCACCTGCCTGCTTCTCACGCACTGGCACGTTAACTCGGTTAAGGTCTGTGTGGTTTATAAATGCGCCTATATAAACGAATTCTCAAACTGCTGATTGAAACATGTGCCCCTATTCTAATATGCCATTTTATGTCCACTTTGATGTCAGAAACCATTTGTTTATTCTCATGAAAACGGCAGCATTTGTTTTTCTGTGAATAAATTCGCTCTGCAGTAAAAAAAAAATACAGCATTCATTGCTGTTTTTTTCTAACTGGAGAGCGCATTTTCGGAGCGGCAGATTAAATTTACAAACGCTAATTGGGGGCGTTTATTTAATCTGCCGTTCTGAAAATGCGTGCTGCAGTTAGAAAATTAGAATGCTGCTTTTTTTTCTAATTGCACAAGAATGCGTTTTCAGAGCAGATTAAATTTACAAACGCATCCAATTAATATAGTGATCGTAAATTTCATCTGCCGCTCGACAAATACGCTCTGTTAGAAAAAAAAGCTGCATTGATGCTGTTTTTCTTTCTTTCCTTTTTTTTTTTTTTACTGCAGAACGCTTCTCGCAGATAATTAGAACGCTGAGCATTCTATCACGCTAAAACATTATGAAAGGTTAAAAAAAAGTCGGGCTCGGGTCGGGCCAGAGAATCCTGAAAACCTTTTCGGACCGGGTCGGGCTGGGGCTCCACCCCCTCGGGCCGGGCCGGACACTGGCTCAGATTTTAGGCCCGTGCAGGGCTCTACCGTACACCCCCATCTGGTCCTGACATATTACATCAAACATGTTTCCATAAAAATCATTTTTGTTCTCAAAATTTTTGAGCCTCTAAGATATTTAAATCATAATCGCTGCTATTTTCCGACTCCGAGTACACAGCTATGTTTCCAGTTTACTAAATGCAAGCACAGCATTGGTCTAAAATAATCACGTGAGTGCCGCTTTATTACTTTCTCCATCCATCAGTCTGTAACATTTTGCAAGTCATACATTTTAGTAAATTTTCAATAGAATATAAAAGTATTCAATAAAATGTAATATTCCATAAAAATATGGATTATCAATATTATTGAGCCTTAAATTCTCAATTGATGATGAAACTAGGTACTTTGGGTACGCCACGGAAACACTTAATAATAATTAGACACAGAGGCAAAAATATAGTTTATAAAAACCAATTTAAAACGGTCTACTACTATAATGGTGCAGAGTAAATGATTATAAATGATGAGTTAATATGATATGAGCAATGATGAAATATGAGCTTAGATGTTGTGTTAAAAAACCTAATTTAGTGTCGTAGAAATTTGTGATGTCTGGGTTGTAAATAAGGCTGGCAGAATGTTTACTTAGGTTTAGCAAATGATTAAAATTACTAAAACCATCTGATGCCCGGTATTTTGTTCGGTGCCTGTATGATGAGGCTTCTCAGCGGTCTTGCTGGCCACCAAGTCTCCTCAGCATGCGAGTGGTTTGACTTCCAGATGTCAAAGGCCGTATTGCTCTTAATCTGCATCATCTGGTCTGAGATAACCTCTGGGTCTTCTGGCGAGATGTTTTGTGTCAGAAAAGTTGTTTCTCTGATGGAGTTTTGCAATTTTGCATTGAAAGTCTGAGGCTACTGACCCAGTTTGGCTGAACTGGGCAGCTGGCTGGAACCAACTTTAAGAGGAAGTATTCCTTCTTTTGTGTTTGTTGTTTATAGATTTAGACAAATCAGAATCTAACAAGTGTAAACTGGACATTTACCAAGATCCTCAGACATCCCTCCTTCCTCAAAAACTAAGACGAGGCTTATTACATTTAATGTGAAGTAAATCTGTTAAACAGTCATTCATTAATATAGTAATATCAATATGTGAATATACTGATCAGTACCTTTTCCTTTTTTAGACTTGTTTTTGTATCTTTTGTTGTTTTATGAAGCACCTTGTGACACCACTAGAACTGTAAAGTAGAGCTGAGTCTAGCCCTCCAATGAATGTGTAGTAGATATGGGCTATATGTGATGGCTGTATCTTCCTCCCAGCAGCAGTTCTTTGAGGTGATTCCTACATCAGAACGCCCCCTGGCAGAGCAGGAGTGGTACCATGGAGCAATCCCCCGCACTGAGGCTCAGGAGTTACTACGGCAACAGGGAGACTTCCTGGTCAGGGAGAGTCACGGAAAACCAGGAGAGTATGTCCTATCGGTGTTTTCTGATGAGCAGAGACGGCACTTTATCATCCAGTACGCTGATGTATGTATACATACACGCCACACACACACACTGTAAAAGAGGGCATTTATAGGTATTTTTCTATGCTTGAGTGTATAAATGAAAACAGTATATGCACAAAATATGTGTATGTGCATCAATGTTATAAAAAATAGATTCTCAGATGCTAATCTATACTGAAATATTGGATTCTATATAAATCTGCACTGGTTCCCAAACTGTGAAAGGAACAAGAAAATTACAGCGCCGCCTTAGCGCTAGCGCACACACGCGCGCGCACACACACACACACACACACACACACGCACAGATGCTTACAAAACACAGTCGGGTGGTTCCACTTAAGGAGGTTGAGTCACTGTGATTTACTGTCGTGATTGTTCAGTAAAACAAGGTTGATTTTATATTTCCTCATCAGGTTGACGCAGTGATAGTTTGCTCCTGCTGTATTGTTGTGTGTTGTTTTTCTCTTTCTGCCGGTCTAGAATCAAACTCTTGTTCATCATTGACTGTTTATTTTTGTGGACCCCCCCTTTGTTTCTTCCTTTTTCTTTTACCTCTGTCTCCGTGTCCGGTCGGACTTACAAAGCATCCAAATAACAATAAAGTTTTAAGTATCAGGCGTCATGGACGTAATTTTGGGGGGGAGGGAGTTTTGACCCCTGCACTTTTTACCATCCAAAAATAATATTACGCTATATTAAATTGACACTGGCTGAGCGCTAGGACCAAGCAGAAAACAACCGTTGAAGCCGGTTTCCCATTAGAACATACTGTAAAGATACCTCCCCCCCACTTCTAAAGTGAAAATTACGTCCTTGTCAGGCGTGACATTAAAGCAGAAGCTTTGATGCTCCACCTGAGAGTAAATCTGTAAGGCTTGTCACCAGCATTCAGACATCAGTTCTGTTTGCTTCACAGCCAGACAGGACACGGGGAAAAAATAAGGAGCTCGAGTCATTGACAATCTATAACCCCCCTTCCCTCCCTCCTGTCCAACAGAGTCAATACCGCTTTGAGGGGACCGGCTTCTCGACCATCCCTCAGCTCATAGAGCACCACTTCTCTACTCAACAGGTTATCACCAAGAAGTCTGGAGTTGTACTTCTCAAGCCTGTTATTAAGGTAACCAGCTGTGCACCTACACATTTGCCCATATTCCTTAATAACAGTTACAGCTGTTATAAAAAATCTGCAAAAAAAGCTAGGCTTTGAACGCAAATACGGCTTTTTCACAAAACATTAAATTGAGGGATCTGCTGCTGTCGGGGTGGATGACTCCCCTGATGGCGTTTCCTTAACTTAGCTTGTCTGGCTCATCTGAGCTCAGCCCAGTGTGGTCCATTTTTTATCTTATTTCCTTGTGTGTGTGTGTGTGTGTGTGTCAGACGATGAGTGTAATGGGGATATAATTGTCATATTGCCTCTATATTATGGGAAGGGAGGGAATGTGGGCATGTGGGGTCATTTTAATTTGTAAAGCGCTTTGATTTGCATTTATTGGATGAACTGTGATTTATAAATAGTGACATTTGGAATTGTTTTCCTCTTGCATTTTTTTCTTGCTTTTCAATTAGATATTTTGTCAGTTATTTTTACTGTTTTACTGTTAGTTTTTCACTTTGACATGCCTCCATTCAGCAATTTAATTAGTGTTAGCCATTTTAAAGTGCTTAAAGGGACTATATAAGGAGTCTGACATTTGTATGCTTCAGATTGCCCCCTCAGGCCAAACATGTAACTGCAGCTTAAATAGTAAGCTCGTGCATGAGGCGCACGTGCTGTACATGCACACTCCTGAACAAAAACAACAGCTGAGTCAGTCCTGTGCGGGTGCAATTCACAGGTTTAGACTGCTCTACACATTTATAATGAATCAGGCAAACAATGTACTCTGATGTAGGCACGCTAGAGAAGCAGTCTCTGCGGGGGTGGGGGCTCCTCCGTGAGAGCGGGGGTGAGGGGGTTGCACACGTTCTGCTGCTGTTTCTCACCAGTATCAGCTGATGGAGGGCTCTAGTTTTGTTGCGCCGTTCGTGTCAGCGGACACGTTCAGGGAGGGGAGGGGGGCGGGGCATGACGCTTAGCCTGGCGGCCTGCCAAGCAAAGCCTGGCAGGCCGCCAGGTTTATAAAGAGCTGGGGGAAGCCCTGCTCTGCTGAGTCTTTTGAGGATGTAGTTGTCTCCCACTGATTCCCAACAACTTGAAAGAGTCCACCATTGTCACTGGGCTGTTGGATATTGTGAGGGGAGGCAACACTGTAGGGAGCTTTCTGAAATCCACAACCATCTCCAGTCTTAAAGGTGTTAAGCTCAAGTAGGGCCGTGCGATCTGACGTCTTAGGATCGTTAAGGAGTTACTAAAATTAGGACTATGGAAAGAAAAATATACAAGAAGCATGAGAAATAAAGGGTTTACCGGAGAATAGGAAGGGCAGAGGGGATGAAACGGCATTTTAGAGTTACCCCCAATAGGGGATAGCTCTGATATACCAATAAACATTTCATCATATAATCACACAGACAGATGGGTTACAACATCAGTCCACAAGAGGAGGGTGGGAGGAGCTGGGATCATCTTGTGCGCACTGTCTCCTCTGCTGCCATGGGTTAAGAGAGACGTGAGTCCTTGGTGGCTCCATGAAATCCGTCCTGCGTGCAAGTAGTGGAATTTCCGCCAGGTTTTCCAGCTTGCAATTCACAATGAGCAATGTCTGAGTGCATAAAGCATGGAGGTAACCTTCCCTGAGCTCGGGAAATCTTCCAATTGGCCTCAACAGCTCCACAATTTTCTTAAATACCAGATAACCATCTGCTCCAATTAGCAGAAAAACGGAAATCATAAATCCAAAAACAAACAGATGTTCAGCATCCTCCATGGAAAGACACATAATACTCCACTTCTTCCAGGAATCCAAAATATGTCCAACTGGGTGCATTCCTTCTAGACACGGGGGAGTTCTCTTCACTGTTCTTAAAGTAGAATTAATTTTGTCAATTGATTAGTGACCAGCCAACGAGATCCATGGTTTTGTAAAATTTAAACATTTTCTGAAAGAATGCAAAGAATTTCTCTGAGACATGGACAGGGCATAGAGCCTTGGGAAGGTAAGGAAGGAGGAGAAAAGGCATCTGATCACTCCAAGGAGCAGAAAAGAAATACTTGGTAGCGGTAGACTGGCAGTAACTGAGGCTGTTTTCTGCAGGACAAGAAATGGATCCTGAACCATGAGGATGTGGTGCTAGGCGAGTTGCTGGGAAAGGTGACCTAACTTCCTTTCATTTTCCTGGCATTTGTTAAGGTTTTATTTTAAAAAACAAAAAATGTTTTGTCCCATCATACCCCTCACCCATCTGTCACTAGGGTAACTTCGGTGAAGTTTTCAAAGGAACACTGCTGCGTGACAAAATGCTGGTTGCGGTCAAAACTTGTAAGGAAGATTTACCTCCAGAGCTGAAGATCCGTTTCCTATCTGAAGCCAGGTAAACAACAATTTCTTGATATCTATTTATTAATTCTACTGCAGTAACACTAGGGCCCTGTGAATTAGTAATGCATGGTATAACCGGCATATGGTTATACCATGCATTACTAAAGTTGACTGGCAGCCAATGAAGCTGGAGGAGAAGCGGGGTGATGTGGGTGTGTTTGGAGGACTTGGTCAGAAGCCGAGCACAGGCGTTCTGAACCACCTGTAGACGGTTCAGGGAGGTTCTGCTCAGACACGTGAAAAGAGAGTTACAGTAGTCTAAGTGTGAGGAGATGAAGGTGTGGAGAACTGTCTCAAGTTCAGAGCGGGACAGAATGGGACTCAGCTTAGCAACGTTCCTGAGATGGAAGAAGGAAGAGCAAACAAGAGAACTGACATGAGAATCCAGGGTGAGAGCTGGGTCAAAGGTCACGCCAAGATTCCTGACGGAGGTCCTAGCGGCCAGTCTGGGAGTCTGGCTTGACAGTGATCTGCTTCTGGAAAAGCAAATCAGTGCCGTCACCAAAGCCAGTTTATACCAGTTAAGGAGGATCGCCAAGGTTAAGCGTCTGCTCTCAAGTCATGACTTTGAGACGGTGATTCACGCGTTTATTACATCACACCTTGACTATTGCAACGCACTGTACCTTGGTCTTCCTCAGTCTCGCCTCTCCCGTCTTCAAATGGTGCAAAATGCAGCAGCACGCCTATTGACGGGTTCGAGAAAGAGGGAGCAGGAACCCTAACCCTAACCCATTGGCACTCCCAATCCAGATTAGGATGGTTTCGTCACTGTCGGGTTTTAAATCACTTTTAAAGACTCATCTGTTCTCAGTTGCTTTTAATTCAGTTTGAGAATGCATCCGTTTTTAGTAGCTTTTATGTCAGTTTGATATGTTTGTTTTTATCATGTTTTTACTTTGTGATGAACTTTTTATCTTATTTTTAGAATTTTTAGGGAGCTTCTGTTCTTTTTGGCTTGTTAAGCACTTTGGTCAGCTTTTATGCTGTTGTAAAGTGCTTTATAAATAAAGTTGACTTGACTCAATTCAATTCAATTAAAAAATACTTTATTAATCCCAGAGGGAAATTGATTGCTGTAGTAGCTCAGGATAATAATAATAATCAAGTCATCAAAGAGTTGTTGTATATTACAATGGCTGTTGGCAGGAAGGATCTCCAGTAGCGGTCAGTGTTGCAGCGAAACTGAAGAAGCCTCTGACTGAAGACACTCTTCCGTTGTTGGACAGTCTTGTGAAGAGAATGCTCAGGGTTGTCCATAATTTTCTTGATTCTCTGGAGAATCCTTCTTTGCATGATCTCCTCCAGTGGTTCCACAGTCGTCCCCAGAACAGAACCAGCCTTTGTTATTAGGCTGTTGAGCTTTTTCAGGTCCCTGCTTCTGATGCTGCTACCCCAACAGACGACGGCTGAAGAGATCACACTCTCAACAACATACTTGTAGAAGATCTGCAGCATCTTGCTACAGACATTGAAGGACCTAAGCGTCCTCAAGAAGTGCAGTCTGCTGTGTCCCTTCTTGTAAACGGCTTCGCTGTTCTTTCTCCAGTCCAGTCTGTTGTCCAGGTGAACTCCAAGGTATTTGTATTCCTCAACCACCTCCACTTCTTCTCCCATGATGGAAACTTAACTAACAACACAGAGAGACACTTAAAGAGCTTTAACGCTCACTTTAGCTTATTAACGCTAACTCAAAGGGAATTTAACCCGTGTCCAGTCTCATAAGGACAAAAAGGCTCCCTGCTGCAAATGGAGAGCACCAGACAGCATCTGACACCCTCCCCCAATGGGTGACAACCACCAGTCTTTAAGGGCCCCTCATCCAGCGCTGATTTGCTTCAGCTGGGCCGGTTAGGATCCACGGCGTGTCACTCTCCATGGTGCTGAAGAACGCTGAGCATGGCTGGATCACAGCTCTCCAGGGTGCTGGTCCTTATTTAGGAAGAAATAGAAACCTGAAGAGACCATGGGGCAGCAGGACTTCCTCAGGATGGGACAGCCAGACCCAGGGCTCGTAACAGATGTATGCGGATGAAGATCGGCTTTAGAGCTGAGATGTTTGTTCTCATGGTGCGGGGGCACGTTCCGACGCCCACACAGTAAAAACATGCAAATGACGACTTTAGTCGTCATTGGCAGTGAACGGTTGGATTTAAAATGACGATTTTTGTTGTCAATGGCAGTGAATGAGTTAAGATCTGCTTCCATTCTTATTTGTTCAAAACGATTCTGCACCTGGAGGAATCAATAAAGTTCTGTTCTATCCAGGTCATAGTCATCTTTCAACTTCTCAAAGCTTTTAAATTGTCCCTTCGCTGTGGTGGGACGACGGTGGCACAGGAGTTAAGTGCTCGCCTTGTAATTGGAAGGTTGCAGGTTCGAGTCCTGCTCAGTTTGTCTCTGTCGTGTCCTTGGGCAACACACTTAACCCTCCTTGCCTGCTGGTGGTGGTCAGAAGGACCGGTGGCACTAGTGCTTGGCAGCCTCGCCTCTGTCAGTGCGCCCCAGGCCATCTGTGACTACATCATAGCTCATCCCCACCAGTGTGTGAATGGGTGAATTACTGATTGTGTTGCAAAGTGTCTTGGGGGGGGGTTCCAGGACTCTAGAAGGCACTATATCAAATACAGGCCATTTACCATTGAGTAGTATGTTGTTATTCCTTTCAAAATCCATGACTTAAATCCCTTATCTATTGTGTTAGACTTAAATTCTGGGTCATGACCCCACCATTGGATTATCTGTATTAATTCAACCAGAATTAATAGTTCAATATCATTCCATCTAGCTTGGAAAGATGGGTTTACATATGTTAATTAGGGGTCTACTCTGAGATGCGTAAAAATAATCCTTAAAGTGACATCCCCCTTGATCTTTGGGAAGGTTTTAAGCCTTACTTTGTTTTTTTCACCTTGCCAAATAAATCTGGTAATAATCCTGTTGAGTTCGGAAAATGGTTTTGGAGTCATTTCCATAGGGAGTGCCTGAAATAAATAGTTATTGTCGGAGAATATTCATTCTCACAGACTCAATTATATGACTGAGACTAAGGAAAGAAATAGAATTCCATCTATGTATGTCTTCATTTATTTTTGTTGAGAGAGGGCCATAGTTATTCCCTGCCAATTTCTGAATCATTTTTGGCTAATTTATTCCTAGATATTTTAATGAATTTTGATTCCATTTAATATGAAAATAATCTCTAAGTTGCTTTGTGGGTTGATAATAATAGTCAAAGTTTATGTTTTTTGTGTATTTAATTTATATCCTTAGTAGTTACCAAATTTTTCTAGGATGGTCATTAATTTGGGGAAGGAGGATTACTCAAATAGACCAAGACATCATCTGTGTATCCGGGGTCGGGTTGCAGGGATAGTAGCCTAAGCAAGGAGGCCCAGACTTCCGTCTCCCCAGCCACTTAGGCCAGCTCCTCCAGGATAATCCCAAGGTGTTCCATGGCCAGCCAAGAGACATACTCCTTCCAGCGTGTCCTGGGTCTTCTTTTAGGCCTTCTCTTGGTTGGACGTGCCTGGAAAACCTCTTATCTAGCTAGGTGTCCAGGAGGCATCCTAGTTAGATGCCCAAGCCACCAAAACTTGCTCCTCTCGATGTGGAGGAGCAGCAGGTCTACTCTAAGCCCCTCGTGGATAACCGAGCTACTCACCCTATCTTTAAGTGAGAGCCCAGCCACCCTGCAGAGAAAACTCATTTCGGCCGCTTTTATCCGGTCACTAACCAAAGCTCATGACCATAGGTGAGGGTTTGGAACATAAATCGACCAGTAAATCGTGAGCTTTGCCTCTTGGCTCAACTCTCTCCTCACCATGTCAGATTGTTATAATGCCCGCATCACTGCAGATGCAGCACCAATACACCTGTTGATCTTGCGCTCCATCTTTTCCTTTCTCCTGAACTAGACCCTAAGGTACCTGAACTCCTCCACTTAGGGGAGGACCTCATCCCTGACCCGGAAAAGGCATTCTACCCTTTTCTGACTCATGACTATTGCCATCAATTTAGAGGAGCCGATTCTTGTCCTGGTTGCTTCACACTCGGCTGCAAACCGCTCCAGTGAGAGCCGAAGACCACAATCTGATGAAGCCAACAGGACCACATAATTTGCAAAAAGCAAAGACCCGATCCTCAGGTCACCAAAACAAATCCCCTTAACACCTTGGTTGCGCCTAGAAATCCTGTCAATTAAAGTTATGAATAGAATCGGTGAGAAAGGGCAGCCTTGGCGGAGTCCAACTCTCACCGAAAACTAGCCTGACTTACTGCCGGCAATGGGGACCAAGCTCCAACACTGGTCATATAGGGATCTAGCAGCTCATATCAGAGAGCCTGGTACCCCATACTCTCGAAGTACTCCCCACAGAGCCTCCCGATGGACACGGGCGAATGTCTTCTCCAAAATTTACAAAACACATGTAGACTGGTTGGGCAAACTCTCACGCACCCTTCAGGACCCCCCAAGAGTATAGAGCTAGAGCCAATGTTTCACGGCCAGGACGAAACCTCTTGAATCCGAGGTTCAATAATCCAAAAGACCCTCCTCTTCAGAACCCCTGAATAGACCTTACCAGGGAGGCTCAGGAGTCTGATCCCCTGTAGTTGGAACACACCCTGTCATCCCCCTTTTTAAATAGGTTGACCACCACCCCGGTCTGCCAATCCAGTGGAACTGCCCCTAATGTCCACGCTATATTGCAGAGCCACGTCAGCCAAAACAACCCTACAATATCCAGATCCTTAAGGAACTCTAGGCGGATGACCCCCCCCCCGCGCCTTTCCACTGAGGAGCTATTTGACCACCTCAGCAACCAGATTTTGGAGAGGCCAACCCAAAGTCCACGGACTCTGCTTCCTCACTGAAAGACATGTCAGTGGGATTGACGAGGTCTTTGGAGTACTCTTCCCACCGATCCACAATGTCCCAAATAGAGATCAGCAGCACACCATCCCCAATATAAACAGTGTTGGTAGCACACTGCTTTCCCCTCCTGAGGTGCCAGATGGACCAGAATCTCCTTAAAGCTGAATGGAAGTCTTGCTCTATGATCTCACCAAACTAGTCCCACGCCTGGGATTTTGCCTCTGTGACCACCCAAGCCACATTCTGCTTGGCCTGCCGGTAAGTCCCAAAGGCCAAAAAGACCCGATGGGGCACTTTGTTCAGTTGGACGGCATCCCTAACATCTGTGTCCATCCGCGGGTTCGGGGATTGTCACTACAACAGGCAACGATGACCCTGCGACCTCAGCTCCGGTCAGCTGCCTCGACAATGGAAGCATAGAACATGGCCCGCTTAAACTCAATCAATCAATCAATCAAAGCTTTATTTATAAAGCGCCTTCCGCAACCCTGTCAGGAAGCCCAAGGCGCTGAACATGGTACAGTAGAAGTACAAATATAGTGAGTAAATCAAAAATAAAAGCAATTCAGAAATAAAAGCAATTCAAATTGCAAAATACAAATTACAAAAAAAGGTGAAACATTGTAGTACAGGACTGATGGGTAAAACAAGGGATAAAGAAATTCAACGTAAAAGAGGGCCGAATCAAACGTGTTCAGGAAACGCCAAGCGGAGAAGGTGTGTTTTTAGGCGACTCTTAAAGGCTGGCAGAGATGGGGATAGCCTAACTGAGGGTGGCAACTGGTTCCAGAGAAACGGTGCTAGGACTGAGAAAGCCCGGTCCCCACGAGTATGACACCTAGAACGAGGGACAGCGAGCAGGCCTTGGTCAGAGGAGCGCAGAGCGCGTGATGGGGAATGTTTGTTCAGGAGTGTGGCTAGATAGGGGGGAGCACCACCCTGGAAGAAATTGTAAACAAAGATGAGGATTTTGAATTGTGCACGATAGCAAACCGGAAGCCAGTGCAGGGAGGCGAGAACCGGACTGATGTGGTCCCGTTTCCTGGTCCCAGTCAGGAACCTTGCTGCGCTGTTCTGCACAACCTGTAGGCGACGCAGTGATGACTGACACAACCCTGCATAGAGAGAGTTGCAGTAATCCAGCCTAGAAATAACAAAGGCATACAGTACCCGCTCCAGGTGGGCTCTCGACAGCATAGGCTTGATATTTGCAAGGCGTTTCAGGTGAAAGAATGTCAATGTCCCTCAGCCAGATGTGCTGGCCTGAGTATTTCTGAAACTACTGATCTTCTGGGATTTTCATGCACAACCATCTCTAGGGTTTACATAGAATGATCCAAAATAGGGTAAAGTGACAGCGTGAGCTGCAGTTCTGTGGGCGAAAATGTCTTGTTGATGCCATAGGTCAAAATAGACTGGCCAGACTGGTTCGAGCTGATAGAAAGGCAACAGTAACTCAAATAACCACTCATTACAACCAGGGTTTGCAGAAGAGCATCTCTGAATGCACAAAATGTCAAACCTTGAGGCAGATGGGTTACAGCAGCAGAAGACCACACCAGGTGCCACTCCTATCAGCTAAGAACAGGAAATGGAGGCTACAATTTGCACAGTCTCACCAAAGTTGGACAATAGAAGTTTGAAAAATAAGCATTTGACAAATCTGTGGCAACTGCCTGATGCTTTCATGTCAATATGGACCAAAATCTCTGAGGAATGTTTCCAGTAACTTGTTGAATTTATGCCTGATTAAGGCAGTTCTGAAGGCTAAAGGGGGTCCAACCTAGCCTAGTGAACTAGATCAAATTCTTTGCTTTGCAAAGTTTGGTCTAGGCATGCTCCATTGGAACCTCAGCAGCTCCTACCAGAACTCTGGCTAGCCAATCACAGCTCTCTAGAGGGGTTTCAAACACACAAAGAGCTGTGATTGGTCCATAATGGTGGGTCAATCATAGTGCTCTATCTGCTTAGTGAACAAATCACAGAGCTTTATCCGCTTTGTGGGCCAATCAGGGCACTCTATATGCCTGGTGGATGGGATGATGCAACAGAGTGAAACAAGAGTATGTCACATTCATTGTCCAGTGGAATGCGGAGATCATTTGAAAGACAACGGTAGAACCCGCCCCACAACCGAGAGCCGTCAATGGAGCGTGGCCAGACTAAATAATACATTTATTTAGTCTGGCTTGACAGGCTAGGTCCAACCCTATACCAGCAAGAATTAGTGGGTGTATGTGCAGGTGGTGCTGCGCCACAGCTAAAAAATCCAGATCCCTTATGAGGTCTACCCTCCTTCCTTATGTCTACTATTACCTCTTTGGATTTGCCTGCATTGATAGTGACATTGACTGCATTTACATGCAGCTAATAACCCATTGAAGACTCAGTTATTTGCAATAACCGGTTACGGAACGCAATATAAACACCAGCAGAAACCCGGTTATGCTCATAATCTGGTTTGTAAAAACCGGGTTATTACCCCTGGGGTAACACTTTTCTAACTCGAGTATGAGGTCGTGTAAATGTGTATCGGGACAACCCTTTCAAAAGGTGTGCTTTGCGCATGTTGTATTCGCAAGGAATCTTGGTCTTTTGAGTGAAATGAAGGCAACTGCACTTCTTTGGTTTCTTGAAGACATTTCGCTTCTCATCCGAGGAGCTTAGTCAATTCTGACTGGAAGCGAAACATCTTCAAGAAGCCAAAAAAGTCCAGTTGCCTTCATTTGAACCCTTTAGGATAGCCAGGTCTATCAAAACCTCAATAAGCCATCTGCTCATTTAAAGTGTGTACAGAGGTAGCCTGTCAGATGGCAGGTTGATGCGATTGGCTACTATATTTTGCTATTTTTTTGTGATTGGCTGTAGGATCTTGAAGCAGTACGACCATCCCAACATTGTAAAGCTGATTGGTGTTTGTACACAGCGGCAGCCCATCTACATAGTCATGGAACTAATTCCAGGTGGGTAAAGCTTATTTTCACCTCAGAACTCTTTGGTCATTTTTAATATGCTTTTATGACTGGAACCGGCCAGGTGGAGACTTCTTGTCATTCCTGAGAAAGAAGAAGGAGGACCTGAAGATGAAGCAGCTTCTTCGCTTTGCAGTGGATGCTGCTGCAGGGATGGCATACCTTGAGAGTAAAAACTGCATTCACAGGTAACTCAGGTTCATAGATGTCACATGTAGTCCAAGGTGGACAAATTTATGTAATTAGTACACATTTTTGTCCAAAACTATTTACAAAGGAAAGAGTAACAAGCCAGTTACCCTTGAGGTTAAAAATAAACTAGTAGAGCAGGACTTCTCACATTTAAGAAAACTCATATTCACTTTTACAGGCCGACTGGATAGCTCTGCCAACAGTATAATTTTAGCAATCACTGATCCTACTGTGAGCAGTTGTTGCTCTTTGTCCAGTATAAGGAAACACTGGTTGAAGTGTTTGTGTGGTTAACCTTGTGTGGAACAGTTTATAGTAAAGTTTTTAAATTACATTTAGATTTTTATTCAATTTTATGCTGTTATCTTTTTATTTCTATTTATCTATTTTGTTTCATTGATCTGTTGTTTCATATATATTTTATCTGGACCTAAGAGTCTGTCAATAAAGATTATCTATCTATCTATCTATCTATCTATCTATCTATCTATCTATCTATCTATCTATCTATCTATCTATCTATCTATCTATCTGTCTATCTGTCTATCTGTCTATCTGTCTATCTATCTGTCTATCTGTCTATCTGTCTATCTATCTATCTGTCTATCTGTCTATCTATCTATCTATCTATCTATCTGTCTATCTGTCTATCTATCTGTCTATCATCTGTCTGTCTGTCTGTCTGTCTGTCTGTCTGTCTATAAGATGGTGCCTACTGCTGTGGCTTGTTGTTTGTGCTTTTTGTAATTTTGTCATTGTTTTTGAGCCACTCAGTGGCTGATTCCTGTCCCACCCTCACCTATGATCGATCTACTCTTTTGGATCTCCGGCAGAGGCTTGAGTCTCTCCAGTTTCATTATGTCTCATTCAAACGATTGTTTGGGCAACTGTTTGATGGAGTTCCAGCCTTCCTCCACTCCTCCGCTTGCAGCCTAGCGGGGCGTTGGTGGAAGCGTCGGCGACGCAGCAGGCGTGGTGACGCTCGTGTCCAGCTTCGAGCTTCCCAGATGTGCCGGCCCAGTGGTGACTTCTCTCAGTTTCGGGTCTGGTTCCCTGATGATTCCTTGGACCATAGCATCCAGGTTGTTCACAGGCAGAATGCTGATAC
>SSNQ01000161.1:350399-371018 GCA_006942095.1 Nothobranchius kuhntae | reverse complement strand
TATTAGAGATGGGAACAAGCCCTGTTCAGCCCACGTTTCATAATTTCATGAAAAGAACATTTTTCCAAGTGACACATCCCTCAGAGAGACCGGGTTTCCAGAACGCTTCAGTGGGAGGAAATCTTATCGCATGCACCGTGGTTCTGCGCTGCGAACCCCTCAGATCTTCAGCCCACTGTCCACCGTGGGCGCTCCGAGTCGCGCTGAACACAGTGTCCAGTATAAAGCTCTGATGTTCTGATGGGAATCAAGTTACCTCTGCGATGTGCGTATCAGCTCATCCATGCGCATCAGTGTGCGTTGGGGTAATTCTTTCAAAACAACCAACATCCTTGAGTTTATCCGTCAACATGTGGCAAGGTGGAGAAATGAGGGCCCGGGCGGGATTCGATCCCCAGACTCCCGGGTGAGTCATACGCTCTAACCAGTCAGCCAAAGGGACATCCCCTTGGCCAAGTAGCCAGGGCGCATTATCTATCGGGACACTGTGACAGGACACTCACACTGCCACACCTGATTATGAAACTTTGGCTGAATAGTGCTTGTTCCTGTCTCCAATGTGGCGACGCATCCAGGAACCTGTCTGAGGAGAATCCCAGAATCTGACATCCTTCAGCTGAGGAAGCGCCTATGATTATGCACAAGCGTGACGCGTCAACCCGGTCTCACAGTAAGACCGGGTTGGACCTGTTCAGGTTTACGCAATCTTTACATTTAGAATTGGCATACAGATGTAAAATTAAAGCAGTAAAATATAAAGCTTTTTATTTAAATATCCATTCATTATTTTACAAGCACAGAGAGCCGCATCAGATGGATGGAAGAGCCGCATGCGGCTCCAGAGCCGCGGATTGCCGACCCCTGTGCTGGCCAACTTTATTGTCCCCAGCAATTTTTAAACCCCACTCAAGTGTATGGTTATTGTCCCCAGCAATTCTGAAAACAAACTGACGCCCTTGCTCACACACCAAGTCAGGCTCCTTCCCCGCCAGAGGTGACATTCCATGTGCCAAGAGCCAGCTTCTGTAGCTGAGGATCAGACTGCCAAGGTCCCTGCCAGTGTTGCCAGATCCAAAATCCCACAATATCGTACAGAGGCCTAAATTATCGTTTTTCAGTACAAATTATCGTACATTATAAATTTGATAATAACGTTCTATAAACGACTTCTCACTCCAATATAATATAACAAAGGTGTTTTATATTGCCCTGTTTAATAAACATCTTTAAAACCAGTAATATAATGCCTATAAACATGCAGAGTGTGATGGCACCACTCCGACCTCCACGCATTGACACAATATGCACATTTGCGCAGTCCTATTTGTTTCATTTCTACATAGGTTAAAAGCACGTGACAAAACATCACAGCAGTGGAAAAACTGACCCAATAAATGACAAAGCAGCCTAATCACCTAATTGCTGATCTCGATCTCCATTTGATAGCATAAACCTGTAAGCACTGAGGTGAAATCTGACTTCAGAACAGTTTAAAATTATGTAACTGACTTGGGAAAGCCACAGCAAACGACAGTGATACTAGATGCAATGTGAAATTATCGTACATTTGAGGATTTTTGAAACTATTGATCGCACATCGTACAGACCCCAAAATTATGGTACAAATACGATAATTATCATACATCTGGCAACACTGGTCCCCGCCCTCGACTACCACCCGTCACACATTGCACCCGACCCCTTTGACCCCTCCCACAAGTGGAGAGCTCATGGGAAGGGGGACCCATGTTTCCTCTTCGGGCTGTGCCCGGCCACCAGGTCCTCGCCAACGTACCCCACCTCCAGGCCTGGCTCCAGAGGGGGGCCCTGGTGACCCACGTCCGGGCGAGGGAACACGGTTTCTATTTATATAATTTATCATAAGAGGTCTTCGGGCTGCTCTTTTTCTGATCCCTCACCTGATGATCTTGTCTGATCCTCTCCACTGTTGCATGCAGCGACAGTGGAGAGGAAAACTCCCTTTTAACAGGAACAAACCTCCAGAGGATCCTGGCTCCGTATAAGCAGCCATCTGCCATGACTCACTGGTGTAATGTACCAGTGGTCAACACACACATGCAAACAAACACACATACAAACAAACAAACACACACACACAAACATGTTTTCTGAGTTTTATTAAAACTGCAAACTTCCAAATAAGGTTGGCAGCGTGGCGGGTTTAGGGTGGGGCTTGTAGCCGATTCGCTCGTTGATCAGCTCTGCCCTGGACGCAGCAGTGGAAGAGGATGCTGAGCCAGAAGCTGCACCCCCAATCAGATCCACACCAATGACAGAAGCTCCACCCACTCCTCCTCCTGCCTCAGCTTCTTCTCGCTGACGCTTTCTGGACTAAACAAAGAAAAACAAACATGTTAAGATCAACAACCTGTTTTCATCTGATGTCAGAAAAACCAAAGACAGCAAAAAAAGCACATCAAAAGTCACCCTCTGATTAGATCTGGTGACGACAGCTACAGATCAGAACAAAGAAGAGTGACTGAAACCTCGAGCTCTTTCTTGATGCTCTCAAACTCCTCTGTGTCATCGATCTTCAGCTCCAGACGAGTTGGTTTCCTCCTCAGCATCTTCCTCGTTGTTATACACCTGCACAACAAATACTAACATTTAGAAAACAATCGACTAGAAATATTTTTTACGTGTGATGTCCCTGCAAACGTCCCCTGCTGAAACCTGCTGTTTAGTGGACCGTAAACAAAAATGAAGTCGCTCTGTAGCAGGCTATGAGGCCAGGTCGTAGATGTGAGCTGGTGGTTAGGAGGTCTCATTTGTTTAGATATTTTATATGATTTCTTGCCTTTGACTCCACACTAACAACACTGAAGGAGCTTGAATTTCCTCATAGTAGGAATATTTTAAAATCTTTAACAAGAGAAAAAAAGCCAGTGACAGGAGCGACCCAGAAGTTAAGAAGCCACGGCATCGTTTCGTTTGACTTTAATATTGGCTGAAGTGGCTAGAAGCTAACGTTTAGCCAATATGGCTAACAGTGAATTAGAAACAAATAGTTAGCTCTAAAAATAGAAGACCAACAACTGGATATTACAATCAAACAGATGTGTGAAGTGAATAATAATCGTAAAAATACTTTCTAAAAACTCAAGGTCACTGTAAAGTAAAAGGAAACGAAACAGTCGAACAAGCATTAAATGAGTGGTGCATTCAAAAGCACGATAAAACGTCAAACATAGTTACAGGGAAGAGAAAAGCTTCAACAGGTGGAGGGTTCAGCTCGTAATGACTTCCACGGGGAGGGGTTAGGGGGCAGACGTCCCACGGTGACAGGACGGGCAGGGGGACTGTGCCGGTTGATGGCAACTGGGAGTGTGTAGAAACCTTTATGAGATGGGAGAGGTATGAGGGGCAAGGTTGTGAGTGGCCTTATATGTGATGAGCAAGATTTTGTAGTCAGCCCTGAATTTTATCAGCAGCTCAGAACTACATGATGGACAGCAGCAGCTCAGGAGTAGAGCGGGTTGTCCACTAACCCGAAGGTGGCAATTTCGATCCCAGCTTCAGACAGAGAATGCTGCCGTGGTGTCCTTGGGCAAGACCTTAACCTGCTGGTGGTGGTCGGAGGGACCGGTGGCACCAGTGCTCGACAGCCTTGGCCGTCAGTGCGCCCCAGGGCAGCTGTAGCTACATCGTAGCTCATCTCCACCAGCGTGTGAATGGATGAATGATGCACTGTAGTGTAAGGCGCTTTGGAGTCCTCAGGCTCTGAAAGGTGCTACACAAGCGTGGGTCGTTTATCATTCATTTACATGTTTCACTGATCACGCTTCTCACTGCTTAGGTCACGAACAAGCCCTCCAGATGCTTTATCATCTCACTGCAAAGAAAGCATCCAGTAATTCGTCCTAATTTTGGTTCTGCCACTGCTGACAAACCTCCACCTTCACCAGCAGGTGGCACCACCGTGCATTGTGTAGGACCTACTGATAATTCAAGTTAGAAAAATTCACCCAACATCAGAAAACCAGTTTTTCTAAACCTAAAAGGTTTACCAAGCCGGGCACAAGAGTATCGATCAGCTGTGACGATTTGGCGCCACTAGGTTTAGGGTCCTACTGTGGAGGAGATTAAAACTTCACCTAATTTAAGACACATTATTTATCAAAAAATGTTAGGAGAGCAGGTCAAGTTGATTTATGTGGCAGACCTACAAGAGTTAGCCTGTAGGGAGGGGAACCGCGTCTAACCCCGCATGGATGGGGAAAACACGCAACTCTATGAGTTTCGAACCTGCAACCTGCCGGTTAAGGGGGGGCTCTGGGCTCCTGTGCCACCGTCACCCCATCAACGTAAAAGCGTCGCAAGCAGAGGTTTTAAATAACGCAGATGTTGCGGGTTGACTCCACACAGCGTTATGTTCCAGATCATCCGAAGTTGTTGAGGCGGAAACGTCGAATCTGTGAACATCATGCCAACTTTACTTCCGTCCACCCGAACCCGTTTGTGTGACAAACCCAGGTGACTTTACCTGACGCACCGAGACTCTCCTTCGTCCTGATCGTCAGCTGCTTGGTTATCTGGCTAACAGGTAGATTGGTTAATTACCCATAAGTCCACGGCTACACCAACCGGAAAAAGAAGCTTTGACCCGGAAGCCAACAGTTTCATATCCGGGTTGCAGTGCTAGGAGACGTTGCGGCTTCGTCTGTTTTCACGGTAAGTTTGAACAACAAAACAAACGAAGCTTTAAAACAGAGAAACACGCTTATGGTCCAAACAGCAGGTGCGCGTGCTCGGCTAGACACGCGTGTCCGTGAGCCGTTAGCTCCGAGTCACGTGCGAACATCAGAACGCTTCTATGGTTTCGTCGTGCGGTCCGTGTGTGTTCTGCACAGCTATGGTTGCAGCACCAGTTCACTACTAACTCACTCATAACATCTATGATAGCTTCCAGTCAGGTTTTCGTAGAGCTCGTTCTACTGAAACCAGGGCCGTGCAGAGACCTTTGACGGGGCGGGGGCTCAAAGTAAAAAAAAAAAAANGGGGGGGGGGGGGGGGGGCACTTATAGAGCAATCCAACAAGTTAAAAAAATCTGATAATGGGACCCTTGGGTTCAAACAACATAATAAAAATATATCAATTAGTGTTAATGTTAGTTCATAAATAATAGTTTGTCACTGGAGAAACAAGTTATTCAGTTCTTTGGAAGTAAGGGCATTTCTATTGACAGCACCACTATAGCTGCATGCTACAAAATTCCTAAAAAAACTGAAAAAAAAAACAATAATTCAGTTTGTGAGCAGGAAACATAAAGTTGACTTGTTAAAGGTCGTAAAGAAGCTTAAGGGCACAGGAGTGTATGTAAATGAGCACCTGACAAAGAAGAATGCAGAGATTGCCTGGCAAGCAAGAATTCTGAAGAAGGAGAGGAAAATACAGGATACCTGGATAAGGAAATGTAAAGTAATGATCAAGCTTACTGGACCACCAGAACAGGCTATGGTGGTGAGCATCAGGAGCCTCTCTGAACTGGAAAAACTTAAATGATGAGAAGAAGATGGTATTTAATTCATGGACACAGCAGACTACAAGAAATCAGGAAATAATAGATTTTTTTTAGGTTTGTCAATGATGTAGATCATAAAATCTAAAAAAAATATCAAATCTGATAGATAATGGAGTTGACTCAGAAATTAATGGTTGCAGCAACACCCACCTGGACTGTGAATATTATATTGTAGAGGACTTCAAAGTGAGTATGTGTGGATTTTCATTAATACACTTTAACAGCAGAAGTCTCTACAACAATTTAAGCTCTCAGATTACCTAAATGAGTTCAAGGAGAAACTTACAGTAGTTGCAATTTCAGAAACCTGGACCAAAGATGGAAAAGAGTTATTGAATAAACTGGATGGCTATGAAATGTTTACTCAGAGCAGACAAAACAAAAGAGGGGGTGGGGTAGCACATTTTGTTAGGACTGGTTTTGATTGTACGAAACTAACGAATATGACCTTCATTGTTGAGAATTTGATGGAGTGTCTGACATTTGAAATTAAGTGTAAAAAATCCAGAAACATCATAAGTTGTATGTATCGTAGTTCTGGTTCTTCTATAGATCAGTTTAATGAACGTATTGAAACATTATTTGGGCAATGTAGGAACAAAATGACTTTAATTTGTGGTGATTTTAATATTGATATGTTTAAATCGGATGATAATACTAAAATAGCTGAATTTATCAATTTAACGTTTACTTTAGGTTTCTTTCCGTTGATATTGAGACCAAGCAGGATAACAGCTGATAGTATTACACTGATAATATATTCATAAATCAATCTGACGTCAAGACAAAGAATGGCCTTTTTTTTTAACTGATATTACTGATTATTTACCAGTGTTAACTGTGGTGGAAATGATGAGAAGTGATGAAACATTTCTGGAAAATGTAAATTATACCACAACTAGAAAAAAACTCCTGTTGCAATTGAAGCTCTGAAATATGAACTGTTTTGCTCTGATTGGACTGATGTTTATGTTGATGATGTTAATAATTCTTATAATGCATTTCTAGAAATATTTTTGGGAGCTTATGATAAACATTGTCCTCTAAAATATCATAAGCAAAACTTAAAAAAAGGTCCCTACCCTGGATTGTTAGGGGATTGGAAAGGGCTTGCCAGAAAAAGAAATCACTGTATCTGGATTTTATAAAAAAAAATCCAACAAAGGAAAAAGAAAAAAGGTATAAGGAATATAAAAACAAATTAACTACAATAATAAGGAAGCAAAACAAGGAATATTATGATCAGCTTTTCCTAAAACACAAAAATAATATTAAAGGTACATGGAATGTGTTAAATAAATTAATAAGAAATACAAAAGAAGCAGGTATAGATATTCACAATAAAAATAAGAACATTGCAAATGAGTTTAATAAATATTTTGTGAATGTTGGCCCTAATCTTGCTAAAAAGCTGCCAGAAGTTGACATTAACCATGAAATAAATAAAAATAATAATACAATGTTTTTGAGAAATGTAAGCCAAAGTGATGTGATCCAAGCGGTACATAGTTTCAAGAGTAAAAAGTCCTTAGATTTTCATGGGATAGATATGTCTCTCATCAAGGAGGTTATCCATTGCATTATTGAACCTTTTACTTATATTTGTAATAAATCCTTTTCAAGTGGCACAGTCCATGAACAAATGAAAATAGCCAGAGTTATTCCTATTTATAAAAGTGGTGATAAATGATTAGCTTGTAACTATAGACCTATCTCTTTACTGCCACAGTTTTCAAAGATACTTGAGAAACTTTTTGTAATTAGATTTGAAGCATTTACCAACAAGTTTGATCTTTTAAATGACCATCAGTATGGGTTTAGGAAGAACCGTTCAACCTCATTAGCAGTTATGGATTTAGTAGAGCAGATTGCAACAGCAGTGGATCAAAAACTTAAAGAGCAAGTCACCCCCAAATCACATTTTTTTTGCTGATAAACTATATAAAGGAGTGTCTAATCATGCTACAGACACGTGTAGTAAATAATTTGGCAGTTCAGTGCATCTTGGTTAAAATTAAAATATTCTGCCTAAAACTGTCAGTGTTGCGCCGTCGTCAGGGAAAAATTCTGCACTGTATTTGAATTTAAATCTGCCACCGCTATTGGCTAAGAGGCATGCTATGATGTCATCTGGTAGATTATGATGTCATAATGCCATTGTGAGCCTGTGTGTGTGTGTATTTGTCAGCGGCTCCGCCCTCTCGGTCTGCCAAGCAACAGCATTTGTTGCATTTTTCAAACATGAAGTGGGAGTGAAGTAAGTTTATTGTAGGTGGTGACTTGCTCTTTAATGTAGTGGCCGTCTTAATTGACTTGAGTAAGGCATTTGATACAATTGATCACACATACCTGCTCAAGAAATGTGAATACTATGGTCTTTGTGGTAAAACCAATCAATGGCTTGAAAGTTATTTAAGCAGTAGATTTCAATATGTAAATGTTAATGATATAGATTCACAGCTTGAAAGAATAATATGTGGTGTACCGCAAGGCTCCGTGCTAGGACCGAAATTATTCAACCTATACCTGAACGACATCTTTTCTGTATCGTCTCGGTTAAAATTTATTATGTTTGCAGATGATGCAAATTTCATTTGTATGGGAAAAGATATGAGTAAATTATTACAAGAGGTTGAAAACGAATTGGGTTCAATAAAAAATGGTTTGATTACAACAAGCTATCACTAAATGAGAATAGAACCAAATTTATGATAATTTCAGGGAACAGGGACAATGACGGTGCTAAGCTGGATTTAAATGGAGTCCCAATTGAACAAGTACATGAAACTAAATTCCTAGGTGTGATTATTGATAGTAAACTCAGTTGGAAACCACATATCGAATATATCAAACGGCAAGTGTCTTAACTCTATTGCTATACTTAATAAAACTAGTGATGTGCTAAATAAAAAAGCCTTGTTTTTGATTTATAGCTCTTTAGTTATGCCTTATTTGTCTTACTGTGCAGAGGTTTGGGGAAATGCAGGTAAAACGTGTGTTGAGACTGTATTTAAATTACAAAAAAGGCGATTAGAATAGTTAATAAATTGGGATACCTCGAGCCAACCCATAATCTATTTAGTCAAACTAAAACGCTAAAATTAGGAGATATTATTAAAGTAAAAATCTTAGAGATTCTTCATAAAGTAGTTAATAATAATATCTCAAATTGCATAAAAGTTTATTTCAAACTAAGAGATGATCATTATAATCTCAGAGGTGTATTTATGTTTGAATGTGTAAAAGCCAGAACTAATGTGAAATCAAGATGTTTCCATTGTTGGTGTGAAATTGTGGAATGAGTTAGATGATGATTTGAAGAAATGTACTTCTTTACTAAAGTTTAAAGCAGGTGTAAAGTGTCACATATTTACAGGGTATGAAAAGTATGTATAGACATGAAAGAATTTTCATTTTGGTTTTTTATAATGGGGAAAATAAAATAATTGTATATTGGTTATGTATCTTAGGTGGAAAATAGGGTAGGCTAAAATAAGCATTGCTTCTGCTGCCTATTCCTTTTTTGGTTTAAATTCAAGTTGTTAATATTGTTGTTTTGTTTGAAAAGGAAAAAAAAATTATGTTAATGCTATAAACCAAAATAAAGACCGAAAGAAAGAAGATTTCTCAATGATGTTACTAATGTAGACCAATGAGACACAGCAGTTTTTATATTATTTCACAAGATCTGACCTTTTTTTATTAGGAATTTAGTCAAAAATTAAACAATTTCTTTCAATACACCCTAGGTTAAGTAGAAGAAGAAAAGATCTTTTCAATAACGCCTCTCAAGATAAAAATCACGAGGCGCTTCACAAAAACAAAAAATGTAAAATATAAAAAGAATTCAGAAAATGATTAAAATATATTTAAAATTAGCAAAAAATCTCGATGATGTCACTAATGGAGATCAATGAGACACAGCAGTTTTTTGTCACAGGAGAACGTGTTTTTGGGGTGGGGCCACGTGAGTAATGGCGAGGGTGGGGCCGGGTGGGGGACTGGCGCTGGTTGGCTTGGAACCCGTTGATAACTTCATGCAGTTCTACTTTGTTTGTTCTTTAAGTGGCTAACTAGAAATAGATTTTTTGAAGGTAATTTTTTAAACCGTAGCAGAAAGGAGCACTTGTTTCCAAAAGCGTAATGGAGTGCGGTTCTGTCCCCAGTGCCATCCTTGTCCTCCCTTACTCTGTAGAACAGACTTTCTGCTGTACTTGTCAAGAATTGACTTGACAAGTACACAAGAACACTTTCTACCTTAAAAGGCTCTGAAACCCCATGCAGGTGTCTTTGATTATTTACCTGATTAGATTGTGACATGTAATTTGAGATATAAAAGTTTTTTTTTCCTTTGTGGCATTTTTACAGCAACACCAGAAGTGATTTATAATGTCGGACGACGAAGGGCTGGCTCCAACCATGAAGAAGGCTCGCGTTTTCTATGGCAGCCTGGAGGAGAAGGAGCGGGAGCGCTTGAGCTCAGAGATGGTGGCAGGAAGTGATGCGTTAAAGGCGGGCATCAAGGCAGGAAACATCAACATCTCATCAGGTGAGTTTGCTGCTGAGTTACAGATCCTCATGTGAGCCACTGTAATTGGTGTTTAGAAGAAAACAATTTCTTATGTAGCGCCTCAAGCTAAAAATCACAAGACGCTTTACAAGAACAAAAAGTTAATATAAAAAATATGATAAAAATTATATCGGAGAGATGAGAGGAGAACCACTCCAGAGCAGATCCTGATAGGCCTACCCAGTCTCTCAGCCTCTCCAGTAGCAGATGATGGTCAACAGTGTCAAAGGCTGCAGTCAGGTCCAGCAGGACCAGAACAGAACAGCCCCCTGCATCACTGTGAGTCAGAAGGTCATTAGAGACCCTAAGAAGAGCTGTTTCAGTAGAATGAGCTCTACGAAAACCTGACTGTAAGCTCTCATAGATGTTCTGTTCATCAAGAGCAGCTGTGAGGTGTTTAGCCACAACCTTTTCCAAGATCTTGGAGATGAACGGACGTTTAGAGATGGGTCTGAAGCTGCTATGGAGAGAGGGGTCGAGACTCGGTTTTTTAAGAAGAGGGTGGATTACAGCGTTCTTAAAGTAAGCAGGGACCTGACCAGAGACCAGAGAAGCATTAATTATAGAGAGCATGCTGGGACCGATGGACTGAAAAGCACCTTTAAACAAAGATGAGGATTAAGATGTGGAGGGGGCATGCAGAGGTCATCATAGATGGGTTTCACATGATGTTGCAACTACGTCACCAAATGCAGCTAAGGGTCCGGAAGTAGCCGGCGCTGCACAGAACCCTATTTACTTTGGTGACTGGGCGTTAAAATGCTGAAATTCTATGCGGTCTATGGTTATTAAAGTCACTTTAATCAGGACAAAGGCAAACGTCAGGACAAAGTCCCAACTGTAGTGCACCACTAAAAGAACACGTACTGAAAGACGACGGCAGAAGTGGATCAGTAATCTACGGCTAAAAACAGGAGCTGAAACGGACAGTGATGGAGCTTACAGCGATCACTTTCTAACAGGTAAGAGGTACCTTAACCCTCTAACAGGTAAGAGGTACCTTAACCCTCTAACAGGTAAGAGGTACCTTAACCCTCTAACAGGTAAGAGGTACCTTAACCCTCTAACAGGTAAGAGGTACCTTAACCCTCTAACAGGTAAGAGGTACCTTAACCCTCTAACAGGTAAGAGGTACCTTAACCCTCTAACAGGTAAGAGGTACCTTAACCCTCTAACAGGTAAGAGGTACCTTAACCCTCTAACAGGTAAGAGGTACCTTAACCCTCTAACAGGTAAGAGGTACCTTAACCCTCTAACAGGTAAGAGGTACCTTAACCTTCTAACAGGTAAGAGGTTGCTGAGCGTTTTGCTAAACTGCTGCTTAGAAACAACGACAAAAACAACTCCACAGCGCCCCCTAGAATGTAAAAATACCCCCCTCAATAAATATCGTACAGTTATGAAATTTTGTACACTTGTAGTACCCAACACTCCGCACAGAAAAGCCTCTTGCAACCATGGTCAACATCAAACAGGAAGTCGGCCATTTTGGTTTGAAGTGGTGATTTTAACCCCGTGTTGGCCGTTTCTGTCATGACTCCCAGGCATAAACCCTCCTCTGCCTCTGCTACCTCCTCAATCAAGCCCTCAGCTTCTTAATTACCATCACCGGCTCCCTGTCGTCCGCTCATCTCACTCACCTGCTCCCCCTGCTATATATTCACCAGCCAGCCACCAGTTCCCTGCCAGATTATTGAACACTTTTTGCTAGTAGATCTTCCAGCCTTCCTTCCTGCCAGATCACAGTCCCTTGACCTCGTTTTCCATGCCTGACCATCTTCAAGACCTCTGGCTGCCACCACGACCCTCGCCTGTCTACTACCACGTCTCCAGCCTGCTCCCTGTACCTACTTAGTCCCGACCTGGCTTCGACCCACGCCTGTCTTCGTGTCTGTTCTTACCTGAGTATTACCCCGGTAGCACCTCCACATCTTAGCTCCTGGCTAATAAAGACTTTAAAAGTGCTTACTGTGTTTGGTGTCATCACGGGTCCTCCAAGTTCTGAGCGTGACAGAATAATTTGGCCAAAACGTAGACCCGACACAGAACTGGCACAGCAGGAGTAGAGCGAACATTCGATCTAACCTGTCATGGATCCAGCACTTGAGTATCTCATGCTCCTTGAGTTCATGAAGCTGGAAAAGGAACAGGAGTCCTCTTTCTGGGGAACGCGTCCGGTAATGAGGCCACTGCCACGCAGAGGTTCCACCCCTCCTTCCAGGCCTGCTGCGGCGGTATTGCGCAGCTGGTTCCTGACAACGCGACGGTGGTGGCCCCGAAACCCCTCTGCAAATTCACTGTCTTCCCAGATCCAAGGTTTAGCAGCTACACCGCTGCAGCCTCAAGCGCCTCCGGTCATCACGCCGTTCCAGCCTCAACTCCCTCCTGTCAGTCACGTCAGCGGCGGTCCCAGAGGTCTTCTGGAGCTGCTAAGAAGGTTGATTCTGCTCCCGTGCTGGTGTCATTGGGTTCCCCCAGACGACACCTCATGTGTTGCTCCTAGGCTGGCCCGAACTGAGGAGATTGTTCAGATGATGATACTAAAGCTGCAGCTATCGAATATTTTTGTAATCGAGTACTCTATCGAATCTTTTATCGATTAATCGAGTACTCTAATAAATTACCCTTTTGCGTTTGTAAACCATTATATCAAATAGCATGTTATAAATTATGAAAGACCTTGAAATGAGCACGCAATTGCCAGTTATTCTTCAAGTTTTATTCAAAATTGGTTTTCAAAACTTCAGCACTTCGACTTTACTTCACAGTAAACAAATGCGAGCGGCTGCGGCCCAAACAGCACCAGAACAGCTCATGGCGTATGCGCTAACGTGTCTCGCCAGCTATTTCCGGTTCCGGCTCCGGTCCAGCCTGTCCAAGAGGCTCCGCCTCCAGTCCCATCAGCGCCACGTCGGGCGCCTTCGTCTACGCCTCCAGAGTCTTTGTCGCCTCATCATCATCATCATTAGTATTAATCTGTCTGGGATTAAACAATCCCAAAACAATTTCATCTACTTTCAAAACTTGTCGCTATTTTTCATGAAAGCTTCACTAAGCTTAATGAAGCATGGCCTAAAGGAAGGGGAAAGGATACAGGGAGTGCAGAATTATTAGGCAAGTTGTATTTTTGAGGAATAATTTTATTATTGAACAACAACCATGTTCTCAATTAACCCAAACAACTCATTAATATCAAAGCTGAATGTTTTTGGAAGTAGTTTTTAGTTTGTTTTTAGTTTTAGCTATTTTAGGGGGAGCAGGTGACTATTACTGTGCATAATTATTAGGCAACTTAACAAAAAACAAATATATACCCATTTCAATTATTTATTTTTACCAGTGAAACCAATATAACATCTCCACATTCCCAAATATACATTTCTGACATACAAAAACAAATCAGCGACCAATATAGCCACCTTTCTTTGCGAGGACACTCAAAAGCCTGCCATCCATGGATTCTGTCAGTGTTTTGATCTGTTCACCATCAACATTGCGTGCAGCAGCAACCACAGCCTCCCAGACACGGTTCAGAGAGGTGTACCGTTTTCCCTCCTTGTAAATCTCACATTTGATGATGACCACAGGTTCTCAATGGGGTTCAGATCAGATGAACAAGGAGGCCATGTCATTAGTTTCTCTTCTTTTATACCCTTTCTTGCCAGCCACGCTGTGGAGTACTTGGACGCATGTGATGGAGAAGAAGAAGAAGAAGAAAATATCATTTCTATAGCGCCTCTCAAGATAAAAATCACGAGGCGCTTCACAAAAACAAAAACAAAAAATATAAAAATTGTAAAAATATAAAAAAGTATTTCGAAAATGTTTAAAATATATTTAAAATGAGCAAGAATAAGCTGTTGCGATTTAAAAGAAAAAATGTTACGAAAGAGAGAGAGTGAATAGGAAAGAGGGAAATCAGTGGATCCTGAGGAAGGTGGAATAGGTGGCAAGAGCAGAATAAAGAGAGAGTGGTGAAGAAGGTCATACAAAAGCCAGCTTGAACAAGTGAGTCTTCAGCTGCTTTTTAAAGGAGACCACTGAGTCCACTGATCTCAGGCTCAGGGGGAGAGAGGTCCAGAGTCTGGGGGCCACAGCAGCAAATGATCTGTCACCTTTGGTCTTTAGCCTGGTGCTGCACAACCAGTAGGCTTTGGTCACCGGACCTCAGGGACCTGCTGGGGGTGTAGGGACTAAGAAGATCACCAATGTAAGATGGTGCTTGTCCATATAAGGCCCTATAGACCAGAACCAGGATCTAGAAATGAACCCTGGAGTTGACAGGCATTGCCCTGCATGAAAATCATGTTTTTCTTGAAGGATGCAGACTTCTTCCTGTACCACTGCTTGAAGAAGGTGTCTTCCAGAAACTGGCAGTAGGACTGGGAGTTGAGCTTGACTCCATCCTCAACCCGAAAAGGCCCCACAAGCTCATCTTTGATGATACCAGCCCAAACCAGTACTCCACCTCCACCTTGCTGGCGTCTGAGTGGGACTGGAGCTCTCTGGCCTTTACCAATCCAGCCACGGGCCCATCCATCTGGCCCGTCAAGACTCACTCTCATTTCATCAGTCCATTAAACCTTGCATGCCGGACACCCACTCATGCTCCCCATACACACCCTATTCACTCTGGTCCTGGTACTGCTGCACATGGGGTACAACCATTACCGGTTGCCAGAGTTTGACCCTTTCTGCTGGGGTGCTGATGAGCAGGCTCCCCCGCCCAAGGCTGAGCACAGCAACCCACCACCCCAGACCCCAACCAGACGGCCAGATCTCCCTCCTAGCCTCCAGCCCCAGGAAGCCAACGGAAAACAAAGGTGTGCTAAGACCCCTAGTCTCCCTCCGCCTGCTCCAATATGGTGTTAGGGAGTGTTGATGAGGTGTATTCATGGCTGTGGTGAGCGGGCAGTGCGGGCATCGTCTGGCCTGCACCAGCTGATGCCACCACCACACCACTTGCAACCACAGCCCTCTGTGTCTAAGTGCAGTTTAAAATTGGAAGTGGGCACCAGCACTCGGGATGAGGCTGAGATATCCCCCTGCCAAATGCTGTTGAATGTGCTCACTCCCAAGGCCCTAAGTGTGTGTTTGCGTGGAATGTCATTGGTGGAAGTGTTTAAGGTGCAAATGAAATTGGGAGGCAGGTTGCCACAGGAATGCGGAAATGGGGTCCATACCCGCACTCCCTGACTTGTCCACCCCTCAAGGTCCTATGTGCATGTTTGTGTGATGATGTGAGGGAGCATGAGGAGAGAAATGTGTGGGGATGGGGAGGCCCCTAGATAACTCTAACCTTCAATAACTTCAAAAACCGTGGTCAGAATAGCATTAAACTTGGTCTGTGTCATGTGTGGTAAATATAGAGTATCCCCTAGTGGTGAGATGTGTGATTTATTGGTGGGCTCAGAGGAGATGCTGAGTCAGGGTGAAGTGCAGACGAGGAGACCGTTCGCAGTTTCTGATGTTGGGGTCAACGTTTCTGTTCCGCGGATGTGCCCGGGTACACCGGGCTGCCGGCCAGGCCGGAGGGGCGCAGAGCTGCGAGGGCCGAACGACGCTGCTTGCAGATTTAATTATTTTGTTCTTGTGAAGCGCCTTGTGATTTTTATCTTGAGAGGTGCAATGTAAAAGACTAATTCTTCTTCTTCTACTACATACAAGTGTCATTAATTATAAAAAAGGTTTTGCTTAAATCACGACTTTTCTCATTATTTTGTTTAGGAGAGACTCTGGAGATGGAGGAGCGGGTCAGTGAGCGGCAGCAGGAGGTGCTTGCGGAGTTTGAGCGGCGCAGACGAGCACGGCAGATCACTGTGTCCACCGATGACACCGAAGTTAAGGCCGGCCTCCGAGCACTAGGCGAGCCAATTACATTGTTTGGAGAGGGACCAGCTGACCGTCGCGAGAGGTGGGACAAATAACATTTGTGCATTTGTTTGATAATCTGACTGTTTCGTGGTCAGCTTACACTCAGCCAATCAAATTGTTTGTTTACAAGCTGATTTGAGTCTTATGTTGTTTTAGACTGCGCAGTGTTCTGTCCATTGTTGGACCTGATGCGCTAAAAAAGTCCAGGAAGGATGAAGAGAGAGTCAAAAGGTCACATGATGAGGTAAGCAGTTATACAAGTACTACGTAGTACCTTTCAGTACTTTGTCTCTCCCACATTTTCAGACCATTCACCTGTTTTATGTGATTGAATTTTGCCTTGCCCTCCTCCTGTGACTGATGTTGGCATGCTTCAAATGCAGAAAGAGTTAAGAGTTTGTTGAGCTTTTAACTTTAGAGGAAGAGAGGTTTAACTCAACGTCTCTCAACGCTGAGGACTTTCATTTTGATTCCATCAGCAGGAATATTTTGGATATAGTTGTGTGTGTGTGTGTGTGTGTGTGTGTGTGCGTGCGCGTGCGCGCGTGTGCGTGCGTGCGTGCGTGTGTGTGTCCCAAGTCTAGGAAACCTAAACAAAGAAGGGAGCCTTGGCTCTGTGAGACCACTCAGGCATGTAGGACTGCAGAAAGATGGCGGAAAAAGGATCATCTTCAGTTTTCCAGCATTATTTTTAGAACTTCCCTGATGAGACATTTCAGTCTGGATTTAGGGCTGGACACAGCATTGAGTCTGCACTGTTGATGGTAGGGCTGGGCGATATGGCCTAAAATCAATATCACGATATATTGAGGATTTCACCTTGATAACGATAAATGGACGATAACCACAGGTATGCACAGAAACAACAGTTGTCCACTAGATGGGGCTGTTGCATGTATTACGTTAAGTCACATGTTATCCCGATGAGTCCCAAGCAGTTCGCACTTTAGGAAGTGCCTGAAACCACATTTCTTCTTGGTAGATTTTATGTTTAATTCATATCAAAAGTATTTTTTAACATTTTAGGGTTTGCGTACCTGTTTGCAGAATTTTCTTGAATTTCTTTTAATACCATACCAAATATCAAATTTATTAATAAAAGCATTTAATAACAGCATGGCAGCCGACCAAAGTGCTGTACAAATTAAAACACAGTACACACATCAATCAATAAAACCACAAAAAAGCATAAAACATAGTCTGTAATAAAACACATTGCAACAATTATAGTTCATGGGTGTTGAAATGCCAGATCATAAAAATAGGCTTTAAGTGATGAGTTAAAATGAGTGAGGGACGGCGCCAGTCGCACGAGCGTTCCAGAGGGTTGGTGCAGCAAACACAAAAGCATGTCTCATAGAGGGAACACAAAGCAGCAGACAGCTGACCTGCACATAATCAACCAGGTCTGCTAGTTAAGCTAGAGCCAGACCGCTCATGGCTTTGAAAACGAAGGTTAAAATCTTAAACTTCATGGGGAAAAACTAAGATCTGACCACAGCATTAATCTGGTAGGCCACTGAAAGGTCAGAGCCCAATTTGACCCCAAGGCTGGTCACAAACTGCTTCAGGTCAAAGTGGAGAGCAAGTGTGAAGCTTTGAAGATCCATGAGACTTTCCTCAGATTTTCACTAATTTGGATTTAGAAAATTGTCAGATATTCAGCTCTTCACCTTTGTCAGGCATTGGCTGTGAGAGCATTTGGGTTGTTTAAGGTCAGGTAGATCTGACAATCATCTGCATACAAATGATAGCTTAGGCCAGGGGTGTCGAACTCATTTTAGCTCAGGGGCTACACTGAGGAAAATCTAGTCCCAAGTGGGCCGGACCGGTAAATTAAAAACAACTTTAGATTGTTTTCTTGGTTTTAATACAGACAATATAAAACATAGCTGGAGCCCAAGGACAGTGTATCCAAAGTAGTACAAGTACAACATCACTATTAATAAAACACCTGATGTGTACTTGAACATTAGGAAAAACATTTTTTTTTTTTTAAAATAAACATTCCTTAGTGATTTAAGGAGCTTACAGATCACATGGCTAGATCAGTTTCATGGTAAATGGCCTCTGTTTGATATAGCGCCTCCTAGAGTCCTGGAACCCCTCTAGGCCTTTTACAACACAACCAGTCATTCACCCATTCACACACTGGTGGGGATGAGCTACGATGTAGCCACAGCTGCCCTGGGGCGCACTGACAGAGGCAAGGCTGCCGAGCACTGGCGCCACCGACCCCTCCGACCACCACCAGCAGGCAACATGGGTTAAGTGTCTTGCCCAAGGACACAACGACAGCAACAGACTGAGCGGGGCTAGAACCTACAACCTTCCAATTGCGGGGCGAGCACTTAACTCCTGTGCCACCGTCGCCCACAGTTAGATCAGTTTCATGCAGCACTTAAAGTTTATTTGACTCTTGATGCCTGACATCTTTGAGCTTTCACCAGAGCATCAGTATCAGGAGTCACATCCTGAGTGGCAGCCAACTTCAGGATGTGACTCAAGTTCTTGTGTGTGAGCCTCGAGCGCAGCTTTGTTTTATTTATACTCGTTACAGAGAGAACTTGCTCACAAAGACGAGTGGTTCCCAACTCTGCAAGTCTATTATTTCAAGTTGGATGCTGGCGGGGAGATCAGAGGGATTCACGGTGAATGGGGAGCAAAAATTTCGGAAGTCCTTCTCAAGTTCACCAAAAATCTGAAAGCGTATCTCAAACTCCCTCAACAGTCCCGCTATCTTACCTTTGAACCGCTTCATGTCGGCTACATGTTAGGACGCACACACTTTTTTCAGTGTGGACTCTCTGGGGATTATTTTGAGCTAAGAGGCGCGGAGCTCTGATCGATGATGCGCTCCAGACAGATGCGTCCTGAGCACGGCCACAGTAACATTCTCAAAGTGTCGCCACCTCAAACACAAACTTAACACGCGATCGTTCGTGTCGGCTCATTTCCTATTATGTTTTCTGTCATTTATTTGTGCCTGATGCATTTTGCTGCTGAGCAGAGCGCATCACCTGTTTCGTTCTCCGGTAACTTCACCTCACCGGTGCGGCCGGCAAGCAGCACGCACTCCGCTATTTTTGCGGTCGGTAGATCTTTTAGAACTGCAGTTCAAAGGTAACTCATAAGGTGAATATATATGAACCCAGGTAGCAGTTTCTCTGTAGGATTGAGAGGAGATGCAGGAAGATAATAAACAGGCAGGACAGAAAAATAGTCAAATAAAAACAAGTTAGTTTTTGTACCTGGTGGTTGCAACAAACAGACACCATTGAAGGTAATCAGAAGTGAGGAACAGAAAATGAAATAATTATTTTAGTGTTTAGATCAGCAGGAACTCCGAGAGGCTGCAGGAGCATCAGTGAGTTTGCGGCCGCTGCGCAGGGGGAGGGGGGAGAGGGCTGAAGCGGATCAGTATAGATGCAGAAACTACCGTTGTTAAAAGATGTTTAATTTTGAAAATGTGGGCGCAATTTTTAATTTAAATGGCTTGCTTGCTTAACACAATGCCCGTTGCACCATCTAGTGGACGTATTGAGAACAGCAGTATTTTTTATTACAAAAATTAGTTTATTTTCACTCTACATTGTAAAGTATGAAAATAAAGTTTACACAACCATCTCGCGGGCCGGATTTAACCCGTTTGTGAGCCGGATCCGGCCAGCGGGCCGTATGTTTGACACCCCTGGCTAAGGCCATACTATTTTAGGATTTTTCCCAAGGGGAGGATGTATATAGAGAATAAGAGAGGCCCAAGCACAAAGACCTCCAGTACTCCCCAGGGCAATGGGAGCCACGTAGAGCAGCATGCACCAAGTTGAACGTGGGGTACCCCTGAGACCCACCCAAGACTCAAGTCTGTCTAGCAGAACGCGATGGTCAATTGTATCAACGTTGCAGAGAGAGAAGGAGCAAAACAGGAGACCCTGAATCAGAGGCCACCGGAATGTCTTGTCACTCAAGTAAGAGCACATTCAGTGCTGTGAAGATGCCCAAAGCCTGACTGAAACACATCAAATAGAGAGTGGCTGTCAAGGTCCTCACAAGGGCCTTAGCCAAAAAGGGAATCAGAATCAGAAGTTTTTATGGCCATATGTGTGCCAAGTCACAACATTAGGAAATTGCTGATGTATTTTGGTGCAGAAGGTAAGATAGAAAAAAAAATAATTAAGAGATAAGCACATATAAGAACTAATAAAACACTCGTGATAAAATTATTAATGTAAAAAGTGGCAAGAATTAGAGAAGCAGCTATCTACCCCGTGTAGGTACTAATCTGAGTGTTTGTTGAATGGTTCAAGCACAGCATCGGGTCCCGTGACTGGGACCAATCAACTTGAGTGGGCTGCCCTAGGATGTTCATTCAAAAGTCCAACTGCAGAGGGGAAGAAACTGTTTTTGTGGCGAGAGGTTCTGGTCCGAATGGATCTGAGCCTTCTGCCAGATGGGAGCGAGTCGAAGAGACTGTGTCCAGGGTGAGACGAGTCAGCTATCATCCGACCTGCACGCCTCAATGTCCTAGAGGTGTACAGATCTTGAATGGAGGGGAGTTTGCAGCCAATCAGTTGCAATTGCAGAACATCAGTCAGTGACTTGATGCAATTTGCTGGGTTCCTTATTTAGGAA
>SSNQ01000161.1:342899-345399 GCA_006942095.1 Nothobranchius kuhntae | reverse complement strand
GCTTGTAATTTATACTGAGCCAGGATCCTCTGGAGGTTCCTTCCTGTTAAAAGGGAGTTTTTCTCTCCAGTGTCGCTTTATGCTTGCTTAGTATGAGGATTGCTGTAAAGACTCTGACACTAGTTAGTGACTCGATGCAACCTGCTGGGTTCCTTATATAGGAAACATTATTTCTGATTGGCTTAATGAACTGACCTGTACTGGAATGTTTATTATGTGAAGTGTCTTGAGACGACTCTTGTCGTGATTTGGCGCTTTATAAATAAACTTGAATTGAATTCGGCCTAGAGACGAGTCCGCGGACGTCAACACCCCCCACCCCCACCGCTCTCGTAAAACTGCCAGGGCCGAATTTCGGTCCCAGTCCAACCCTAGCCTAGTCTAAAGAATTTAGTTTTTCCTTTATTTTTTGTTTCTTTATTTGAAGTTTTTTTCAAATAAACCATAATTTATTTATTTATCTGCCCATAAACCATCGTGTGTGTAAGCAAATGGATAAGAAACATGTTAATAGTACAAATTTATTAAAGAACCTCGTTGCAGATCTTGGCTGGCGTGCTCTTTTGAGCACAACGCCTGTTAAATTGCACCCCACCCAAAATACTGTCACCAGCTACCACTGCTTATTACTCAGTAGGGATGTTCACGTATCGGTGGACGCCTTTTCATGTTGGACTTCTCCATGGCCTGGGAAATGTTGCAAAGCAATTCTCTGCTAGGACAAAAGAGGACGTAGCACTTTCCTGTGCTCGGGAGACAGCCATTTCCCTTTCATGTTAAAACAGATGATCTGTTTATGGAACTGTTCTGAATGAGACTTTTCCCCCCCTCAGAATCTGAACAACTTTTGCAGTCAGATCGGGGACGATCGACCAATCAGCTTTTGCCATTTCAGCCCAGATTCCAAGATGCTGGCCACAGCATCCTGGTAATAAGCCCCGCCCACTAATAGAATTATAATTACTGTCAATCATAGTTTACTGAAGCTAATGCTCATGTGCTAACTCCCAGGAGCGGTCTGTGTAAGCTGTGGTCCATACCCGACTGCACTTTGATCCGTACACTCAGAGGTGGGCATAGCTTCTCTGTTTGGTTCTGTTTGGCCTTTCAGTATTTATCAAACAAATGTTGTACTGAGTCATTTTAGAGTGTAGACTGTGTACACGTGCTTATTGTTTATTTAACTAACTGTTGTGTACGTTCTTTCACCTTTTCATCAAACCAAACTTCAAATTTTAAAAAAAGCATTTAACATTTTATGTCTCATTTCACCAACATGTAAATGACACTGTACTAAAGCTCTGCCCTCATTGGCTAAAGGACACAGCACAAATGTGGGTGCCATCATTTTCCGGCCACAGGCTGGTGTGCTTCTGGATAAATCCGAAGTGAGTTTGGCTTCGTGTGCTGCTGATGGGACAGTAAAGCTGTGGAACCTGGAGAGGTAAGGAGGATGGAGGGAAAGATTGTGGCCCATTTTATTTGTTTGGCGGCCATTTGAAATGACTGGTCATTTCTGTGGTTGTCGTAGCGATGAGCCGGTGGCAGACATTGAGGGTCACAGTGACCGAGTGTCACGAGTTTCCTGGCATCCTTCTGGAAGATTCCTGGGAACAACTTGGTAAACTGGATCCTAATCAGACTTGGTTCTGGTACTTGGTTCTGGTACTTTGAGTAATCTAAGTACCAGTTAGGGTTGCAGGGATTAACCCCCTGTAAAGATGTCTCCAACCCGCCTGAAAAAACAAAGACAAGAGTGGGACCCGCATGGACAAAGACAACATTGAAACTAAATGCAGCAGAACCAGTGACGGCTCCATTTCCAGCTAGGCAGTGGTTGAAGTCTCCCGTGTGGGAATATATCTAATATACCTGAAATTATCCCACACAGCAGACTTCAACCGCTTCCTAGATGGAAATGGAGTAGTCCCGATTGTTATCACTGGTTCTTCTGCTGCTGCTGCGTGCATGCGTTCAGTTTCACTTTTGTCCATGCGGGTCCGACTAACCCTAACCCTTTTATAGACGGTGTTGATGTCTTTCGGGGGGTGGGGGGGGTAACTGGGGTTAATCATACCGGTTAATCCCCGCAACCCTAGTATTGTTACAATTAGTTACTCTGTGTACACAGTCTTTGCTCTGTAGTAACTGTGTACTTTGTGTATAGTTACGACAACTCATGGCGTCTGTGGGACCTCGAGGTTCAAGAGGAGATCCTTCATCAAGAGGGTCACAGTACAGGTGTTCATGACATCAGCTTCCATCCTGATGGCTCGTTGGCCGCTACAGGGTGAGTTTTACTGTTAGCATGTTACAGTTGGTCTAGTCTGGTTTTTCAGAGATCTCATCATTTGTTCTTTCTGGTTCTCATCAAATCAGAGGACTGGATGCTTTTGGCAGAGTGTGGGACTTACGAACAGGGCGCTGTGTTGTTTTCCTGGAGGGACACCTCAAGGAGATCTACAGCCTCCACTTCAACCCAAATGGGTCAGCCTTTCAC
>SSNQ01000161.1:299735-322701 GCA_006942095.1 Nothobranchius kuhntae | reverse complement strand
GACGTTACAGGTCTGTGAGAGCCAGAGATTTTCCTTGTTTGAAGTGACCAAATACTTATTTTCCACCTGATTTACAAATAAATTCTTTAAAAATCCTGCCATGTGAATTCATGGATTTTTTTTCACATTCTGTCTCTCACAGTTGAAGTGTACCTATGATGTAAATTACTGACCTCTGTCATTATTTTAAGTGGGAGAACTTGCACAATCGGTGGCTGACTAAATACTTTTTTGCCCCACTGTTTAAATTAAGACAAGACGTAAGTCCTCATCTTTGGACCTGAAATTCAGAAAAGGAAATTGCTTAGTCAATCACCTGACCTGAATGGCATTACATTATTCTCCGAGAACAAAGTAAGGAACCTTGGTGTTGTCTTCGACCAGGACATGTCATTCAAATCCCAGGTTAATCAGGTTTGTAGAATTTCCTTTTTCCACTTTCGGAATATTGCTAAGATTAGATGCATCCTTTCCAGGAGTAATGCTGAAAAACTAGTTCATGCATTTATTACATCAAGACTGGATTACTGTAATTCATTACTCTCAGGAAGTCCACAGAATGTAGTTAAAAGTCTTCTGCTTGTCCAAAATGCTGCAGCTAGAGTTCTGATGAGAATTAAAAAGAGAGATCATATCTCTCCTGTCTTAGCTCCCCTACACTGGCTACCTGTTAAATTCTGAATAGATTTTAAGATCCTTCTTCTCTCATATAAAGCTCTTAATAATCAAGCTCCATCATACATCAGTGATCTGATTGTTCCATACGTTCCTAACCGAGCACTTCACTCTCAGACTTAGGGCTGGGGGTAAACGATTATTTTTAAAACGATTATTCTGACGATTATTTTATCGAATAGTCGACTATTCTAATGACTATTTAGAAAATTAATCTAATGATTATTTTTCTATTGCACAATTAACAAAAACCAGAAAATCTCAAATAAATTCCTCAAAAAAATTGATAAATTGTTACTGTAAGAGAATAAACACTACAGGCCTTCCATTTTGTATAACACTGCGTTTATTGTGTTGGTTGGTTATGTTCTGGTGACGTGTAGAACTTGGGAGTGCAGGCTGCTGCCCGAGAGGTGGTAGAAGATGGAGTGTCTCCATGCTGCTTTGTTTTGGTCACTTATGTGCGTCAGGCGAGTGGTCTTACGGGTTAAACCAGACTCAAGGTGATATTTTACACTAAACCGAAAACCCACAACACTCTAAATGTAATAAAAGGGAGATCTACACCACAAAAAAGATGAACTCTAAACCAAAACGTAACAGCTTATCCAAACGCAAGAAGCTGTTAGCGAAGATGCTAACAGTAGCTTTACCAACATTAAGTTCAAGTTACCAAGTTTAAATAAACCAAAAACACCCAGCAGCAAACAGACCAGCACGCAGGAGAGACTGCTACCACCAAAACAGCTCTCCTAATGTCTGAAAGAAGCTCCTTAATGAAGGGAGAAACGCTCCCGGTGATTTTCTACATCTGCGATAGACACGAGCAGCGCATCTGACCCCGGAAGTTGTTGTCCGTTGCCGGGAGACGAAGGGGCAAAACAGGAAAATAATCTAGTAGAGGACGGACTTTGTTCCGGGTCTTCGGTATTTGGCGGAGATGTTAGTGAAGGCGGAGAAGAGGGCGAACTAGAGGAAAAACAGGCAGATTCCTCCTCTATTTACAAACTCCTGGGGATGCAACAAGTGGGCGCGGTGCGTCGATTTCCGGATCTGACGTCGACAAATTTTTAGAATCGAGCCGTCGACTTCGTCGAGGCTTCGCTACAGCCCTACTCAGACTGCAGGTTTACTGGTAGTTCCCAGAATATCTAGAAATAGGACGGGAGGCAGATCTTTTAGTTATCAGGCTCCTCTCTTGTGGAACCAACTCCCAGCTTTAGTCCGTGAGGCAGACACCTTGTCTACTTTTAAGACTAGGCTTTAAACATGTTTATTTGTTTCTGGCCGTCTGGTTGGGGTCTGGGGTGGTCGATTGCTGTGCTCAGCGTTGGGCGGGGGAGCCTGCTCATCAGTACCCCAGCAGAAAGGGTCAAACTCTGGTTACCGGTGATGGTTGTACCCAATGTGCAGCAGTACCGGGACCAGAGTGAAAAGGGTGTGTATGGGGAGCATGAGTGGGTGTCCGGCGCTCATTTTTGTAAGTCCTTGGTTGTATGTGTATGTGTGAGCATGAGGGAGGGAGTGTGTGACTGTGTTTGTGTATGACTGTATATGTCAGGTGGGGCCTTTGACTCCTCCCCTCTCCTGGAACTTCTTTTGATGATATAGATCTTCGTCCCCCCTCTCCCTGCCACACCTAGTGTGAGGGGTTGTGCCTTGGTCTGCCTGAGTGTTCGTGGCAAACGGGTCTGGGGGTTTAAGATCTTGGCATCTGCCTGATAGATCCCGGTGGCTGCCTGGTGGGGTCTGGGTCCCTGGGCTCTGCTGGGTCCCCGGCGGGGGTGGTCGCCCCTGGGTCCCGGGCTCAGCCGGCTAGGGGGTGGGAGGCTGCACCTCTGTCTCCGTGTCTGGTCGGACTTACAAAGCATTCAAAAACAATAACAATAAAGTTTTAAGTATCAGGCGTGACATTAAAAGCAGATGCTTTAATGCTCCACCTGAGAGTAAATCTGTAAGGCTTGTCACCAGCATTCAAACATCAATTCTGCTTGCTTCACAGCCAGACAGGACACGGTAAAAAAAATAAATAAAATAAAAATAAAAAATAAACATGTTTATTTGATAGGGCCTATGGTTACAATCTGATGTTAGCCTAGATCTGGACAAATGGGGGAGTACAGGGAGGTGGAGTGTACAGTCGGTAAAGACGGCTCTCCCTTGCAGGGGCAGCAGTAGCTCAACAGGTTGAGTGGGTTGTCCAGTAATCGGAAGGTTGCAGATTTGATCCCGGCTCCGGACAGAGAATTCTGCTGTTGTGTCCTTGGGCAAGACACTTAACCCACCTTGCCTGCTGGTGGTGGTCGGAGGGTCCAGTGGCACCTGTGCTCGGCGGCCTCGCCTCTCTCAGCACGCCCCAGGGCAGCTGTGGCTACATCGTAGCTCATCCCCACCAGTGTATGAATGTGTGTGTGAATGGATGAATGATACACTGTAGTGTGAAGCGCTTTGGAGTCCTTACTCTAAGAGGTGCAATACAAGTGCGGGTCATTTATCATTTATCATTTGCCCTGCCTCCAACATGCCTAGGTTATCCAGAGTTACCTCTGTAGTTATGCTGCTATAGGCTTAGACTGCTGGAGGACACAATGACCACTTTCCACACTACTACTTTCTTCTACAATCTGCTCTTTAACTGTATTATTTCCTGCTATTTCAGCAGTTTTTACTATTACTGATTGGCTTAATGACCTGATGAACTGTATTGTAGGACTGAACAATCTCTCGTTTTTTGGACTGAAATTGCGATTTCAAACAGCACGATCATATCGCACCTGCTGGCATGGTTCAAAACGATACCTGCACTGCTCGCTCCCCCCAGCCATGGAACACACCTCATCAACATGCATCAACACTGTATTGGAGCAGGCAGAGGGTGACTAGGGGTCTTAGCACACCTCTGTTGTCGCTTGGCTTCCCGAGGCTGATGGCTAGGAGGGGGAGCTGGCCATCTGGTTGGGGTCTGGGGTGGTGGGTTGCCTGCTAATCATCACCCAGCAGAAAGGGGCAAACTCTGGGAACCAGTGAGGGTTGTACCCTTGCAGAGCAGCAGTACTGGGACCAGTGAATAGGGTGTGTATGGGGAGCATGAGTTGGTGTCTGGCGTGCATTTTTGTAAGTCTTAGAGTGTATGTATGTATGAGCATGAGGGAGGGAGTGTGTGACTGTGTCTGTGTATGGCTGTATATGTCAGGTGGGATCTTAGACTCCTCCCCTCTCCTGGGACTTCTTGAGCTACTACACATCTTCGCCCGACCTCCCAATGCCACATTTGGTGTGGAGTGTGGTGCCTTGGTCTGCCTGAGTGTTCGCAGCTCTCGGGTCAGGGGGACTTTTGGAGTCTGTCTGATTGATCCCGGTGGCTGCCTGGTGGGATCTGAGTCCCTGGGCTCTGTTGGGTCCCCAACAGGGCCGGTCAACCCCGGGTCCCAGGCTCGGCTGGCTTGGGGTGGGACGCTGCGAGCGGGTTTGCAGCTGATTTGATATTTGCTCATCAGGTTGATGCAGTGATAGCTTGCTCTTGTATTGTGTGTCACTTTGTTGTATGTTTGTTTTTCTCTTTCTGCAGGTCTAGATGCAGACTCTTGTTCATCATTGTTTATTTTTGTTAGTGTGTGGGGAAAAACGTGCAGCCAGCCTGCCTTGGTGATGCTGGAAAACTGTGCGCATTTTTTGTTATTTAATACATCTGAAAGCTGTTTCTACCTTCAGGTTTCCTTCTTGCATTTTTGGAGCAGAACAAGAACGTGTTTTTTAAAAATCACGTTTCTTCACAAGCAAATAAAAAAGATAATAATGGGAGAAAATATTAACAGCTTTAACTGTTTTTAACTGTACTGAGATATTAATTATGAATTAATTATATTATACCAGATGAGGTATGGATAAGAATTATTAGATATTAACGTGATGAATATTTACAGGTAAATATAAATGTGAGTGATTTGCTACTAGATTGGATTAGACACTAAACCATCATTTCACTTGGCAGGCTAGTGTTGTACCTTTGTTTCAAGAACATCGTGAACTGAAATCACTATTTCTGCTAGAAAAATCGCTTTTTGATCTTTTCCTAAAAGCGCTCAGCCCTGCTGGATGGTGGCTGTGTGAAGCTGGGCTGGATGGATGGGTTAGGGTTCGGACCAGCCATTTTGGACCAGCGGGCTCTGCTCGGCCGTGGTTCTTTAGCTGAACTCATGTTTCTTTTTTCTGCTTCATTTGTGGGACTGGACCCCAAATCTGTGGATCTAAAAAAAACTTAAGCTTCGATAAATGAAACCTTTAAGGCACAAGGAACGGCTGAACCGCGTTACGTCACACATGGTTAATCCAATGGGATGCATTTAACTGAAGGCTGGGATGCAGAAAACCATAAACCACAACTAATCTGACAGGTTTTGTATACGTATGTTTAAATGTTGGTCCACTTACCACCGCTCCGTCCTTCATCACGATCTTCTTGACCAGCACCACCCGGCCGGTGGCAACCGGAGGCTCCCCCGCCATCTCTTCACACCTGCCGCCAGTCAAGAAGCATCCCTGCCGTGTGGATATTCGCGGGTCCCCGGTTACTTCCAGCGTGTCTCTTTATTCAGCCTCGAAGAGACTGAACCGGTAGAAACGGAAAACGAGACCGATAATTTCCGTCCTGCTCCCACAACAACCGACGTGCAGCAGTGCTCCGGCAAAGTCCGAGTCCGCAGTGCCGCCGGTGTTACGGCAGCAGCTTCCGGTTCTTATTTTCAAAACAAGAGCGTGAATTATACCAAGAGGAGGGGAGAATAAAAGAGAATAGAAGATACTTCATTGATCCCACCGAGGGGAACTTTTTACTGCTACAGCAGCACAGAAACTTAAAGAAAAGTAAGAAGAAAAATAACAAGATTACAGGTAAACACATAAGGACCGTAAGCTAACCTCCAACCACTAAAAACAAATCATAAAAAGGAAACTTGTTTCCAGAACTATGCAGCACACTATAAAGGACACAGACATACTATGTAAATCTGGTATTGAAAGAGCATTGAACACATACGGAGTGTTGCATTGATGTTATTGTGTACCAGGATAATGCCAGTACCATTTAAACTGAGGAGTTCTACACACTTACTGCAGGGGGGATGAATGACCTACGGTAGTGTTCTGTTTTACATCTGAGATGTCTGTCTGCCTCTGAGGGAGCTGTCCATGATCTCCACAGTGGAATGCAGTGGGTGGGAAGGGTTTTTAAGATGGTGGTCATCTTCACGAGCATCCTCCTTTCACACATCTCCAACTGAATCCAGTGGGCAGCCCAGAACCGAGCTAGCTTCGTGAAGTAGCTTGTCAAAAGCCTGCTTAGCTTCTGACCAAATTGCCAGACAACTTCAGGGTTAATTTCAAGATCCTGGTTCTGGTCTTTAGGGCCTTACATGGACAAGCACCGTCATGCATTAGTGATCTTCTCAGTCCCTACACCCCCAGCAGGTCCCTGAGGTCCAGTGACCAAAGCTCACTGGTTGTGCAGCACCAGGTTAAAGGTCAAAGGTGACAGATCATTTGCTTCTGTGGCCCCCAGACTTTGGAACTCTCTCCCCCTGAGCCTGAGATCAGTGGACTCAGTGGTCTCCTTTAAACTCACCTGTTCAGGCTTTGGTGGGACCTTCATCACCACCCTCTCCTTGTTCTGCTCTTATTCTGCCATTTCCTTACATTTTTTAATCACAATTTAGTTTTCTCATTTTTTTTTATTTTTATCTTGAGGGGCGCTTTATAAAGATGCTTTTCTTTCTTTCTGTTCAGACTCCTCCTGTCTTGCTCAGAGCTGCCTGCAGCCCAACAGACTACAGCAAAGTGGATAACAGATCAAACAACATTAAGGGATTTTAATAGCAAATTTAAAAACACTTTGATATGATTTCATCAAAATGATTTTGTAAATAATTTCTCTAAATTTTTATTTCACAACTTTTCTCATATATAGTAGCAGAGTAAATGAATGCAATACATTAAAACAATAGCCTACAGCAAGGAGCTTTAAACAAAATAGTGGGAAACAAAAATAATAGGATAATTTATTCAAAATGTTTGCTTTGATTGCATATTGTGATTCATATTGAAAATGTAGACTAAGGTGAACTCCGTTTGTCAGCTGTTTTATTTTGAAAGTCAGATAGTTTCATTTTCCGCTCATTTCCAGGCGATATCGTTCTGGTCTGGTTTGGTCCGTTAGGTAGATTAAAATGAACACGGGTCCGGTTTGATCGTGGTTCACCAGGGTTCACCGGCTCCAAACACGAGTGTTTAGAAATCGGGCAGGTTTTAAAATGACAAAATAAGAAATAAGAGAACACACGAGACTTGGATGACATAACTCTAATTAAAGCACTACACAGGAAGTGATGAACATCTGCTTTCACAATAAATCGGAATGAAGTCAAAAACGGCTTGATAAACGGCTATTATCAAACATTTATGAATGAGATGGTTCGTAAAAAATCTTTTATATAAAACAGCTAATGTCATGTAATTTTTATGATATTTTTCCACAAAATGTCTGACATGTTTTTATTATTTTGAAACTAAAGCTGCATCCTGATTGGTTGGACAGAATCATACAGACAAACCCATCACGTGTATGCGCCCGTGTTTCCTTTTGGTGCAGCCTTTATCAAACAACACACACACACACACAAAAAAAACTGACAGCAATCTTTATGGCCACAAAAAGCTATAAATAACTCTAATAATTAACATTTATTATTAAATCTACTTGTATTAATTAATGTATGTATTCATTTATTTCGCAAATGGCTGTGCAAATCTCAATTAAACAAAATGATTAAAAGAGACAACATGACCATGATTGAAAAGGAAGAAGTAACATTTTATAATCCCTGCTTCATTCTTAAAGGAGACATAACATGAAAAACCCACTTTTTTATCCATTAACACAGTGTGTTTCACATTTTAAGTGTCTAAGTGAGTATAAAAGCTTATATTATTCACTAGAGTTGCTATTTAGATATTTAATAATTAAGTTTAGGGCATATTTGTCCACCCCGTTCAGTGTTTCAAAATACCTAATACATCAGAAATTTATTTCGTCACGATAAATACCAAATATGGTCATGGCCCTTGGCTAAATACAGAGCCAATCCACCATTTTTTCTTCTCGCTAAGATTTTTGTTGTCCTATTGGAAAAATGCAGAATGTCTGGTTATTTTAGCCACACACAGCTCAAAACTGTTCCTCGTTGTAAGGAAGGGTGGTGTGGCAGTATTTAAAACCCAGAAGCTGATGACACTACTGCTAAAAAAAAACAGAAGAAAAAAGTAGTATGCCAGCTGGAGGATCCAGACACACAAATCAACCTTTTGCACACTCAGTGTTCTTCAACGCAGACATAAACTGCCAAGATCTCCCACAAAAGCCCTTTCCTCCCTTATCTCAGACTGCTGGATACCTCACTCTGAATAAAAAGTGAACTTTTACAACGTATCAGTTAAATAATCATGTGATGAATCAACAAGATGTTTAAACCAAATGTTAGAATAACCTGTGCTTAAATCAATGAATTTGAAATGAATATTGTTCTTACAATGATCCATATCACAAATCAGTATGTGTTGATTTAACAAGTTAACCATTGTTTACACCCGTACACATTACAATAAGATACTCATTAAGGTTAATATTCACCTCACATAAGAGTTTTAAAAGATTCTTTATTCACAGAATTAAGAATCTTGTATCTTAAGGAAGGCGTGGCTTTCTGAAGGATGTTAGTAAATACCCAGAAACTTGTCTAATTCAGATTTGCCAGAATACGCTAGAAATCATAACATTGTGGTTTAATAGAACCAGAGTAATTCAGTTTCTAGCAGAGTTCCGAACCGGCCAATCCAGAACAAGCATCCTTGAGACATCTCTTTTGACATGGGAGGTGGAGTGTACAGTCGGTAAAGACGGCTCTCCCTTGCCTCCAACATGCCTACATCTAAATAGGATAGATTATCTAGTTAACTCTGTAGTTATGCTGCTATAGGCTTAGACTGCTGGAGGATACACTGACCACTTCTCACACTCTACTACTTTCTTCTACAGTCTGCTCTTTAACTGTACTATTTTGTGCAATTTCAGCTGTTAACTTTATTTTTTCTGTAAGTGTTTTTCTCCCCAGAAGAAGCTACAATGACGTTCTGCTGAGCTGTGGTGGCCTCATGGAGGGGGCCATCGACTAGCACACTGCTGCTAACCACTTAAACATTCTCCCTCTCCTAATAATAACTTTTTGTTTTCATTGACTTTTGATGTGCTAATACTAGTTTATCCGTTTAATTGTAGATCCACTAGGATAAATACAACAAAGTTTATCTTTCACCAAATACAATATTTACTGGGACATCACAATATGGCTATAGACACATTGCTTGTGTGTGTGTGTGTGTGTGTGTGTGTGTGCGCGTGTGTGTGTGTGCGCGTGTGTGTGTGTGTGTCTGCCTGCTCTGTCTTCTCGATCCCCAGTGAGTCGTGGAGGATGGCTGCTTATACTGAGCCAGGATTCTCTGGAGGTTTCTTCCTGTTAAAAGGGAGTTTTCCTCTCCACTGTCGCTGCATGCTTGCTTAGTATGAGGATTGCTGTATAGTCACTGACACTAGTCAGTGACTTGATGCAATTTGCTGGGTTCCTTATATAGGAAACATTATTTCTGATTGGCTTAATGAACTGTGAATTGGAATGTTTATTATGTGAAGAGCCTTGAGACGACTCTTGTCGTGATTTGGCGCTATATAAATAAACTTGAATTGAATTGAATTGAATTGACATACAGTCAAAACCTGTTTGCACGCTGCAAGCTGACGCAGCCAGATGGTTCCATAAGAGCCACATCCACTTTGGACGCAGACAAGCATTCCAGCTACTGTTGTGACCTGGAGACATCTCAAGACTGGACGGGTCGCATCGAAATTAATCTACTGGCTTCAGGTGCCGTGAGGTCCACCCGACTTCTGACAGTCCGGATGTGCTGGGGGTCTCCGCCAGGGTTTGTAGACACAACAGATTGCATCTGATGATGTTTAATTAATAATCAACTCTCTAGTTTATAGCAGACAACAAATTCTTTTACACCCAGATTTCACAATTTCTTTCAGATACAAAGATTTTGATAAACATCTAGCTTACATCACACCACCTACACATCACACTCCATCACCGCATAATCACTCCATCACATCTCATTATTCATGTCTTGTCATGTATTATCATTAGTTTAGAAAAGAATAAAATTCCTTTTTAACTACATACCTGACTGTCTGAATTAATACGAAGTGTGTTTATGGTCCCTGAACAAGTAAAAGTAACTATAATCTTCTGATTAAACATTCAAAGATCAATCAAGTTGATATTTCATATTTATATGGAATCATCACACCTTATTGGTCATAATTCATTTGCAGTCCTCACGCTATAAAGTGTGACCGCTACACCGGCAACCTGGTTATTGGGGAGGGGTTCGTCTCACAAACAGGAAACCACACAGGTGAAGCGGTGAATTAAAACATTAGGATTCCTAATGTTTAATTCACCGCATCACCAACTGATGTAGGAGAGGGAACATGTGAGTGAGTCACCACGGTAGAAAGACCAGCGTGCTGTGAGCGAGAGAAGCGATCTGTGGCTGATGAGTGAAAATCAAAAAAAAAAAACATTCGGGACTGAAGCTCCGTCAACATCGGCTGGCGACGCGGCTGCATTTCTAAATAAAGCATGTCAAGTTGGCGGCGCGCGCAGCAGCAGCTCACGGTTCTGGGAGGAAAACCAGGCATGCCCATCCCATCAACTGCAGGTGGAGCTTACCGCTCCGCCCATCTCACAACCAGAGCGGAAAAAGCACATGGGCTTGGATTATACAGATGGGATTCTGTGTGAAATAACGCCAGTTAAATTATTACTTAAGTGTTGTTTGTGTGCATGTTGTTCAGTACCTAATGCTATCATTAATATCATCTGGTGTTTTCATAAGCCCTACACACTGTGTGTGATGCACGTTTGGGGAGAGCAGGCGCTGGTTTGACGTGAGAGATTGGAGGTGTGGCGTGAGAGCGTGTGAAGAAGATCAAATGCGTGTCTCACGCTCAGTGCATGAGAGTTGGCAGCCCTGAACAATACAACAAGAGTAAGCTATCACTGCGTCAACCTGATGAGGAAATATAAAATCAACTTTGTTTTGCAGAACAATCACATGATGATAAACCACAGTGCATTGCTCCATGGAGCAACAGTTTGACAACCCCCGAGTATGTTGCAGGGACTAAACACAATCACAGACTTTAGAGGGAAAACGAGAACACCGCAGACCACGGCCTCTCTGTGTGAGGATCTAAACGCATTCTATGCCAGATTCGACACAGCGAACACCATGAGACCGTACAGTGAGCGCACCGCGGATGACGTCAGTGCGCACACTGTGTCTGAAGAGGATGTGCGGAGGTGCTTCAGGAGGGTGAACGCACGCAAAGCTACTGGTCCGGACGGGATTCCTGGCCGCGTCCTAAGGTCATGCACGGGTCAGCTGGCTGGAGTGTTTACACACATCTTCAACCTATCCCTCTCTCTGTCTGTAGTCCCAGCCTGCTTCAAAATGGCCACCATTGTCCCTGTACCCAAATCATCCACCATCTCCACATTGAATGACTGGCGACCTGTAGCCCTGACCCCCATCGTGAGCAAATGCTTCGAGAAGTTGGTCAGGGACTTCATCTGCTCTGCACTGCCCGATTCACTGGACCCTCTACAGTTTGCATACCTCCACAACAGGTCCACTGATGATGCCATAGCCCTGACACTCCATGCTGCCCTGTCACACCTGGAGAAGAGAGACACATATGTGAGAATGCTGTTTGTCGATTACAGCTCAGCATTCAACACCATTGTTCCCTCGAAGCTGGACAGGAAACTGCAGGATCTAGGACTGAGCAGCTCCCTCTGCAGCTGGATCCTTAACTTTCTGTCTGACAGATGCCAGGTGGTCAGACTGGGCGGCACCACCTCATCTCCCGTAACACTGAACCCTGGTGCTACGCAGGGGTGTGTGCTGAGCCCTCTCCTGTACTCACTCTACACCCACGACTGCACAGCCACGAGAAACTCCAACATCAATGTGAAGTTTGCGGACGACACCACAGTGGTAGGTCTCATCACCAACGACGATGAGACGGCCTACAGGGAGGAGATCAGCGCCTTGACCCACTGGTGTCAGGACAACAGTCTCACCCTCAACGTCACAAAGACAAAGGAGATGATAATGGACTTCCGGAGGAGCAGAGGAATACACACCCCCATCACCATCAACGGCGACTCTGTGGAGAGGGTGAGCAGCTTCCGTTTCCTTGGAGTTCATCTGGCAGAGGATCTTACGTGGTCAGTGCACACGAACAATACAGTGAAGAAGGCACAGCAGCGCCTCTTCTTTCTCAGGAGACTGAAAAGATTTGGCATGAGCCGCCGCATCCTCAGGACCTTCTATCGCTGTGCCATTGAGAGCATCCTCACTGGATGCATCTCCGCCTGGTATGGCAACAGCACCGCTTACAACCGCAAAGCTCTCCAGAGAGTAGTGCGGTTTGCAGAAAGGGTTATTGGAGGTGAGCTGCCCTCCCTCCAGGACATCTATAAGAAGCGGTGCCTGAGGAAAGCGGGGAGGATCATCAAGGACTCAAGTCACCCCAGCCATAAACTGTTCAGACTACTTCCATCAGGAAGGAGGTTCTGCAGCATCCGGTCCAGAACCAGCAGACTGAGAGACAGCTTTTTCCATCAGGCCATCAGACTGCTGAACACGGCGCAGACACCTCACCCTCACTACTGAAACCAACATTACACGCTCCATACTGTACATTAATGCCACTGTTTTGCACATACCAGCCTCTGTATATTTTATATCTCTTATCTTATTGTTTACTTTATTCATTTGTAAAACACGTATATACACATTATACACACACTCACACGCACACACGTAGAACAATATATTTAAAAAAAATAATACACTTGCATAAACATTTAGTAATGTATATACATTACAACTTATACATATTATTACTTAGATTAGCCATTTTTATATTTTACATGTTTTTACATTACTGTATTTTTGCACAACTCTGTTGCTGTGAAGCTCGCACACAAGAATTTCACTCGCATGTACTGTACCAGTGTACCTGCACATGTGACGTGACAATAAAAGTGATTTGATTTGATTTAGTGCCAACCACAGCCTTAAGACCGGATCCTCTGGAGGTTTCTTGTTGTTAAAAGAGAGTATGACACAAGGCACCGATGGAACGACAAGTTTGGACGGAAGGAAAGAAGCTGAACTAGTAGTTATTAAGCTTATTCAAGCAAAAGCATTTTCGAAGGAGATAGAGTTTGCAAGCACAGAAAGCTGTTGCAAAGACTAACAGCAAACTCGGCAAGTCGAGACCTTTACTGGAGGAAGAAGGTATCCTCAGAGTCGGAGGATGTTTGAATCAAGCTGTACTTCATCCTCATGTAAAGCAAAGCTACCTAAAGACACTTTCACTTATGTCAGAATGGATTGTTTTTGACCAAATTATGTCAAGGATGGACGTAAGGAGTTAAAGAAATATAGATTGATATTAACCTGTCTATGTTCACAAGCTATTCATGTTAAAGTTGTAGAAGATCTAAGTACAGACGCATCCATGAATGCTTTAAGAGCCTTTACTGCCATCAGAGGAAATGTCCGTCAGCTGAGATGTGACAAAGGACCCAATTTTGTTGGCACTCGAAGAGCGTTTGCAACCCTAATGAAAGGCATGGATCAAGAAAAGATCAAGGAATTTGGCTGTGAATTTCTGATAAATTCCCCCACAGTGAGCCATATGGGAGGGGCATGGGAGAGACCGATAAGGACGATAAGGAGTGTTCTTTCAGCAATTTTCGACCAGTCAGCTAGAAGGCTAGACAGTACTTTGTTGAGGACATTCTTGTAAGAGGTTTTAGCGATCATTAACAGTAGGGTGCTCTCTGAGGAACATCTGAATGATCCCACTGGACCTGAACCATTGATGTCTATTCATATTCTGACTATGAAGTCTACCATGGTTCAGCCTCCACCAGGGCAGTCCTTGAGAGAAGATCTATTTCTTCAAAGAAGATAGCGAAGAGTGCAATACTTAGCCAATTAATTTTGGGTCCAGTGGATGGAAGAATATTTACTCGAGCTGCAAATGAGACAAAAGTGGCATGCATCTAGAAGAGACTTGAAGGTCAATGATATTGTTCTGCTTCAAGATGACCTGGTGACACGCAATGCATGGAAAATGGCCAGAGTCACAGACGTTTACCCCGGAGTAGACATTAAAGTGAGAAAGGTTACACTCTTGGTTAGTGAGAGCACTTTTGACAAACACGGTAAAAGTGACTAAGACAACTTTACTTGATCGACCTGTACACAAGGCCGTTGTTTTGGTTGAAGCAGAGTAATTTTTTATTTTGTTTTAAGCTCAGACTAAAGCATTTGGTGGGAGTGTAACTGCCTGATTTATTTTCTCCTTTATATTAATGTTTGTTCTATTTCATGTATGTCTGTGAACAAGGGCGTCAGTTTGCTTTCAGAATTGCTGGGGACAATAACCATACACTTGAGTGGGGTTTAAAAATTGCTGGGGACAATAAAGTAGGCTAGCACAGGGGTCGGCGGCTCTGTAGCCGCATGCGGCTCTTCCATCCATCTGATGCGGCTCTCTGTGCTTGTAAAATAATGAATGGATATTTAAATAAAAAGCTTTATATTTTACTGCATTAATTTTACACCTGTATGCCAATTCTAAATGTAAAGATTGTCTGCGTAAACCTGAACAGGTCCAACCCGGTCTTACTGTGAGACCGGGTTGACGTGTCACGCTTGTGCGTAATCATATGCGCTTCCTGAGCTGGAGGATGTCAGATTCTGGGCTTCTCCTCAGACAGGTTCCTGGATGCGTCGCCACATTGGAGACAGGAACAAGCACTATTCAGCCAAAGTTTCATAATCAGGTGTGGCAGTGTGAGTGTCCTGTCACAGTGTCCCGATAGATAATGCGCCCTGGCTACTTGGCCAAGGGGTTGTCCCTTTGGCTGACTGGTTAGAGCGTATGACTCTCACCCGGGAGTCTGGGGATCGAATCCCGCCCGGGTCCTTGTTTCTCCACCTTGCCACATATTGACGGATAAACTCAAGGATGTTGGTTGTTTTGAAAGAATTACCCAGACGCACACTGATGCGCATGGATGAGCTGACATTTTAATCGTTACGCACATCGCAGAGGTAACTTGATTCCCATCAGAACATCAGAGCTTTATACTGGACACTGTGTTCAGCGCGGCTCGGAGCGCCTATGGCGCACAGTGGGCTGAAGATCTAGAGGGGTTCGCAGCGCAGCGCAGAACCACGGTGCATGCGTTATTTCCTCCCACTGAAGCGTTCTGGAAACCCTGTCTCTCTGAGGGATGTGTCATTTGGAAAAATGTTCTTTTTATGAAATTATGAAACTTTGGCTGAACAGCGCTTGTTCCCGTCTCTAATATGGAGACGCATGACGCATCCAGTCTGAGGCAGAATCGCCTCTTCAGCTCAGAAAGCACCTGTAGAGACATTTGATTACGCACAAAGTTTATGTGAAATGTTCCTAGCCTACATGAAGTGAAACTGTTTAATTGTAACATTAATATGTTACTGGACACGCTGGTCTGGTTGGTTAGACCAGTGTTTGAAGTGGAAAACAAACACACACACACATGTAACGATGTGAAGTTGTATATTTTTATACTGTAATTAGATCTAAGTATTATAATCAGAAGTGGTTGTTTTTATCATCAGGGAGTTTACTTAAACACTCTGTATTGATTGAGAGACAAGAAAAGAGAGAGTTGGGATCGTTTAAGAATCTTTAATTTCTATAATTATAAATTCTTACAATCTACCAGGACTATCTCAATGATGGATGCGTATGGATTTGGATGTTTCGTGTTGGTGTGTGTGTTGTTCAGAATCTCTAGGCTGACGTAGCGAATCTGGTTGTTATGACTAGGCTACCACGAGGCTTCAGAAGCTGATGACATGAGCCGCCATTTTGTGCCGTGACCACATACCTATGGAGTCTCCCGTGTAGATCAGGAAATGCCAGGTCCTCGGACCTCGGATGTACCGGAGCTGGTGCAACAGCGGTTGCAGCACTACAAAGCCCGTCTGTGGGTCGGCTCCGGTAGCAGTCGGCAGGCGTCAGCAAGTTCACTCTTATTTTGAAGGAACGTCGTCTTGTTGTTCAAACGACGGAAATCTCCAGCTTGACAGTTCTCAGCTTAAAGTAGAAAGTACAGCTGGCCAGCCTGTAACTTTCTTAATGATGACGATGGAAATCCTTAGGACCTCCTAATGAACGGAACTGAGGTTAACATGGAACTGAGTATAAAATGGCGTTGCCTTGTTTTATATCCCCTAATTGTTCACCAATCTTAGTAAACCGGATTGGACACATTAAGTAAACATCCCAGATTCTCTCTACGACAGACGAAAGTTCTGATTGGTTGAAAACAATGTGTCATGCGTTTCCATGGTAATGTAGATCAGTCTGTCTGGTGCAGTCCTGTTTATTCATTAAACACATAACTCATGACATTTTTATTTCACAGATCATTCACCTGATTATTAATGATCAACATATGCTTTGATTAGCTTATCACAAATAAAGTACTTTGATTAATTAATGAAAAGCGTTCTTCTTCTCTTCTTCTGTCTCTTCTCCTGGAATGTAAACACACTGAACCAAGCGTCCGACCTTGGCGATGTTACTGTGTGAAGGGGCAGCTGTTAAGGGCAGACAATTATAATATTCATAACGCTACACACCCCCCTTTTCAAGGTCAATGTGGTCCGGCAAGAGACCACTTGGTCGTTGAACAAACCCAAGTTATGAAGAATGTCGACAACCGAACAGGATGCGATACCACTGGAACAGCCAACTGTGGTGAGGTACGAACCCCACGCTGAAGAACAGTCCCGCACACTCCTCAGGAAGAACACAAGTTAGCAGGTTATTAACTATTCCCCATGGAGGCCATAATTGACTAGAAGACAGGTGATGGTTTACGTATTTAAAGATGATCAGGCTGCTGTAAAATGTAATCTCCATCCACATCCAGACAGAATTATCCTCTATTCTTTCTCTATTTGCTCTGCTCTTGTCTGGGCTGACGTAGCTGATGGTGCGCGTGGCGCGCCTAACTAGCGGCTGATGCACATTTTACGCATTTGGAGAGATGGGCTGGATGCTTTGCTTTTACTGGAAGATGGTCCACTTAACGCACAGGTGTAGACTACATATTAATGACAAATGAATGAAAATTAAACTGGGAGTTTTTACTTCATATTTTAGAAATTAAAATGACGGGGAACACGTTTATGACGTCTTTTTAAATGAAATTTTCTAGCGCGACCTGCCTGCTTCACTAAGTTCACTGCTTATTAAGGTCCGTCCAAAATTACCGTGGCCCACCCAAAAATGAAAACCTGGCGCTGCGCCTGTTGTGAACCTCTGCAAATTGTTGTTCTTCACTTTATCAAACTCAGACTTTGTACAGCTAATGTCAATATGTAAAATTATGAATTCAGTCGAGCTCTTCCGTCCCTCCCTCTCCTGCTCTCCTGGAAACCCGACATCGGCTGTCAGAAGCGGGAGGTGAAGAAGGAGATGAGGCAAACAGAGTGAGTGCGACATAAAGAAACCAGACTGGTGTGGAGGTGAGCAAAACAGAAGGAAAAGTGTGGGTGTTGAATCCCCACGGGTGCGACGCCCATGCGAGCGACCGGTACCGGCTGCTGTCACCTGGTTGTGAGCAGCTCTCTGCTGTCTGAGGGTAGGCCCCGCCCACAATGCTGCGGCCACTGTGGCTCCCAGTGTTTTCTTTACTGTGGGAAACGAGTAATAATGGCTCTTTGATGGGAACAGGTTGCCGACCCCTGGTATAAGATCTGAGCTGGTAAAACAAAAATCCTCATCAGCAGGCATTTTTTTAAAGTGGGGGGGACACAGCTGCCAATCACAAATTTTGCCAGGGACATGTCCCCGGCGTCCCCGGTTAAAATGACGCCTATGTCTGTGAAGGCTCTCAGTCATCCAGGTCATTGTAGTCTAATGAGCTTTGAAAGAAAAACGTCTGGACTTCTTTGAGTTGCTTGAAGACGTTTCACCTCTCATCCGAGAGGCTTCTTCAGTTCTAAGGTCAAATGGTGGAGAGTCCCAGATTTAAACCCAGTGGGAGTTTCCCCCCGAAGAGGGAACAAAAGACCCCCTGATGATCTTCTACATAAACACATGAGCCAAGGTGTGAGGGTGGGTGTGGGTCCTATTCAGCCAGAGTTTCAGGTGAGCTCATTGTGAAGCCTGGCCCCACCCTATCATGTAAATTCCTGAGGTCAGACGGCTCAGGATATGCGTAGGCGTTGAGGCATCTGGGAAGGGATCTCAAAACTGGATTATAGATGGCAGAGAGTTGGTGTCGTAAACCACCGCCTCTGTTCAAAGATGGTTGCTCACAGTGGACATAAATGGCTTCCTTTACTCCTCTTTCAAACCATCTGTCCTCTCTGTCCAAAATGTGAACGTTGGCATCCTCGAAAGAGTGACCATTGTCCTTTAGATGCAAATGAACTGCTGAGTCCTGTCCCATGGAGGTGGCTCTTCTATGTTGTGCCATGCGCTTGTGAAGTGGCTGTTTGGTTTCTCCGATGTAGAGGTCTGGGCATTCCTCGCTGCACTGTACAGCATACACCACATTGTTCAGTTTGTGTTTAGGAGTTTTGTCTTTCTGGTGAACCAGTTTCTGTCTGAGTGTGTTGCTGGGTCTGAAGTACACTGGTATGTTGTGTTTGGAGAAAACCCTCCTGAGTTTCTCTGAAACACCGGCTACATAGGGGATGACAACGTTTTTGCGTCTGTCTTTCTTATCCTCCCTCGCTGGTGTCTGGTCTTCTTTTCTGTGCATCTTTGCTGACTTTATAAACGCCCAATTAGGATAGCCACATGTTTTAAGTGATTCCTTTATATGTGTGCGTTCCTTCTTTTTCCCTTCCGGCTTAGAGGGAACATGTTCTGCCTGGTGGTGTAAGGTCTTGATTTCATGTAGTTTTACATGCCATCTTCAGATGGCGCTGTAGGGCTATAAGGTATTAAAAGGTAGCTCTACACGGTCGGAGATTAAGATTAAGAAATATGAAGATGAAGAAAGGAACAAGCCTAATTTCTTTTGCTAGCACACAGCCAATGAGGTATGTTTAATGAATTAAATTCAAGTTTATTTCTATATTAAGTACCGGGTAAGTAAGTAAAAGTTATTTTCTTATGTGGTGAGAAAGAGATTATTTTACCTCTCATCACTGCCTTTCCTGCCTCCCAGAGAACAGATGCTGATGTTCCAGACACGTCATTATGTTATAAATATAAAGCCCACTCCTTTTAAAAAAAATCTATAAAAATCTATAAAACCTTCGTCTTTGAGCAGTGATGTATTAAACCTCCACTTTTTGCTTGGTGGGATTGTCTTCTTATTTACCAGAGTTAAAGAAACCGTGCTGTCAACTATGGGGTGTAGCTCAGTGTCTGAAATGTCAGCCAACAATGAGCTGCTGACTAGAAAATAATCCAAACATGAATGAGAGTGATGGACATGTGAGAAAAAAGTATACTCTCTACGGTTAGGATGAAGAGATCGCCATGCATCACAAAGCCCATAATCACTCATGTACTGTTTAACTATATTAGTGGATTGCCAATTGCACTGAGTCCCAGCTGTACTGAGCCTGTCTGTTAAAGAGTTCATCCAAAAACTAAAATCGCCTCCAAGTATAAGTGGACAGTCCAAGTGTTCGGAGAGTACAGAGAAAAAATTATGAAAGAATGGAGGGTCATCAATATTTGGACGGTATATGCTGACGATAAATAAGCTTTGGTTCTGTATAGATATTTTAACATTATAAATCTACCCTCTGGATCAGAGACTGTGTCCAATACTGTGAAATTGATGTTTTTGTGTATTAAATACACCCCTTTGCCTAGAGTTATAGCTTGCAGAGAACATGCTGGGAAACTCAGGTGTTTTAAGTTCATCTGCAGATGTGGCAGATCTATGAGTCTCTTGTAACAATATTACATCTGCTTGCACTCTCTTTAGCTGATCAAAATTTTTTAATCTCTTCTCTTTGGAGCCAGCTCCATGTACGTTCCATGAGACAAACTTTAGTGCACCCATAGATGTGTGTGTGAGTAGCTATGACGCCTTCATGTGTATGAGGTAAAATAAGTAATTGAATGCATATATTAATCTTATAGTAAATAATAGAGAGTAAACAATAAGGGTAAGGTTATTGTTTGCAACATTAATAAAAAATATATATATAATAAAAATAATAGTAGCAAAATGGCCTGTATTTGATATAGGGGATACCAAATCAAATTTACAATAATATTGTAAAAAATAATAAATTTTTTACAATATTAATGTAAAGATATTAATGCTGATAATGATGAAGATAAATAAATAATAAAAATAAAAACAATAATAATAACAATAACAAGACAAGCCCAACAGTGTTAGGCTACTTATCCGTGTGACTGTGCGTATGGAGTCTGTGTGTGTGTGTGTGTGTGTGTGTGTGTGTGTGTGTGTGTGTGTATGCATGTTGTTTGCTGCAGTGTGGAAAGCGAGAAAAAAAAGCTAATTGTGCCATGCAGATGTAAAGACCCAGAAGGAAAGAAAGGAATTATAAAGGTTAAGAAAAGGAAAAAGGAAGAAAGAAAAGAAAGTGTTGTGGGTGTGAGGTGGTGAGGGAAGAGGTGAACATTTCTAAACGAATCTAGCAGCTATAAATCCTGACATGTTCAAACCCAGTGAGTGCTGTTAATAACAATAAAGTTGTACCAGTTTGTCTAATAAAGCCAGTCTGTTACTGCTCGTTCTTTGTAGATCTTACGTCAACAAATAGTTTATCCACGGAGATCACAGCCCGCTTCCCATCCCGGATGAACTTCTTGCGCAACGGGAAGAGAACTCGGCGGCGATCCAGAATTTCTTTAGGAAACTGATCGTTTACGCTGTAGTCTTTACCTTTAAGCTCTCTCCCGTGGCTTTTAACAAGATCTTTCTGCTTAAAGTGCTCAAATTTAGCCACGATGGGACGACGTCTTCTGCTGTCTGTTCTCCTGGCTCCAAGGCGATGTACCCGATGAAAGGTGATGTTTTTAACCGTTTCCTCAGGTATCTTCATGTGGGTGTGGAGAAAGTTTTTTACTGATTGTTCGCAATCCCCCGCTCCTCCTCCGGTCTGTTCTGGAAGGCCTGCGAACACCAGGTTATCTCTCATGCTGCGTGATTGGAGATCCAGAACCGTCTCCTTTAGAACTTTGTTGTCCTGGGAGATCCGATCTAATCCTGCAGTCAAGGAGGAAACCGATTCCCGCAGAGACGCGTTCTCAGCCGCGAGCCGCTCCACCTGCTCCTCGCTAAACTCAAGAGATGTTCGGAGGTCCTGGAACTCCTTGTGAAGCACCTCTAGCAGGTGGAGTCGCCCCTCAAATCCCAGAAGCCGTTTATCTATGGATTGTAATAAATCTAAGACAGGGGTGTCAAACTCAAACTCACAAAGGGCCGAAATGAAACTCTGGGACGGAGTCGAGGGCCAAACTTAATATTTTTTGAAAAAGTGACGGCAAATTTGCACATTTTCTTTATCAACATATATGCAATTTTGAACCTTTAAATTTGGAAACAAACATATTTCTGCATTAACACTGAATGTGGAATAACCAAATGACACACGAGCAAGTCAGTTTTAAATAAAAGGCATCAGTGGTATTCATTACTTGTGGTATAATCAGCATTTTTAAAATCTATTCAGGATTTATGTTTTCTTGTTTATTCATTTTTCTTATTTTTTATTCTTTTTTTCTCCTGTAATACGCGTCATCGCTGCTGTGACGTCTAGCTTTCCCCACTGAGGAACAATAAAGGGATTTTCTATTCTGTTCATCTATCTGCAGCCTTTCCACTTCCTGTTTACTGTAGGTTAAATCTTTTCTCACGGGCCAACAACAAAATAAAAATATCATTTTATCTTAAATGAAAATGCAACATCTCACCTGTTAACTTTCATGTTTTGGAGCAGAAAAAGAGCATAAAACCAACATATTTAAAGCTCAGTTTGTTCCACTGGTTTACTGTGATGCTCACCTGTTCCAGCCAGATACCTGCATCATGGGGTTGATCTGAGCTGAGGAGGAGACTCCTGTTGTTTTGTTCATCTTCATCATAATAATGACAACATTAGATGACAACAGGTGCTCACATAGGTTTTTGCTGATTAACATGTCTGAGCAGCTTGACCACGTTGTTGTGTGTCGGGGAGGAAACACAACTACAGCAGCTGGTTTGAGCGTGTCGCTGTTCGCTGGAGTTATACCAGCTCTGTCTGGATGTTAGTTGGAAAAATTTATCTTTCAGTCGTGAACACATTACTGAGCAGTTAAAATCTCCGTTTCTGGGCTTCAACGTCAGAAAATAGCTGAGTGAACTCGGCACTGAGTGAGAGGAGTGTAAATAGTCCGAGACAGCGGAGCTGCAGACACCCGGCAGAAGACGCTAGAAAAAACACAAAGGAGGGGGCACTTCGGCTCCACGCTGACGCCGCAAAGCATCATGGGAGTTGAAGTCTTTGCGGTAAAATCGGCCAGCGGGCCAGTTTTAATATATTTTTGATATTTATCTCGCGGGCCACATAAAAATGCTCCGCGGGCCTTGACTCTGACATATGTGATCTAAGACATCCTTATGGGGAGATGAAGCCTCGGGCGAGTCCTGTGGACGGCTCCTGTTGGTCCCAGGTGTTTCCATCTCAGCTGCTGCTGCTTTCTTCGGTCCCATGACAAAAAACTCAAAAACCTCAATATATGTTTGCAAACTTTCTAAATTTTCTCCACTTACCTCCAGGTTGAGTGTGTTATATTTACCAGATTTATTTAATTTTATTTTTTGCGTTGCCAGTGAGTAAATTAGGCGAAAATGCGTCTCAATTGTTTGTGGAAGTTGATTAACGAGCTGCCATCTGCTTCAAATGCTGCTGTGTGCCCGGTGATTGCCGTCAGCGCATGCGCATGCTCCTTCTCTCAATCAAACACACGCGCATATTTAATGATTTAATGAACTCCAGACAGAGGCGGAGCTGGCCTAAATGGCGCCCTGTGTGAGATCCCCCG
>SSNQ01000161.1:277162-293425 GCA_006942095.1 Nothobranchius kuhntae | reverse complement strand
CAAACAAACACCCGAGGGCTGATGGAACAATAAGTAGAACATTCCACGTAGAGTGTTTCATTCCTCCAGACATTGATTTATGAAGCTTTAACATGCTCCTTAATGCTCCTTAAGGTAAGTGTTGAATTGTGTTCATTTGAAAGCTGACAAACATTTTTAGATTTTATTTAGTGCATTACTAATTTGCACATTGTCAAATGAGGTGCAGATTTTGTGAATGTGGACTTTTAAACACTATAAATTGGTTAAAAGCTGTTTTTCTTTTTGAAAACTTTAGTTAAAATGCTGAGATCAGCTCAGAACTTCAGCTCTGCACCACCCCTTTCCTCCAGCAGAGGGAGTAATGGACACAGATTGTTTGATGCCCACAAGTACAAGTCTGATTTTCTCTAGTGTGTGTGTGTGTGTGTGTGTGTGTGTGCGCGTGCGTGCGTGAATGAGTGTATATATGTTGTGTGTGTGCCTGCATGTGTGTGCGCGCGTGAGAAAGTTGAAGGATCCAAACGGGTTGGGTCCTTCTGATGGGTCGGAGTCGGAGTTGTTTCTGATCTTCTGGAGTAAATATGGAATTAAAGCTTCATGCAGGAAAAAGCTAATTAGTCTGCCACTCTAAACCAGCAGTCCCCCCCCTCCCCTCACACACACACACACACACACACACACACACACACACACACACACCACCACCTTTCCGCACCCTCAGTACTCTCTCCCACTGTCAGAGCTGGTCACGAGTGTCAGATTTAATCTGGCGCTGGGGTCGAGCTGAGCCTGGGGTGCTGTGAGAAACACATCATCTTCAGTGTGTGTGTGTGTGTGTGTTTGATAGATGTAAAAGATAGAGGAAAGGATTGGGCCGCTGAGAAGGAAACAGCCTGACAAATTCAATAAAACCCTTCTGAAGCGCACCAGCTACACATTCATCTTGACTTGCTTCTTAGAATAAATATGAGTTTGTCTAAATCTGCTGTGTGGGGTATTACCGTTGTGTGTAATTGTCTCAATTTTTACTCCACCGGCTCTTTGTTCCGTTGTTTCACAGAGTGAATCCAATTACAGGTGTGGTGGATGGAGCAGACGATTCGAGGATCAGTGCAATTGATTGGCTGTTTGGAGGGTGATCGCATTGATCATCCACACTGAACAAAAATATGAACGCAACACTTTTGTTTTTGTTCCCATTTCTCATGAGCTGAACTCAAACATCTGAAACTTTGTCTATATACACAAAGGACCCATGACTCTCAAATATTGTTCTGAAATCTGTCTACATGTGGGTTAAACCTAATTTATTCTTCTCCATCTGCATAGAGACGGACTCACGCAACGCCATTATAATTTCATTATATTATAATTATTATAATAGCAATAAACAAATGTTTACTTAACAATTATCTAGCTAATAAGTTGTAGAAGTTCATATCTGATTTAGGAAATCCGGGCTGCGAGTGTTATATGGAGGCATGAAGAGTCTTGAAGGATTGGACCTTGAGGACAGAACGTTATTGTTGACATTTCGTTATCTGTGTTCAGAGCTGCAGGCTCTGNATGAGTGAAAAAGAGCAGAGAGAAGAAATGATATCATCTTTGCCTCTTTTTTTTTTTTTACCAAAGAACATTAATCAGTTTTACCACGTTCCTCTTCTAACTTCCAAACGTAGTCACAGACGCCATCTTAGTTTACATTTTCATAATCACCTCATGCCCTCGATTGAATTTTTTTTTACAAATATTTAATGAACTTGAATCTTTCCATAAATTTACACCATTTACAAAAATACTCAGTTCCTTCTCTGGTTCTAAATCTAGAACCACTTAAATTCTGCGTGGAGTTGCGTGTTCTCCCCATGCATGCGTGGGTTTTCTCCGGGTACTCCGGTTCCCCCCACAGATCACAACATGCCCTACAGGTTAACAATTGTATGTTGCATTGGATAAAAGCGTCTGCCAAATAAATAAATATAAACATGATAAACAACCTTAGTTGACCCTGAAATGCTGCATGTTGTAAGTTGGTGGCCGGTTAAAAACTTTTTTGACTTAGTGGATGTTTGACTTTTGCCCCCTTTAGCCAACCTTTTCAGCAGCCTTTGTTATGGACTCGGTCTAGGAGATAACGTTAGGGTTAGTCGACTTGTGATTTAATGAGTTTATTAAAATAAATTTGGTTAAATTAAAAACTGTCAACAGTGGTAGAGGGCTGGAACTACTGACAACCAACCTGGACACAGCCCTGAATAAAACCCACTAACAAAAGTTCGTTATAATAAAACTTTCTATTAAATTAAACGTAACAATACAACAGAGTGCCTTTTTAACAAGGGAGACACCAACAGCGAGCTCAATAGCTTGAACGGGGCACCAATAGGGGGATGTAACAAAACGAGACAACCTTCAGTGGTACAGAACAGGTGGGACATCCTTCACTTTCCGCCTCACAGTCACCACAGAGACTAGAGTCTCCGTCTGGAAAAGCTCAAGGCTTCAAACAGGAGACTATCATGGCAAGGAAAGCTCCCTGAACAGTCCGTCCAACGTGATTTTTAAGCTCTTCTCAACAAGGAATGTAGTCAGCTCACATTTCGCTCCAGCTGCAGCAGCACCAACAGAACCTCTTCAACCGTCAGCGCCGCGGCACTCCGTGGGTTGAGTAAACAACGCAGAGATCAGGATCTTGCATTTCCGGCGTGTTTCACTCTGCAGGCTGAGAGAGAGGAAAAGGAAAACCAAGGAGCGCCCACAGCAAGACGACACCACCCAAAACACGTGGATCGTGACAACGATGAACGGGATCAAACAAACACCCGAGGGCTGATGGAACAATAAGTAGAACATTCCACGTAGAGTGTTTCATTCCTCCAGACATTGATTTATGAAGCTTTAACATGCTCCTTAATGCTCCTTAAGGTAAGTGTTGAATTGTGTTCATTTGAAAGCTGACAAACATTTTTAGATTTTATTTAGTGCATTACTAATTTGCACATTGTCAAATGAGGTGCAGATTTTGTGAATGTGGACTTTTAAACACTATAAATTGGTTAAAAGCTGTTTTTCTTTTTGAAAACTTTAGTTAAAATGCTGAGATCAGCTCAGAACTTCAGCTCTGCACCACCCCTTTCCTCCAGCAGAGGGAGTAATGGACACAGATTGTTTTATGCCCACAAGTACAAGTCTGATTTTCTCTAGTGTGTGTGTGTGTGTGTGTGTGTGTGTGTGTGTGTGTGTGTGTGTGCCTGCATGCGTGTATGTGTGTGCGCGTGCGTGCGTGAGTGTGTGTATGTGTGCCTGCATGCGTGTATGTGTGTGCGCGTGCGTGCGTGTGTGAGTGTATATATGTTGTGTGTGTGCCTGCATGTGTGTGCGCGCGTGAGAAAGTTGAATGATCCAAACGGGTTGGGTCCTTCTGATGGGTCGGAGTCGGAGTTGTTTCTGATGTTCTGGAGTAAATATGGAATTAAAGCTTCATGCAGGAAAAAGCTAATTAGTCTGTCACTCTAAACCAGCAGTCCCCCCCCTCCCCTCACACACACACACACACACACACACACACACACACACACACACACACACACACACACACACACACACACACACACACACACACACACACACACACACACCCCACCTTTCCTCACCCTCAGTACTCTCTCCCACTGTCAGAGCTGGTCACGAGTGTCAGATTTAATCTGGCGCTGGGGTCGAGCTGAGCCTGGGGTGCTGTGAGAAACACATCATCTTCTGTGTGTGTGTGTGTGTGTGTGTGTGTGTGTGTGTGTGTGTGTGTGTTTGATGGATGTAAAAGATAGAGGAAGGGATTGGGCCGCTGAGAAGGAAACAGCCTGACAAATTCAATAAAACCCTTCTGAAGCGCACCAGCTACACATTCATCTTGACTTGCTTCTTAGAATAAATATGAGTTTGTCTAAATCTGCTGTGTGGAGTATTACCGTTGTGTGTAATTGTCTCAATTTTTACTCCACCGGCTCTTTGTTCCGTTGTTTCACAGAGTGAATCCAATTACAGGTGTGGTGGATGGAGCAGACGATTCGAGGATCAGTGCAATTGATTGGCTGTTTGGAGGGTGATCGCATTGATCATCTACACTGAACAAAAATATGAACGCAACACTTTTGTTTTTGTTCCCATTTCTCATGAGCTGAACTCAAACATCTGAAACTTTGTCTATATACACAAAGGACCCATGACTCTCAAATATTGTTCTGAAATCTGTCTACATGTGGGTTAAACCTAATTTATTCTTCTCCATCTGCATAGAGACGGACTCACGCAACGCCATTATAATTTCATTATATTATAATTATTATAATAGCAATAAACAAATGTTTACTTAACAATTATCTAGCTAATAAGTTGTAGAAGTTCATATCTGATTTAGGAAATCCGGGCTGCGAGTGTTATATGGAGGCATGAAGAGTCTTGAAGGATTGGACCTTGAGGACAGAACGTTATTGTTGACATTTCGTTATCTGTGTTCAGAGCTGCAGGCTCTGAGCTCCAGCTGGTGGGATGAAGGCAGGCTGATTTAAAGGGGACACATGCAGTCTCGTGTCTCCTTTTTGACCAGATGTTGAATGGTCAAACTGTACCTAAAAACTAGGGATGCACCAATACCACTTTTTTGGAAAACGAGTACGAGTACTTGCATTTCGGTACTCACCGATACCGAGTACTTAATAAAAACATGATTTAAATGTACAGGTAACAGCTTTAGTCGTATAATTTAACAAAAAAAACAAGTCACTAGTTTGGAATTAAGAACATTTATTGGGCTGCATGGTGGTGCAGTTGTTAGCACTGTTGCCTCGCAGCACAACGGTCGCAGGTTCGAAACTCGGCTGCGGCCTTTCTGCGTGGAGTTGCGTGTTCTCCCCATGCATGCGTGGGTTTCCTCCGGGTACTCCGGTTTCCCCCACAGATCACAACATGCCCTACAGGTTATAAATTGTAAGTCGCTTTGGATAAAAGCGTCTGCCAAATAAATAAACATAAACATAAAATGAAAACTGCTGCATCTTTTATGCAACAGATTAAGGAATAAATAATTATAAAAAAAGGTAAACATTGCAACTCAAGTATATTTTTCAGTTTTTTGTAAACTCTGCCACTTTGGAAAACACGAGAGGCATTGATAAACATCTTTGCTATTTAGTGCACAGTATCAGAATAAACAAACAACATCCACCAACATAGGGCTGTAGCAGTCAATGCAACTGAGGTAGGTCTTAAAATAAACTCTGACGACTCACTTAATGGAGACTATTTAGAAAAAGTGAGTGGCAGGTTTTTTTTTAAAAGAAAAGTAGCTTTTCTGTGTAATGTCCACAAATGGTCAGTTTTCACCTACAGATTGACCTATAGGTCATCGGTCATCCACAGACCTAATTCCATCCTATGAGGTGGATTTTATATTCTGCCAACAAGCCACAAGATCCTGCACTGCTTGTTGACATCCTAGAATCATAACATTGACATCCTGTCCTTTCCAAGGTCCCTCACAGAGCACCCTTTTCTCTAAGGCTCCTTGCTTCACAGAAGATTTAAAATTAAATATTAATTTCTAAAACTTATAAGCTAGATAATCATTAAATAAATGTTTGTTTATTGCTACTTATGATAATTAATATAATAAATGCTTTCATTAGTCTGTGCTCAATGATTGAAGGTTGAAATGAATGTTATGTTGTGATTACATTGATCGATTGCATGTTTACTTGACAAGGTCATCACTGTTTGTGCTCACAAGAACAAAGTAAGGTAAAGTTAAACCCACGACACATAAATAGTCTTTTACCCAGATCAGAGCATCCGGTATCAAAGAAGGCGTGTTTCTGAGATTCTTGGTAATATTCCTCAAACTTGTCAGCCTCTGGTTGGCTACACAATCATAACATGAGAACATTAAAACCAGATTACTGGGGTTTTCCCTCAGTTCTAGAGAAAGCTTCACACCGGCCATCTGAAGCAAAATCCTCTTTAACCATCAAAGCTTTTGACACGTCGTCAAAACCTTTTTGCACCTGCGAAGCTGATGCAGCAAACCGTTCCTGCAGAACGAGCTGATCGTGTTCAACTCCTTAAGAGTTATTCCTGAGACACAAACTAGTTCCAACTGTCAGAACTTCCGTATCTAGGAGAGCTGAGTTCTGGATGTAAAATAATTTGGTTTGCGTTAAGCTATGAGGTTTATAATTATCAAAACCACATCAGACGCAATCTCACTGTGTTCTACGTACCCAAGTGGATCTGAGATGTCGGCGGGGGGGGGGTACCTGGCCGTAAGTAAGTGCTGCAGCTTCCGCCCGACTACCCTCTGACTCAGCTCTGGACATCATCTGCAGCTCCTGCTTCAGGTGCAGCTTGGCCTCTGAGGCAGTGTTGGTGGAGAAGAAGCGATCTTTATACCTGAACAAAATGAAAGAATTTATTAATATGTGGAAAAATAGGAGAGATTTTAGTTTCCCCTAAACCACTGTCACAAATGCCAGCTATGTGGTTTTCTGGTAGTAGTAAGGGAAAATATAGGCTGTGTCTCAATTCAGGGTCTGCATCCTTCGAAGGACCCAGTCTACTCGGCCGACGTGGGCCGGGTCCTCCGTCGGCCGGGTAGACCGGATGTTAACGGCTGTGAATTTGGACAGGCCTAGCCTTCATGAATCCCCGCCTCTCCCTCGGCGAACGTTCCGTCGCCTAGCAACCGTGGAACCGCTGAGCAGAAGGGAGAAGGAACTTTAAACGATGGAGCTCAAAGTTTTATTTAGATCTTTAATCATTTCCTTGACTGTTGGAGAGCTAATTCAGAGAAAATACTTTCGACAAGCTGAGCCTGAGCAAAGATGTGATAATAGTTTTTAATACTTTCTAAGGGTCTTCATTTGACCAAAACCAATTTATCACCTTTTAAGACTTTTCAAGACCCAGCGGATATCCTCTAGTAAACAATACTCATTTGTAAACAAAAATAAATTCAAGAGTTTAATGCAGAACTGATTTTATTTAGATATTTCTTTTATATGTACATGTTTAATCTTTATTAACCATTTTTTTCTAGCAAAGTAAAAAGCTGTCAAAGTTCTCCCTTCTCTCCTGGGCCCTCTGCTGCTCTGCCTCCCTCTGCAGCCTCATGTCCTCCCTGATCAGCTCCAGAAGCTGGTCATCGCTGTCACCTTCCCCTGGATGCCCATTTTCTCCAGAATAGTCTTAACAAACATGTAAGAAAAGAAACAGGAAGAGAAAAGAGGACAACGGGTTATTCCTTTCATGTTTTCGCAGAAAAAAATAAACTCAAACGAGTTTTTAAAATATGAGATGTTATTGTACCTCCATGCCACAGCCGCCGAATACTTTGCTCCGGTGATCATGTGGTCCATCTCCGCCCTAAGCTTAATAACTTCCCTGGTTTTCTCTTTTGTCCCTAAAATATAAACTTCTATTAAAATCAGGGGGAAACGTAGCGGGAGAAGTACGACACCGAGCGCGGCCGAACATACGAGCCGAGACCGCAACACAAGCACTTTTACTGTAACATTTCTAACTAAAATAACATTCATGTATCACAAAAAGTCCTTAACCTAACAGTTTTCAAGTTTATACTGACATTTATATGCGCAATCCTCTCCGACAGCTCCCGCTTCACTGTCCGCCATTGTTTTTAAGTTTTTCTGCCGGCCGGCCCGCAAGGCATCTTGGGAAATGCTACCTGTTGAAGGATACACCCGACCCATCCTTCATTCAGGCGAAAAGAAGGCCGCATTCGTCGACCGCATTTGAAGGAGTCTTCGAATTGGGACAGGCCTAGTCGCGGGCGCTGTGACGTAACCGGCCGACGAATCCGGCCGACGTAGGATGCAGACCCTGAATTGAGACACAGCCATAGACTTTACCTCGGGTCAAGTATGGTGGAGATGAAGTATAGTGGGTTGGTCACCACGCCACTGAAGCGCTGCTTGACAGCTGCCAGTAAGGTTGCTTTCATTGTCTTGACACCGTGGTCCTCGTCGGTTTCTCTGTTTGGAAGTCTCCCAAGCACAGTCACAGCTGGGATGACATCAGAGGCTAGTGTGTCGTAGCTGCTCACTTTTTTAGTTAGTTCCTCAAAGGGGGCGAGCATGGCAACAGTCTTCTCAATAAGAGCCCATTGGTGAGCGGTGAGACAGTCAGGGAGTTCATGCTCGGACACATACACCCCCAGCACTCGCTTTTGCTTAATGAGGGACTGAAGCATGTAATACGTGCTGTTCCAGCGCATCTGTACGTCCTGCTGCAGTCTCTTTATTGGCTGCTTCAGCTGTCCCTGAATGTCCTCGAGGCGGGAGTAGACTATTTTCCGCCCCACTGCTATAGCATCAGCTATGCTCCTCTGTGCTAATAAGCCCTCGTGAACAGCCAGCTGGAGCGTGTGCGCGACACACAGCAGACTTGGGAGCAATGCGCCATTCATGGCTTTAATCATGTTTTTGACATTGTCACGAAGCACAACGTGTACTGATGTTTTAGGTATACCCCATGTCTGGAGCATTTCCTCAAACACGTGCTATATCCTGGCTGGTGTGCGAGCCGCGGAGTTGTTTCGCATGTAATATGGCTCGTTGCGGCGTGAAACTCTCGTCTATCCACTGGGAAGTTAGGCTAATTAGCGACACGGGGCTAACACTGCTGGTCCAAATATCCGTGGTGAAGCTAAATTCAGATGAGGCTTGCAGTCGGCTGTGGATATGTTTTTTCACGGAGTCGTGGAGTTTGGGCAGCTCTGTATCAGTCGTGTAGCGGCGGCTTGGGGCATCATATCTGGGCTCCAGAACATGGAGGAGATCTAGTAATCCCACATGTTCTACCTCCGAGAGTGTCTGGTCACTCAGTGCAATGTTCTCCATAATAGCTGGTGTTATTTTCACAGCACATGGATTGTCTTTGGACATTTTCTCTCTTCTTGCAAGAGTTTGCAGCAGCGTGGGTTGTGTTGGTTTAGAAGCATCGGTGAACTCTTTGTACTCCTTGTCGTGTTTGGATTTTAGGTGCTTGATTAAATTACTTGTGTTAAATGCGCTACCTTTTGCGCCTCCTCTGGACAATTTCGTCGAGCACAATTTGCAGTCCGCCTTTGTTTTGTCGTCTTCATCCACTTTGAAACAGTTCCACACTGCTGACATGTTGTTTCATCCCGTCTCACCTCGACTTCTCCCTGCTCTGAGCTGCAGCTGCGGCCCTGGGGGCGGGCACGCGGCGCCTGTGATTAACCCCTCACACGCCGCTCAAACATAGACATTTCTCAGACCATGGTATCGGTCCCCGGTATAGAGCTCCGGACGTCACGTGACTCTCAGAGAGCAGACGCCATGTTGGCAAGCAACAAATGTAAACAAAATGAACGGGATCGGCTTGGATTTTACTTTGTCGGAGTTTACTTCACACTTTAAAACCGAAGAAATCGTTTTATATAGTCAGAAATTAAATAGACTAAACATCTCCGACCCTTACCGTGCCCCTGGGATACTTTTTAAAAATGCCAGAAGCTGTCGAAGCGAACTTCTTACCGGACCTGGCCGGGGAACCCCTTGGGATTCCCCCGGAGGAGCTGGCCCAAGTGGCTGGGGAGAGGGAAGTCTGGGCCTCTCGACGCTACTGCCCCCGTAACCTGACTCCAGATAAGCGGATGAAAATGGATGGATGGATGGACAAATAACAGATTTACATGTAAGTAGTTTAAATAGAGTGCTGTGCTGAATGAATGTGTTGAACGTATAAAACTGAACGCCAAGAGAAATCACTAGTCTGATTTTTTTCTGTGAATGAAATAAAAATGTCAGGCAGGAGCGTCTCAGGATCTGTCTGAGATCTGTCTCGGTGAGACAGATAGTTGCAATCCAAAGTGCTTTTTATGTGTGATCTGACAATTGATCAACCATTGCTTAAAAATTAAATACAGCTTAGCCGGTTAATTGCTGTGATCATAAAATACGTAAACGGCAGCACGCGGAAATCACGAGGCAACGTTTTACGTGATGTTTACTTGTTGCTATGAGTAATAAGACAGAAAAAGCCACGCCAAAATAAGTTTAGGAAGCCCACTAAGAATCGTAATAAAAGCATTTAAAATAATTACCATACACAGTTGAGGAAACGTTGGTTTAAGTACCTGATATGAAGCGGTCGCAGCATAAGCAAAAACCTTTTCTCTCGGGATCCCACAGTTTCATTTTAGCTCGATCACTAGTGCGTTTTATTGCAATGATCCAACATTTGCGGCGCTCTGGATCTTGGGGAATCCTGTAGATGGCTCATCCCTTATGTCGTCTGCGTCTGTTCTGCATCCTGGGGCACAACAGGAATCTACCATATTTCCCGTTTGAGTTTTCCGACAACAACAAATAGTCCAGCTGCGGGCTTCTGCCTGCCAATATGGCGCCGTTTCGATTCGAACTGTTGCATGCCGGGAGAAGTGACGTCAACTCCTGGAGCTCTATCGAGGGATTTAGATTTAGTACTTTAGAAAATATGGCATCGAGGCCGATACCCGATACTGGTATCGGTGCATCCCTACTAAAAACTGACCATTGCTGGATGTTACACCTGTATTATATCATTTCTGTTATAGTGACCTTAAGGGTCCTGAAAGGTGCTTACAAATGAAATGTATTATTATTATTATTATTATTATTATTATAAATTAACTTACTTTACATCATGCATAACATAACTCCAGCTTTCTAAAATCAGCAACACTAAAACCTAAAAGCAGAGAGAAGGTGCTAAAAACCAAGGATTTACAGGCCACTAAAACCTCAAAGGGCCCTGTAAGATCCAGGAAGTGAAACCGATGTTCTGCGGTGACGAGGTGGGAACCGCTCAGAGGTGGCGTAACGGGCAAAGCCTTGATTTCTACCCATTAAACACAAAAACCTGGGTTTCACCCAGGCAGCTGTGTCTGCAAGGGTCAGCGTCAACACCAAAGAAGGCTGAGAAGGCTCATTATGCTTGATAAAGAAGACCATAAATCACACACAGAGCCTTGACCCGTGCCTGACTCCGGTCGTTTAGGTGGAGGAAACTCTCAGCAGCTGATTCAGAGCAGCTAAAATCTCGTTATGGTTTCTTCTTGACAAAAAGCTAGAACCATCTCTGATCCTCCCGGGCAACTCTTACTTTCATTCATCCTGGTTCTGTTATTTTTGGCTGATTAAAATCAACCTGAGACAGCAGGTCGGGCACAGAGGCGCTGAGCGTCCTGCTTTCACCGAAAGTACAAGTCATGTTTCACAGATGAAACTCTAGAGCAACAAGTAGAAGTGATAAAACCAGCAGAACCTCCTCTGAAAGCTTGTTCATGGTCCGCTTTGTTTTATTTTTTTGTTGGAACTGATTGAGCACAGCAAACTAAATGAAGTATTAATGGAAAAATTATGTTCGCATGAGTTAAAGAGCTACTGTTTGGTCTGTTTCACACGAATCAACTGGAGACAACAAAATGGAAAAATGAGCAGATTTACTGCTGGAATCACAGCCAACTGGTAGCAATGGCATGTTTGCATATGTTGAAACAACAGATAAACCGCATATGTTGTGCAAACGTTTGTAATATAACTAGAACATGGCTGCAGGGCTGCAGTATAATAAAAAAGCAGTGATTGTCAGTTGTAACAGTTAGTAGGTGGGCTACTTTAAAAAATTGCCCCTCTGAGACCGAGGCGGAAACAGACAACATCCGACCCTTGGCTAAATGATTACACCTGTACCCTCAGGCGACAGTGTAGGGTACTGGAGCGGAGGTGGAAGAGAGACAGTCGTGCTCTCGGCTGCTCCTGGCTGATGCACTTTCACGCTACCAGAGAGCAGTTACATCTGCTCGTAACACCTACTTTTCTGCTATCATTTCACAGCATCATGGAGACCAGTCTAGGCTGTACAGCACAACTAACTCCTTATTGCTGTTAAATGAGTCTGACGGTCTAAATCCCACTGTTGCTTTATGCACAGAGCTACAGACTTTTTTCCTAACCAAGATCCTTGATATTAGGCTTAGCCTCCAGCCTCAAATACACATTATCCACGTGGAACCGCCGGACCCACCTGCCTTCTCGGACTTTGCTCCAGTTCAGCTTGCTGACTTGATGAAACTGATTAGCTCCATGAAGCTCTTCGGTGGACTGCCTCCCGGCTAAATTGGTGCGCGACTCGGTGTCTGCACTGAGTCCGGCACTTATGAACATTTTTATCATTAGCCTCAGCACTGGAGTGTTCCCTAAGGTTTTTAAAGATGCGGTTGTTCAGCCGATATTGAAGAAACCTGGTCTGGATCACTCCACTTATGAGAACCATGGTGGTTGTGGGGGCATGGACAGATTTCTACTCATTTGAACAGCAACTCATTGTTGGATGTGTTTCAGTCCGCCTTCAGACCACACCATAGCACTGAGTCTGCTTTGATTAGGGTGCTAAATGACGTTCTGGTGGCATCTGACTCTGGGTCTAGGGTACTGCTGCTCCATCTGGACCTTTCAGCGGCTTTTGATACAGTCGATCACCATATTTTACTGGATCGGCTTGGGTCTTGGGTTGGGGTGACGGGGGTGGCACATATATGGTTCCGCTCCTACCTATCAAACCGATCCATCGCTGTACAGATTGGTGACTGTGCACCCTCCTGTCTTCCACTGCCTTGGGGGGGTGCCACAAGGTTCTGTTCTTGGGCCACTGCTGTTTTTTATCTACCTTCTGCCTCTGGGCAATATCCTTAATCATCATGGCCTGAGCTATCACATTTACGCTGATGATTGTCAACTATATGTAGAAATGGATGAGAAGAATGCGGACTCGCGATTGGCTGCATGCTTAGACGAAGTTAAGGGCTGGCTGGCATCCAAAATGAAAAGAAGTCTGAATCTATTGTTTTTGACCCCCGCAACCACCATGGCTCTCACCCTGTTTGTGACCTTTTAACCCTCAACCCCAAACAGTGTGTGACAAGTCTCGGGGTAAAGCTGGATGCTGAACTCACAATGGCCCCACAGATAAACTCCGTAGTGAGGTCTTGCTTTTATCAGCTTCGCCACCTGACTCGCCTCAGACAAATCCTGAAACGGAGGCATTTGGAGTCAGTCATCCATGCCTTCATTACCTCTCGCCTTGACTACGCAAACGCCCTCCTCGTTGGTGTTCCAGTCTCTGCCCTGAATCGGCTGCAGGTTGTCCAGAACGCTGCTGCCAGGTTCTTGATGAATACACACCGACGTTGCCGTATTACCCCTGGCCTGGAACATCTTCACTGGCTCCCTGTCATTTTCGGAGTACAGTTTAAGTTATTGACTTTGGTATTTAAAGCACTCAACGACCTGGCACCTCCCTATCTCTCTGACCTGCTCACTCCATTTGTACCCACGTGCACGTTGAAGTCTGCTGACCTTTTGCTCCTGTGTATGCCGCGGATGCGATACAAATCGCGGGGTGAATGAGCATTTGTGCATGCTGCCCCAAAGCCGTGGAACTCGTTGCCCATTGGAGTTCGGCAGGCTCCATCACTGGCGGTTTTTAAATCTCGTTTAAAGACCCACTTTTACCATTAGACAGTGACTCGTTTTAGTGTTTTATTGTGTTCTTAGTATTCATCATGTTTTATCTGCTTTGACTGGTATTTTTATCTTCTGTTTTAGTTCCTTAGAATGGTGGCGTTTTGTTTTAGCCTGTGCAGCACTTTGGGCAGCTCCCATGCTGCGTTTTAAACGTGCTATATAAAGAAACTATGGTATGGTAAAATGTAATAGTCCATGAAAATATGGATTATCAATATTATTGAACATTTAACATTCATTTGATGATGAAACTAGGTACTTTAGGTATGCCAGGGAAACAACAATTTTTAATTATTTGATGGAGGCAAAAAGGTAGTTTATAAAAATCTATTTATTACTATAATAATGTTGATGAAAGACAAATGATTATAAATGGTGACACAGTGATGTTAAATGAGACAATGAATGAACTCTGATAAAACATGACTCGTTTGTTTACAAGTTTTCTAAGTGACTCAGAAAAGTGTGATGTCTGGGTTTCGAAAATACATCTGGTTGTTTGTTGGATGAAATTTATCAAGTTATCAATTTAATATGAACTTATCTGACACCAGTGCAGTTCTTCTCTGCGATCCTACTGAAAGAAGTTTCCTTGGGAAGCGGTTAGCTTTACTTCTGAATGTCAATTTAATCAAATTCAAGTGACTGGTGTCAGTGACTTTACAGCAATCCTCATACTAAGCAAGCATGCAGCGACAGTGGTGAGAAAAACTCTTTTCAAATAAGGGCAACTGGACTTCTTTGGTTTATTGAAAATGTTTTGCTTCTCATCCCAGAAGCTTTGCCAATTCCGACTGGAATATGGGAGAGTTGAGCTCAAACTGTAGCTGCCAATAGAGCTCCGGACCCCACGTGACTCTGTTAGTAGACGCCATATTGGCAGGAAAAAAAGGTAAACAAACACGGATCGTAAACATGAACATGAACGGGATCGGCTTGGATTTTACTTCGTCTGAGTTTACTTCACACTTTAAAACCGAAGAAATCGTTTTATATAGTCAGAAATTAAATAGACTAAACATCTCCGACCCTTATGTCGTCCATGTCTGTTCTGCATCCTGGGGCACAACCGGAATCTACCATATTTCCCGTTTGATTGCGTTTTCTGACAATAACAAATAGTCCAGCTGCCGGCTTCTGCATGCCAATATGGTGCCGTTTCGATTTGAACTGTTGCATGCTGGGAGAAGTGACGTCAACTCCCGGAGCTCTATTGTTGCCTAACGAGCATAAACTACCTATGTTCAAGAAACCAAAGAAGTCCAGTTGCTTTCTTTTGAACCCCTTTTGATTACCATGACCTGGATGACTGAAAACAGTCACCAGCTCTTGTCCATTGTTGCACTGAGTTATTCATGTCTCCTCATCAATGGCCTTCAATTCTGGAACTGCTGAAATGCCAGCAATGTTTTTTCGGTTCACACCGATTTGCTGATCAGTAGCAATCTCAGTTTCTGTTCTCTGATTGTTCCATATGTTCCTAACCGAGCATTTTGCTCTGACTGCAGGTTTACTGGTGGTTGCCAGAATATCTAAAAATAGGATGGGAGGCAGATCTTTTAGCTATCAGGCTCCTCTCTTGTGGAACCTGCTCCCAGCTTTAGTGCGTGAGGCAGACACCTTGTCTACTTTTAAGACTAGACTTAAAGAGCAAGTAACGCCTAAATGAAATTGTTTTGCTGATAACCTGCATAGAAGAGTGTTTAATGGTGCTGTACACATGTGTAATCATTAGTGTGGCAGTTTAGTGTAACCTACCTTAAATTTAATATTTCAGCTCAAAACCATAATTGTATCTCCATCTTAAGGTAAAAACTCTGCTCCACATTTATGTACAGTAGAACCAGTTGTGGCTCTCCTTGATTGTGCTTTCTGCTTCTTCTTTCGCTGCTCTTGTGTGTTTTCGACTTGCCTCTTTCTTGCAATCCTTTCTATGTTCTATTGTTCGTGTGTTGAGTTGGCGTCCGGTTTCTCCTATGTATGTTTTATTGCAGAGTTTGCATGGGATTTCGTAAACGACTCCACATTTAAGTCCAGCTGGTATCTTGTCTTTTGGGTGTACTAGTCTGTTTCTAACTGTTGTGTATGGTTTTGTTGGTGTGTTTATGTTGTGTTTTTTCATTGTTGCTCTTATTTTTTCTGTTATGCCTCTGGTATATGGTAGGGTTATCACTGGTTTTGATTGTTGTCTTTCTGGGTTTCTGGTTCTTTGCTTTGGTTGTTCTTTTCTTTCTGTTGTTGTTTGTTGTTTTCCTTTGTTTATTGCCCATGTTGGGTATCTGCAGGTCTTTTAAAGTGTGTATGTATGTGTTTGTCCTCTTGTTTATGGTCTTTCTTTTGCCACCATGTTTGCTCATTGATATAATGTTCTGATTACTGACATTTTGTGTATGGTGGGGTGTTCTGATGTCCATAATAAATATTGTTTTTTGTGTGTTGGTTTCCTGTATGTGTTTATGTTTAGGGTCCCATCGGTCTGCCTGGTTATTTTCATATCCATAAATGCTATGCTGCCTTCTGTTTCTCTCTCATATGTGAACTTTATGCTGCCTGTGTCGTCAATGTTATTCAAGTGTCGTGTTAGTGTTTCTGTTTGTCCTTTTGGTCTGATTTCCAGTATGTCGTCTACGTAGTGTTTCCATAGTTTTATTTTGCAGTTGGGGGGGGGGGGGGGGGGGGG
>SSNQ01000161.1:257887-270728 GCA_006942095.1 Nothobranchius kuhntae | reverse complement strand
CCCCTCAAGATTTTTATGTTGAGAGGTGCTATAGAAAAGACGATTTTCCTTCTTTTTTCTTTCTTTATACAAAAATGGAAATGAAAAGCACGAGAATGGCACAATAAATAGGAAAAATTTTGACTTCTATCTGTTCAAATATTTTACTGTACATCATTTTGGCTGCTACAGTTACACGATTTAATAAAAAGAAAAAAAAAGGATAATTGTGTTAATTCATTAAATTATCCAAACAACTAAGAGCGGAGTTCTTCCTAAACTCTTTTCTCTCTTCAGTCGGTTTGACGTGACAGAATTTCAGCTCGTAGCAGCGCTCTTCTTCCAGCCACAATTCCAGGATCCGTTTAGTGAAGTGAGTCGTATTTCACGGTGTTACAAATCAAGCAAAAGTCTGTAAATGATCCACGGTCCTGCTGTGCTTCTTCACTAATCAAGCTAACGGGTGTTCTGATTGTGCCATTTGGTGAATGAAACTTTAAAAATGACGTCTGCGTGTTTGTCTTCAGCACAAAAACTGTGTAAACTATCTGCATATCATAGGAAGGCCAACAGGTGGGAGGCTCCGCCCACCTTCAGGCACCTCAACCATCAGAACTCACCACAAAGTCAAGCATCAAACTCAGAAAAACGTTGGTGGCTTCGCTCATGAAGTATTTGACTCTGTCCTGTCAGCCAGAGAGAAGATCAGTGTTTTTGGGTTTTAAAAAGTGCTCCTTCAGGGGAGGTGATGCAACCAGGACAGTCCAATCCTGAGAGGAAGGGGTTGCTTTTCAGACTGCTATAATGACAAGATGGCTGCCAGAACCATGAGGGAAGAGCTTAGCAGCAGGACTGGGATCTGGTGCTGACTGGCAGAGTTCACGTCTCGTCTGGCTGGTTCTGGCGACTCATGACCGATTCCATCTGAGAGGAGAGAAAACAAAAACATAAGCATGAAAAAGCAGACAGGAAACACAAATGTGTCCTTTAGTTTGTTAATTATTAAACAACAGCTCTTTTTGAAACAAACTCCGCGTTTAAAATCCCATTAGTCCCATTAGTGCCCATCCCACACTGGTGAAATTCATCTCCGTATCTGACCCATACTCATGGGGAGCGGTAAGCTGCAGCTGTGGCAGCACTCAGGAAATATTTGGTGTTTATCCCTTGTCTCGTCTTGTCTTCTTCCGCCTATCCTGGTCCGGGTCGCGGGGGCAGCATCCTAACTAGGGAGTTCCAGACCATCCTCTCCCCGACCACCTCCACCAGCTCCTCCGGCAGGTCCTCAAGGCTTTCCTGGGCCAGTTCGGAGATTTACTTTCTCCAAAGTGTCCTGGGTCGACCAGGGGGCCTCCTGCCGGCAGGACATGCCTGAAACACCTCCCTGGGGAGGCGTCTAGGAGGCATTCTGACAAGATGCCCAAACCACCTCAACTGACTTCTCTCAATATGGAGGAGCAGCGGTTCTACCCCAAGTCCCTCCCGAATGTCCAAGCTTCTCACCCTTTCTCTAAGGGAGAGCCCAGCCACCCCACGGAGAAAACTAATTTTGGCCGCTTGTATCTGCGATCTTGTTCTTACGGTCATTACCCAAAGCTCATGACCATAGGTGAGGTGAGGACTGGGTGTTAGATCGACTGGTAAATCGAGACCCTTGCTTTCCAGCTCAGCTCCTTCTTCACCACAACAGACCGGTTCAGCGTCCACAACACTGCAGACTCTGCCCCAATCTGCCTGTCGATCTCCCGCTCCCTCCCTTTTCGGCCACAAGATGGCCCCATAGGCCTTTGCCTCGCCTGTCTCCCGGTGCCCCAGCTGTTTCGAATCAGAAATCACTTGGCAGCTGTTAAAAGCTGCCTTCCTGCTCTAGGTCGAGGAGAAGGTCCAAGGGTAGAGTAGACTGGAAACAGTTTATTCTGTTTTCTTCTCCTCATTCGCTCTTTGGTAAAACTCGTCATGATTAGTCGTCGGTGCTCTCGGTTTTGGTTTTGGATTTAGGATTTGACAATTCGGCAATTTGACTTCGTACCACATTTGACTTAGGCTTTGGATTTCCCCTTTTGTGTAAATAGTATATTCTCGGTTGTTTACCCCCATCCCCTTCTGGGTTGGCGTTTTTGGTTTCTCCTTATTAAATATTGCTCCTTTGGTTTTTGTATATAGTATTGCTTTTTAATTCTTTGTAAATATTCCATTCCTTTTGTAATAAATCCCTTGTTTTATAGCGACAAGCACTCTGTTTATTATTAAATCCACACACCACTTTTATTACTCCCCTCCTCATCTCTCCTAGAGAGCCGGGACGTAATACTCCTTCCCTCACTCATGAACCAGACCCCGAGATACTTAAACTCCTCCACTTGAGGCAGGACAACTCTCCTGACCCGCAGTTGTTAAGGCGTCCTTTTCCTTTCCGGTTTGCGTTTAACACCCCCCCCCTCCACTAAAAAGCTCCCGAGGGCAGCCACAGCTGCAACTCACCGCTCCTCACGGGGATGGGTCATATGTGGAGATGAATTTCATCTGTGTGTGTGTGTGTGATGAATTTGGAGCTTTAACTTTATTTTTGACTTGCTTTGCAGGATGATTAATTGTTATGCCAGTTAAAACATGAAGAAATTAAAGGTATTAGCCAGACTCTGAATTAAAATTGTAGAAAATCAATATAACTACACTGTATCATTTATATAAATATGAACTGGGTCCAGTTTTTCATATTGTTAAGGATTTTTATCATAAATCATTGCAGAAAATCCAAATCCTCTCCTCCAGACAGTGAAGAACTGTGCTTCGCATACGTCACTCCAACACGTAAAACAAGCTAGCTGCTGTTGCTAGTAATGTGAATAACTGTGTTTTGTTGTGCTCTTAATTATGTAGCATCCAGAAATGGTCATTTTTCATCTACAGTTTGACCTGTTCAGTATCCGGTCATATAGAGACATAGGTCTGCATCTGGTGCCTTTAATCTGCCAAGCTGCAAGAAGATTCTACAGTGCATGTTGACACTTAGACTTTCTTAGATTTTCAACATCATACTTCACCAAGGTCTCTCTTCAAGCTTCCTCTTATCTCAGACTGCTTTGCTCCACAGAACAAAAAATATGAAATTTTATAATTAATCAAATAATGAATAGACAAGGTGTTAATGAAATGTTTTGATTAATCTGTGCTTAAATTAATAAGGATGAAATGAATGTGTCCTTGCAATATCCATTTGTCTGATAATAAGCACACGGGACTGGACAGCTCACACACTCATACACGTGACAAGATGACAAGGTTAAAGTAATCTCATGACACATTGCTTTCTGATTCACAAATCAGAGCTCCTGTATCTGAGCAAGGTGTGGTTTCTGAGGTTGTTGGCAAAACCCCTTTAACATGTCAAATTCTGATTTGTCAGTAAATCATAATATAGGACTTAATAAAACGAGAATTACTTCCCGAGTTGATTCGGTTTGAGCCGAGCTCTGGACTGGCCACAGGAGGAAAGCTCTTCGAACCACCGCATCTTTTGACAAGCTGTCAAAACCGGTTGCACGCTGCAGCTGACACAGCAAACGGTCCATCAGAACAAAGCTGACACAGCTCCGACTCCTTAAGAGTCCTTCCATAGACGCAAACAACTACCTGTTGTGACCTGGAGACGACTCGAAGACCGGTCTAGTGGTGCTGCGGTTTCTACTACAGACTTCGGTGCCTTGGAGTCCACAGACTTCGACACATTCCGGATCTACCCCCAGGGGTCTCCGAAAGGGTATGTAGGCACGACAGATTGCGTCCGAAGCCGTTTTATAAACCATCACTTCTAGTTTAATGCAGACCAAATTCAATCACTCAGAACTCAGTTTGTTCCAGACACGAGGGCTCTGACAACATCACATGCACACATCACATTTGTCATGGTTTGAGGTGAGTGGTTCATTCATGACCTCTGAGTGCTTAATTGCAGGTGAGTGGCACTGAGGAGCGGGCAGCTGTAGCCAATCTGTCATCTACCAGTTGGTGTATTAAAGGAACAGGGAGACGACATCACCTCGCAGGATGATTGCTCACTTTGGTACACTCCAACCTGAGATCACAAAGCCAACTCTTGAATTTAGAAATCTTGCACTTGTCTTGAGCTTTAGCAAATTTGTAATTCCTGTTCCTTGTCTTTAGGTATCCTCGACATCACCACCTCGCCGGCCATAACCATGGATTATCTCACTGGACCACGTGTCCCCACTCAACATGACCGACCCGCTCTCAGCTACTCACCCCGCACTCACCTTCGCTCATCTGGATTCTCCTCTCAAGCTCGGCCCTCACCTCAGGCCTGACCGCCCTGCTCGTCTTCCACTAAATTCCCTGCTCACCTCCAAACATCAACCAAACTCGGACCCTCGCCTCACGTTGACGGCGCTCCTTCAGTTACCGTTTTCTAATAAATAATGTTTTACCCATTTATCCAATCTCCGTGTATGATTCTGAATGTCCTGGGTCAGGAAACTAAACCAGAACACGACAACATTGCACTACATCATACACTCATCACATCAAGTGATGATGATGTGAAGCCTTTTGAACCAACAAAGCTTTACAATCCAATTGTATTGAAAAAAGGTTCAAGGTTCGATGCTTCAAAACTCTCTGAGGACATCTGCTGGTAAATGTTTGTATTTCATTGTATTGTCAGCCAATTCTACTGAAAATGAATGGTGTATTGAACTTTATGGACAAATAAAGCATTAAAAAGCTTCCTCAGGATCATGTAATAAAAGTATCTTGAATTTGAACATTACATTAAATATACTAAAATTGCTTTTCTTGGTGTGAATACTTGAAATGAAACCATGTTTATTTTTATGGGATACGTGATGAAATATATCTAATTTACACATATTAACATTCTCTACATATTCAAATATTTTACTTTTCACATTTCTATTGGATTATTAGGCAGGAATAATTAGCTCAATTTATGTATCTTTTTTAGAAATAGAGTAACAAAATCAAGATTAGAAAATTCACATAAGGATAGGACATACTAAATTCCATTACACACAACCAAACTGAAAAGCTCATCAACTATTATATTAATTACCAATAAAAGAAGAAAAATCATACCAAACTAGATTTTAATTTGATTAAAGGAAAATGACAGACGGTCTAAAAGATATAGCCCTACAATATGCACCAAGTACTACTATAAAGGTAATTTACTAGACTAGACCAAATACATTTTCAAACCTTATTTGGAGAGATTAAATTGAAACATTTCCACACCTCAGAACGTCCTCTTTTTGCTACAGGATCCATTTTTGCGACTCGGTGTTTAATCACTGAATACTGAATCCTGAACCGTCAATCTCAGGTCATAAAAACCAGTATGGCAAGCCAAATAAGCATTTATTCTGATATCAGGATATCAGCCAGAATTGTCATGAACATGTAAGCCATTTCTGTCCACTAGTTAACTAGTTAGCCATGTTTGTGTCAACTAGTTAAATATCGAGAGTGAAAATGTGCCCACTAGTTAACTAGTGACAGCAGAAATGCGCACTAGTTAACTAGTGAACACATTTAGGCTTCAGTAGTTAACTAGTTGACACAAAAACTGCTCACTAGTTAACTGGTAAAAGCAGAAATGCATACCAGTCAGCTACTTGAAGATATTTGTCTCACTAGTTAACTAGTGAGGGTCAAAATGTGCACACAAGTTAACTTGTGGTAGACATAAATGCGCACTAGTTAACTAGTGAACACACTGAGCAATACTAGTTAACTAGTAAGATATGAAACATTTTAACTAGTTAACTAGAGAGAATTTAGGCCTTACTAGTTAACTAGTTGACATTTAGGCTGTCACTATTAAACTAGTTGACACAAACATGGCTAATTAGTTAACTAGTGGACAGAAATGGCTTACATGTTCATGACAATTCTGGCTGATATCCCGATATCGGAACAAATGCTCATTTGGCTTGACATAAACCTGCGCCTCTCGGTTTGCGTTGCTTTTAATGTTTGAAACAACGTGTGAAGCGGTCACGTGGGTGGAAGGGTGAAACGAAGCATCGTTGCTCATTGGTCACGTGACTTTCAGTAAACAAATCAAGCTCCGACACAGTGCTTTGCTCTGCGGTGGTTCGTTTTGGTGATACAAGCTTCGAATCCTGCGTGTCACAGGTAACATCACTAATCACATCATTGTTTTCTAGATGTCATAGTTTCTAATTTGTTCAGAAAATACATTTATTACTTTTTATAAACTTGATTTTGTCCGAATTAATACGAAGTGTGCTTACGATCCCTGAATAACAAATAATTCTAATTCTTCTGGTTAAATATTCAAGGATCAATCAGGTTGGATTTCCATATTTATATTGAAATTCACATCTTATTGATCATAATTAAACCCCCAAAATAGATCTGTAGGCATAACCCCACAATTATTACGGAAAATTGTGTTTACAGCTGTTAGCCCAGATCTGGACAAGTGGGGGAGTAGAGGGAGGTGGAGTGTACAGTCGGTAAAGACGGCTCTCCCTTGCCCTGCCTCCAACATGCCTCCATCTAAAAGGATAGATTATCCAGAGTTATCTCTGTAGTTATGCTGCTATAGGCTTAGACTGCTGGAGGACACACTGATCACTTTTCACACTCGACCACTTTCTTCTACAATCTGCTCTTTAACTGTATTATTTCCTGCTATTTCAGCTGTTAACTTTATTTTTTCTCTGTTTTTCTCCCCAGAAGAAGCTACAATGATGTTCTGCTGAGCTGTGGTGGCCTCATGGAGGGGGCCATCATCTAGCACACTGCTGCTAACCACTTAAACATTCTCCCTCACACTAGTAGAAATATTGTAATAAATTGATTTTTATAAACTACTGTTTAATTTTGTCTCTGTCAAATTATTATGAAGTGTTGTTTCCCTGGTTAATCTGGCTAATCTAGCTGATAAGTACTTATTTATATCATCAATCGAATATTAAACGTTCAATAATAATGATATCCCTATTTTTATGGAAGACTATATTTTCTTGATTGCCTTTATATTTTATTGAAAATGTCTTAAAAGTAACCACCTACAAAAGGTTTTAAAATTTAAATAATCTCCTTAGATTTATTTTGTCTGTTAAACATCGCACCAACCTCTGGGTTCGATGGAATTGTTGCTGTGTTCGTCAAACTCCACGCCTTCCTGCAAGCTCCCAGAGGCTTTCACACAATTGTCTTTGGAAAACAAAGCAGATTGCAAGATTAGGTGAGTAAAAAGTCCCATCTGATCACAAAGCAGCACAGTACACAAGCTGGACTAACCTAACACTAACCCACAATATCAAGACTCACTTTGTGGCCTGACGAAGACTTTGAGACGAAGGCAGCTCCTTCTTCCTCGGACGTCGGTGACGGACGCTGTGAGAACAAGACACAATAGGTTTCATTTTACACGTTAAATCACCTCCTGAGAGCTAATCTAGAGCTGTGTGATCAGAGGAAATGTCGGTTTAAATGACACTATAATTACTCTACTTGAACCAACTTGACAAAAAGACAAAATTAACAAAAAATAATCAAATAATAAGAAACTGGTTCAATCCTTCAGGCTTCACACCAAATCAGCTGTTTTCAACTTGTATTTATTTATATGTTAATCTATGTTTTTTAACAGCTGGTAAAGATTAGGGTTGGGCATCTTTTAATTTTGAACGATTCCGATTCCAATTCTTTGTTTCGATTCCGGTTCCTATCGATTCCCGATTCCGATTCTTTCAAGACATGACGTGTTTTACATGAGCCGGCCAACCACAGGTCCTACTTGATGAAATAATCTTAACTTCAACACGAATTTTAACTCTATGAACAACAACATCATCTTCACTCAGACAAAAACGTGTTTTGGAGAAAAAAAGAAAAAGACTTGCAGCACAACCAGTGTGTTTGTTTCTGACCACAACCAAAGTCTGGAAGCAGCCTCTGGGATGAGAGGCTAAATGTCTCCAACATATCCAGAAACGTGCAGCTGTTTTCAGCTACAACTCTCAGGACGATCATGTCCAGGATGACTGAGAACTACACCTCCATGCTGCAGCAGCATTCAGTCAGAACAGGAAGTGAAACTTAAATGTAGCTGCTGTCAGTAACACTCGAACTGATTTTAAACATTAAAACTCTCAACAGAAATAGTTCAGAAAGGAAATAAAAATGTTATTTATTATTATTATTATTATTATAATTATAATAATAATATTTATGGTGGCAGAAGCTGGTGTGGTCCACCACAGAGAAGCTGCTCTAGCATGATGATTTTAATTATTCTACAGGTTATTGTTCAGCCTTCTGACGCTCACACACACACACACACACACACACACACACACACACACACACACACACACACACACACACACACACACACACACACACACACACACACACACACAAACGAGCGTTGGTGAGCAGCTGCGTCTGACTGCTGATGCTCCGTGTGTGTTTTTAATTCTGCAGTGAGACAAACTCACCTCACACCGTCCAGAGTTTGTTCTTTAAAGCATCTAGTAAACCCACCGTGTTGACATATTTAACAAGTTTCCTCTACGCTGCAGGAGTTAACGTTTACATTACAGAGTTAACGTTTACATTACGAAGTAAAAGTTCGGCAGATGTTTTTGTTTATATCTGGGTGGAGGGTGGGGGGACTCGGTGCTTCACACAGACAGCTGGTGTGATCAGCTCTGAAACGCGTTGATCACAATTTGCAGATCACGCTTATTTTTGACGGAGATCGGCCACGGATTCCTCTTCCGGTCGGCATTCTAGGAATCAGAATAAAAAACTTTGAACGATTCCGGGAAAAACTAACAGTTGGAACCGGTTCCAATCGATGCTCAATGCCCAACCCTAAAGACCTATTGTTGGATTTATTTAAGCTAAGGAACAGGGGAAATCAGAAGCTGATTTTACAGGACCATAGTGTTTAAAAACAGGATTTGCCGCGGCTCCCTGGGGAGGATTAAGGTTGTTTATAAGTTCAGACCGTGGCGATGATGTGGCACAATCGTAGCAATATTATAAAAGATTAGGTGATGGCGGCATAAACGGGGTATGGGGGCGGTCTCTGTGCTGCCGCAGACTTTCGTTTATCTTGGACATAACTTGCTTTTTATTACGATTGAAGCCGTGATCGTTACGCTTTTTTTTAACAAGCAGCTCCTAAAGGTGTCTGTCCCCATCAGTCCCTGTGCAGTCTCTGGTGATCTGAGCTTCAGCTCTAACAGAGAGGCTCGTGGAGCGCTGCGACGCTCCAGTTTGCCATCTCAGCTGATTTTGTTCAAAAACAAACCTTATTGCCTGTGTTTACTTTTATTTTCAATAAATATGCCAGCTGGAGCTCAGCAATAACTCCCCACGCCATCATGAAATCTGCCTCTGTTGCGCCAGGGCGCATACGACAGACCATTACAGCAATATTACTACCAAGCGAGGCGGAAGGAATGCCGCAAAATTTGCGCAACGCCATGCCGGCATGGCGCGTTTATAGACATACCACTGCGGTAATATTACGCCGATTTGCCGGCTTTGTGTGTCTTGTAAAAGAGACTATAGAAAGCTGCTCCTCATCAAACAGGAAGTGAATTAAATTCTATTACTGAAACATTTTATTATTTCTAATGTTTGCTGGTTGTTAGTGTTAATAATTGTTGAACATTTGAGTATCAATAAGCTCAATGAATTAAAATATACTATCAACCACTACAGTACTTTTATCTATTTTCTAAATAATGAACAGGAAAAAAATCCTTAAAATGAACATTTCCATTGTAACGGACAGGAAATGAGTAACGAGAGACATTTTCCATTTAACTGAATTATATGAATTTAAATAACATTTATGTGATTCAAACTTTCATTTGATTTTGTGTTTTCCATACATTTTTATCAAAATCAGCAATAATATTCCATATTTCAGGGAGATAAGGCTCAGATTTACAGGCAATACAAGTTTTTTAAATGTTTTTTTAACTTAATTTCATTTATTGACATAAAAAGAAAAAAAATATACAAAAGTAAATTACTGAAACCAAAATGAAAAGGGGACATAAAGAAGGAAAACTTAAGTTGTCTGCCCCTTTTAACTCTTAGTAGCTCTAATACAAATGAAATAACAGTATAATTGTAAATGAACTTTAAACATAGTGATTGCTGGAAGGATTGATTAACAAAGATTCAATTTATGAAGTAAAGCAAGAAAATAGGAGAAAAAACACAAATTAATGCAAAAGGAGAAGAATATTTATATTCATACATACAAACTTATATATTTAGGGATTTAGGGATGAGCGAGTACACCACTATCTGTATCTGTATCTTTTCAACCATCTAAATTATCTGTACCTTTATCTGTACTCGGAGTGGGCGTGGCCAAACCCGGAAGTGGGTGTAGTTTACATCAATACGTTATTTTAAGTCTGATCAGAAGTTGCTATGTGTATTGTTTATTTGAAAACTACTTACAGAGCAGCCTCAGAGTTGAGATTAAATGTTTTTGATCACAATAGTAAAGGAACTATTACAGAACAAGCTTTTCAATAAAATCAGAACATTAATATTTAAGTGCATGAATTAAGAGAGAGAGAGAGAGAGAGAGAGGAAAAGATCTTTTCTATAGCGCCTCTCAAGATAAAAATCACGGGGCGCTTCACAAAAACAAAACATGTAAATTATAAAAAAGAATCAAGAAAATTACTAAAATATATTTAAAATGAGCAAAAAATAGACAATTGTGATTAAAAAATGTAAAGAAAGAGAGAGAGTGAATAGGAAAGAGGGAGTGGATCCTGAGGAGGAGGAAAGAGAGAGAGGAAAAAAAAATCTCGACCGGAGCGGAGGCAGTGACTGACGCAGCACGAGCCGTTTTCAGCTCTGTCTTGTCAAATGCACCACGTACGTTACGATAAAAGTAACTTTAAATAACTTTAAAGTTACTTTAAAAGAGGCGAACTGAAGAAAACACAGGGAGTACTGAAGAAACGTGAGCAACAGTGAAGCAAGCACAGAGAGATCCATTACTGTCTGTGTGTGTGTGTGCGTGGATGGATGTTTTCTTTATATTTGTAATTTGTTAATAAAACACCATATTATCTTTGTTTTGTAAAGAATGTGAAACCGCATAAAACCAACATCGGACATAGAACAGTTCTTAAATGTGAAGCCATATCTGTTTGTATTAATGTGGAGTTCGTCTGTATATTTAAGTTGTTTAGTTTAGTTTTTATCTAAATACATTCTTTGATTCAAAATATTGCTTGGTGTCTTTCAATAAAGTTCTTATATTTTATTTTGCCCCATTTCATCAACATCAAGAGCTTTTGAGGGTCACCGTTTATCATTTGCTTTTATTTTACATTTCCTTTGGAAATTTAAACATATTTTTTCCAAAAAGTGTTGATTTATGGACTACAGGACTACAACCGCTAAGACTACGACCGCAATTTTGTTCTGACCAATCAAAATCATAACGTGATAACGTAACTTCCGTAAGCTTCATGTTCAGCCAATCAACTACTTTGACGTCATCGGCAGTCGAAGGACCCTGAGCCGATCCTGCACCCGAGCAGATCCTGTACCGACACCGGCTGAAGAGTTTTGTGTGTAGGGAGTAGGGGTTTGCATGACTTAATTTTTTTTAAAGTCGACAGTCAAGTAATGAAAATCGAGTCGACTTCGACTAGTCGTTGATGACGTCATACACCTGAAGCGGGGGGGGGGGGGGGGNGTGTATAAGAGACAGCTGTATCTGTATCTTTTCAACCATCTAAATTATCTGTACCTTTATCTGTACTCGGAGTGGGCGTGGCCAAACCCGGAAGTGGGTGTGGTTTACATCAATACGTTATTTTAAGTCTGATCAGAAGTTGCTATGTGTATTGTTTATTTGAAAACTACTTACAGAGCAGCCTCAGAGTTGAGATTAAATGTTTTTGATCACAATAGTAAAGGAACTATTACAGAACAAGCTTTTCAATAAAATCAGAACATTAATATTTAAGTGCATGAATTAAGAGAGAGAGAAGAAAAGATCTTTTCTATAGCGCCTCTCAAGATAAAAATCACGGGGCGCTTCACAAAAACAAAACATGTAAATTATAAAAAAGAATCAAGAAAATTACTAAAATATATTTAAAATGAGCAAAAAATAGACAATTGTGATTAAAAAATGTAAAGAAAGAGAGAGAGTGAATAGGAAAGAGGGAGTGGATCCTGAGGAGGAGGAAAGAGAGAGAGGAAAAAAAAATCTCGACCGGAGCGGAGGCAGTGACTGACGCAGCACGAGCCGTTTTCAGCTCTGTCTTGTCAAATGCACCACGTACGTTACGATAAAAGTAACTTTAAATAACTTTAAAGTTACTTTAAAAAGAAGTAAACTGAAGAAAACATAGGGAGTACTGAAGAAACGTGAGCAACAGTGAAGCAAGCACAGAGAGATCCATTACTGTCTGTGTGTGTGTGCGTGGATGGACCGGACGCGGACTGAGCTCCCGGTGTCGGTACAGGATCTGCTCAGGTACAGGATTGGCTCGGGGTCCTACGACTGCCGATGACGTCACATTACTGCAACTCTACTTGGCTTTCACACACACGTTTTGGAAAGACATCAGCAGTTTTGTTAAAAAAATTCTTGTTTGTTAACACCTAAATGTTTTCTTTATATTTGTAATTTGTTAATAAAACACCATACTATCTTTGTTTTGTAAAGAATGTGAAACTGCATAAAACCAACATCGGAAATAGAGCAGTTCTTAAATGTGAAGCCATATCTGTTTGTATTAATGTGGAGTTCGTCTGTATATTTAAGTTGTTTAGTTTAGTT
>SSNQ01000161.1:226205-240860 GCA_006942095.1 Nothobranchius kuhntae | reverse complement strand
ATATATATATATATATATATATATATATATATATATATACACATATATATATACACACATGTGTATATATATATATATACATGTATATATATATATATATACATGTATATGTATATATATATATATATACATATACATGTATATATATATATATATATGTATACACACACATATATATATATATACATACATATATACACATACATACATATATACACATACATATATACACACATATATAAAGATATATATATATATATACACATATATATATACACACATATGTATATATATATATATATATATATATATATATATATATATATATACACACACATATATATATATACACACATGTAAATATATATATATATATATGTATACACACACATATATATATATATATGTATGTATACACACAAACACATATATATATATACATACATATATACACATACATACATATATACACATACATATATACACATATATATATATATATATATATATATATATATATATATGTATATATATATATATATATATATATATACATATATATATATATATACACATATATATATATATACACACATGAATATATATATATATATATATGTATACACACACATATATATATATATATGTATGTATACACACACACACATATATATATATACATACATATATACACATACATACATATATACACATACATATATACACATATATATATATATATATATATATATATATATATATATATACATACATACATATATACACATACATATATACACATATATATATATATATATATACATACATATATATTAGTGGTGTGCATCTCTACCTGCCTCACGATTCGATCCGATTCCGATTATCTGCCTAACGATTCGATTTGAGTCTGAAATGCATCACGATTCTTCACACAAAAATTTTCATTACTTAATAAAAGCAGTAGAATAGTTTTCAATCTCTTTTTGATTTAGAAATCCCTGAAAAACAGAACATTCATCTATTCACTATAGTGAGCAATAATTTTTAAAGTGTGCTGCCTATAATTACTTAAATAATATAAGAAATAATGTTTTCGGTAGAGCAGCTTTAAGATAGAATATTACTGAACTTAAAAATAGTAAACAAATACTGTGTTAAGTGATTCTTTCACATCCAGGATCCCAAAACCAAAATTAGCCCAGACATCCGATTTAAATGTAACGGGTACATCTTTGATTACTGGTAATGTTGGCCCTGTATACCTATCCGCCTTTTCTGTTTTAAATTGGCGCTAGGGCAACGCAGTGCGCATGTCATTGCAACTCTGCCCCCAGAAGTAATTATAAAACCTCAAAACTTTATTGTCCTGCATAGACATAGACCAGGAGTCGGCAACCTGTTCCCATCAAAGAGCCATTATTACCCGTTTCCCACAGTAAAGAAAACACTGGGAGCCGCAGCAGCCGTGGCGTTGTGGGCGGGGCCTACCCTCAGACAGCAGCCAGTACCTGTCGCTCGTGTACGTCAAAGTTAGCTTTCATAAGACGATAATCAATAAAATGATTTATATAAAGTGGATCCAGAAGTTGTAGCCCGTCTCTGCTACAATATTTTGATATTTTTCACCCTGTTGGTGGTTTTACTGAGCAGGTGCCACTTTTGTCATACGTTTCTTTTTAAAACATGTTTAGACTGTTCAGAATACAAATCCAGGCTCTGTCACGTTTGATTGTTGTAATTAAACTTTGTAGGTGGGGAAGGTCAGAAAAGGATCCGATCATTTTGTTTTTCCCTCATTTACAGTGACGGAGATAACGGCGCAGTGCGCCTGGCTCTAGTGTTAATCAAGTTAAATTTGTAACAATTTTCACCAGAAAACAGAACTGTTAAAAGCAGGGCTTGTGTTGTGTTGACCGGACAGTTCCCGTATTTAACCGTTTATTTTGACGGAGAAAGAATAGAAAGAACCCCGACGCATGCAGACGAACTGACATTTTATTTGTTTCGTGCAGATGTAGCTAAATCACTTAAGAAATGATTCCCATCTGAGCTGGACACGGAGCTCAGCGCAGCTCGCTGTCAGCGCGTACGTACGGCGCACAGTGAGCTGAAGTTGTGGAGAGGGGCTTGGAGCACGTCGCAGAACCAGAGCGCAGGGAGATTCCTCCGACTGAAGCGAGACTTGTCACTTAGAAAATGTTCCCTGATTATGAAACTTTGGCTGAATAGTGCTTGTTCCTGTCTCCAATGTGGCGACACATCCAGGAGCTGAGGAGAATCCCAGAATCTCACGTCCTCGTCAGCTCAGAATGCGCCTTTATGATTACGCACAAGCGTGACGCGTCAACCCGGTCTCACAGTAAGACCGGGTAGGAGCTGTTCAGGTTTACGCAGACGATCTTTACATTTAGAATTGGCATACAGATGTAAAATTAATGCAGTAAAATATAAAACTTTTAATTTAAATATCCATTCATTATTTTACAAGCACAGAGAGCCGCATCAGATGGATGGAAGAGCCGCATGCGGCTACAGAGCCGCGGGTTGCCGACCCCCGACATAGACATAGGGAGAGAATCTCATTATGTCACGTTGCTGCATCGATGCGGAATCATGCACGGCTGAATCGCGATGCATCTTAGAATCGATGATTTTTCCCACCTCTAATATATATATATATATATATACATACATATATACATGTGTTTTTTTTGTTTTTTGACAAACAAACCAGACTTATTTTCGTGTCAGGTAATTTTTTAACTGTTGCAAGAAGCAGCGCTTGATGCCAGGACACAACAGAGTACGGTTCTGTTCCAAATGCCATCCTCAACATCCCGTACTTGGTAGAACACACTATCTGTGTCCTTGCCAAGAACATACTTGTCCAGTACAGCAGAACGTACTAGCATCCTTGAAACATCCTGTGTGTGTTTGTGTGTCTTTGTTTGGTGTGCCTGGCGAAGCATTTGTTGCATTATTCAAACATGAAGAAGGTGTAGAGTAAGACTCTGGTAGGGGGTGTCTTGCTATTTAAATTGGACACATATGTCACATGTGTCATTTCAATTGGACCTTAGTTGTATTTTGGTTCTGTATATACAATGTGAACCGAATGACAATTTGGTTGATATTTATAGAGTTTTCCACTGATTGCACTTTTGGTTCAAACTCACTGGACAGTAAACCAACTGGATCTAGGCTCAGTCTTAGGCTCCTACAGCTATTTTTACAGAGATTTTAATTGGAGTGGGGAATATGATCTATTTTTACGTGCTTTGACACAACCAATAAACTGATCAAAATATTCCTAAAATCAAATCTATCAGGGTGAATATGGATAATTCTTTATAACGCTAACCCTCTGAATCATTATCGCGTTATAAGGATCCAAAACATTCCCACCGTAGGGTTTCGAGTGTACTCACAGATGTAGTAATACTCTCTGCCGGGGCGGAACTCGAAGCCCAAGGAGAAGGGCGTGAAGAGCTGGAACTTCTCCGAGAACTTGAGTGGTCCGTTGGGCGACAGGGGCCTGTTGCACTCCCAGCGCTTGAAGCCCTTAGCGGTGTGGTCACAGGAGCTGTAGCCATCGTAGTTCACCATGTAGAGGATGTAGCGCTCAGCCCGGTCATCAGAGACTGGGCTGACGTAGTGGGGGCAGTAGACGTCCAGGTAGTCGTTGATGCAGACATCGATGTGGTAATCACCTCGGTAAAATCTAGGGAAAAGGAGAGAGCAGAGGATTATAGAAATCCAGGGTCAATTTGAACCAGAACCCCCCAAGAACCCACCCGTTCCAGCAGGACCAAAGCCATTTATCATCGTTGGTGCTGAGCCGAGATGAATCATGCTCGTGTCTACCATCATTAAGGTGCTAATCCCTGGTTAGCATGAGCCTTTAGCAGCTTTAAGATGATCCCTCTGCAGGATGAGGTTTGTTCTCAGGCTGCATCCATACCAGATGCCTGGTGTTTACTGTCAACCGAGTGGACAAGAGGCAGGGTGGGGTTTGTGGGGGTGCAACGAGCATATTTACCAAGTATATGTGTTCCTGTAGGGGGTGATCAGAGATTCCCACAGGCGACGGATAAGGTCGCTTGTCTGCAGCTTTTAGCCGAGACGGATCCGACCTGAACAGCCAGTGTCTCTGTAGCTGCTAATGGCCTGTGGTTCTGTATCACTGACATGCTGCAGATGTCTTTAATACTCCACCTCTGTTCATTGACACATTGAGGGCTGTCGAGGGACTCTGGGTGCTGGATCATGCAGCAGACTGATGATCCAAATCGAACCACGAAGGGGGGGGGTTACAGCCTGACCCGTCACAGATGAGCGATTGGCTGCAGAGTGATGAGAAAGCAACAATCAGCTGATCTCAGGCCAGGTGGGACAGTAAAGACATGCTGTATGTGTGTGTGAGTGAGGGGGTATTGAGTCGTTGCTTCTCAGACTGTAAATGTGCTGCAGGAGTAGTGAAAGTCCTGTATGCATGTACAACAAGGAAGGGTGAAGGCAAAAGTCCTGCAAGAAGCTTTTTCCTGGTTTGTTTAACAAGCAGCAAAATGTAGGGGAAAGAAAAATAAAACTGCAACAAAAATTCAGTTAAACCAAACCTGAGGTGTCTGATTCACTCACACACATCAGCTCCCTACTGTATACTAAATGAGCTTGTTGTATTTTAGGAAATGGTTGTGGCTGCGAACACACATGCTGGAAACTCACAAAGGAGTTTATCAGCTTACAGTCATCACCAGAAAACCATCACAGGTTAGTTTCCATGACAACATATAGACAAACTTGCAAACAACTCAAATTCATTTTATTTATATGCTGTAGTACATTAACAAACACCCGAAGTGACCAAAGAGCTGAATAATAAACGAAAGCGACGGCAATAAAGCATAACATTCCTAAAATAGATTAAGCAATAAGAGTCCAACTAATTAAATGGATAACACCACTGTAAAGTAAAGCATCTGTCCCGATGATGCTAGGACCACCGATCAAAGCTGATCACTATGGCATGTGGGGTCCCCCAGGTCTCAATCTCTAGAGAAACTTATTCATGCTTTTATTTCTAGTTGGCTGGACTACTGCAATGGTCTCCTAACTGGTCTTCCCAAAAAAGCTGTGAAGCAGCTGCAGCTTGTTCAGAATGCTGCTGTTAGAGTCCTAACAAGAACCAAGAGAACGGAGCACATTGACCAGAAGCTGCCGAGTGTGAAGCGGCTGGGATGAGGATCAGCATTTCCTAGTCTGAGACCACGGTTCTCGACCGGAAAAGGGCGGCTTGCCAACTCCAGGTTGGGAGAAAGGTCCTGCTTCAAGTGGAGGAGTTCAAGTATCTCAGGGTCTTGGTCACAAGTGAGGGAAGGAGGGAGCAGGAAATCGACAGGTGGACTGGGGCAGCATCTGCAGTGATGCGGACGCCGAACCGGTCTGTTGTGGTGAAGAAGGAGCTGAGCAAGATAGCAAGGCTCTCGGTCTACCGACCGGTCCTCACCTATGGTCACGAGCTTTGGGTAATGACCGAAAGAACAAGATATCAGACACAAGCGGCCGAAATGAGTTTCCTCTGCGGGGTGGCTGGGTTCAGCCTTAGGGTAAGGGTGAGAAGCTCGGACATTCAGGAGAGACTTGGAGTAGAGCCGCTGCTCCTCCATATCAAAAGAAGTCAGTTGAGGTGGTTTGGGCATCTTGTTAGGATGCCTCCTGGACACCTCCCCAGGGAGGTGTTGCAGGCGTGTCCTGCCAGCAAGAGACCCCGGGTCGACCCAGGACATGTCGGGGAAAGTACATCTCCAAACTGGCCCAGGAACGCCTTGGGGTCCTGCCGGAGGAGCTGGTGGAGGTGGGTTGGGAGAGGACGGTCTGGAGCTCCCTAGTTGGGATGCTGCCCCCGCGACCCGGACCTTTATAGGCGGATGAGACAAGTTGCTACTAAGTTTAGTGTGAAATTCTATTTAACATTGTCATGGTTGCTAGGCGACCAGACACACGTAAGGTAAATGCAAAAAAATGTATGGGCCTTTCACTTCCTGTCTCCGCATCAGAAAAAAGGACCTTACTTATGTCCACTGGGTAGGCCGAGTCCCTACAAGGACGCGGCCTGTGAATTTGGACCGGCCCGATTCGGTGTTTGCGAAGGTGAGTTTACTGTAGCATCCATCTTGAACCATGTGGACTCCAAAAGAGAAACAGGTGTAGATATTTACGTTCTCAAAGTTTCATTAGCATCCATCCAGTGGCTCACGAGGTTTTCTGCCAAGAACTGGAAGCAGGCCTGCATCCCTGGAGCTCTTCAGTCTCCTCATTAGCACCCGAGTTTGTCTGCAGAGCCAATTTTCCACCAGCATGCACCCAAGCTGCTGCATGACTGTAGGCGTTTATGACAGATACAAGCACAGTGAGAGCAGAGCAGGTGAGCCAGATGTTTGCCAGATGAGGCCGAGGCTAAAAGGAGACTTTTGAGCGGCACAAGTGAATCACAACAACAGAACAGAGCCATAAACATGGCCACTGCTGTGTGCTTATCCACAGACCTCCTCTGATGACCTTTAATCTGATCTTGACTTTACATCCTGCCTGGGGCACCGCCCGTCCCTAGGCTGGATTAAGGCATGAGAATCTTTATGCTTGTCTCAAACGGTGCTCGCTATCTCTGTTTTCATTACAGGCCAGATTTATTCATCTATTTCTCTAAATGTCTTTGTTGTTACAGGCGATTTAGTGACTCATTAAGCCTTCGCGGACCTCATCGAGGCAATTTCAACATTCCTGTTTTCCTTTCTCTGGTGTTACATGCAGCCGGAGGTGCAGAGCGCTGCTGGGAGGTTTTTATAGCAGAAGGAGAGGGAGGGAGTGGTTTAACGCTTCAGTGTTTGTGTGAAAGCACCATAATGAGCAAAACAACACCACTTAAATCCATTCGTCTTGGGGTTTAATCATCCCTGATTGGATGAATTATCGGCTAATCAATAAATCAGTAACTGGAGCTCTTAAGAAAACACACGTCTTCAGATAATCCCTCTTTCCAGTCAGCTTCCCCCCCTTTGTTTGCTTTATTTGAACCTCGTCGGTTGTGTTTCTTTCACTCTGCAGCCGGAAAGGAGTCAAAGAAACACGGACCAGGGGAATGTTTATCTGGATCTTTACATTTTCCTTATTTGATTGGCGGTTTTATTTGATTTTCCTCTACAACTCCACTCCATGACCCCGTAAGATCTTTATTTTCTGACTGTTACATGCCAGATTACTGAGCTCCAACAGAGAAAAGTTGAGGGAAATTCCTGGGAAGCTGCAGAACTGTAAATGAAGTATTTGATTCCCCAACATGAAGGTTTGAATAATATTTTAGCCCATCTGAATGATGCCATTATGGTTGGGAACGAACTGTTGACGTTATTACCTTCTATTTCACAGCCTTGAAGGAAAGTGGAAAACTTCATTCGGACAGAATCTAGAACAAGAACAATAGGACTAAAAAACTAAAGCTGTTAAAATTGTATTCTGTAGGTTTTCCTTTGAACTGTGAAAATAATCAAAGGAGCGCCTCCTTAAAAGACTAAACTCCTTTAAAAACAGCAGAATCACAGATGGCAGAACAAGGGCAAAACACACAGGCAGCATAGAAAATATGCCTCTACCACTTTTATTAATGAACCCCGCATGCTCTGTGGTGCGTCATCCAGGAATAAGTTTGTATTTCCAGCATCAGCACTCTTAAGCCCCCTTCAGACAGGCCATGAAAAACGGAAATGTTCCGGAATCTGTCCGTAAGACCTTTCTGTCTGAATACAAACATCCGGATAACGTGTTCCAGAATTTATCCGGACGAAGCCCCTAGTAACAGGTCCGGACTTGTTACGGACAAGGTGGCTGCTTCAGACTGGTGAGGTAAAGTTCCGGACAAGAGGGAGGGGGAGGAGGAGGGGACCGGGGGACGCTGTGCGCACCTATATAGCCCGCTGCTGTCGAATGCGGCGAACCACGGCAGCTCGCCTCCTACGGTACCGTCTAGACGCGCGACGGAGCGCTTCACACCGCTTCAGTGATTGCTTTAACCATTGAGCTTCATCATCCAGGTCTCTTATGCGTCTTCGTGTGCGCAGAATTATGCTTAAGCGCCTCGTGATTTTTATCTTGAGAGGCGCTATAGAAATGATATTTTCTTCTTCTTCTTAACATGAGTCCGATTCCCCCCCACCCCCACCCCACCCCCCGCCGCCGTCAGACATCTGGAACTTTTCCCTGCTGTGTGAACGCAGCCGAAAGGACAAGTTCCGGTACAAAAGTGGTGTGTCTGAAAACACAGTTCCGGTTAAAAACCGGATTGAATTGTCCGCAAATGTTCCAGAATGTCTGTCTGAAAAGGGCTTTAGAAAAACACACTTTCTGTACACCAGCTCAGTTTGGACCTCCAGGTTCCTATAGCAGTTCTTCTCTGCTTTTATAGCAACGCATTTGTTCATGCCCTCTTCATTTGACCAGTTAATCAGGCACAAAAGTGTAGCTAGAAGTAACGCACGATAAAAAAGGTATGATTTTGGACTATGATATAGAATCGTTTACTACCTGCTAACCGGTTGCACTTGCTGGTGACATAATCGAGGAGCGCGACACAGAAACCTGGCTGGCTGAGCGTACACTCCTCCTGCTTTTGCATGAATGCTGTCAATCCAGAGCTCTGGACAAAATGCAGTAGCAGCTGCTACAAAGCTTGTAATGAGCATAAGGTTACGTTGGTTATACGGGCCTGGTTTGGGTGTAAGGAGTCGGTTGGTGAGCAGAAGAACATCATCAGTAAAAGATGCCGAGTGAGAGTAAATTTGCATCTGCGAAAACAGCTCGTTACCACCAAACCCCTTAAATGCCGTTCGTTTTTAACACATGTTGAACACACAAGGCTTTCACACATTTAAGAAATCTCCTGTGATTTAGTTTGAACAATTTTCCCTCGCAGTCCTTCCCAGTTTCAGCTGTTTGTCCCTTTAAACTGAAACTGTAACTTTGACCCTTATTACAACCTTTACATCTAAAAGTCTCCAAATTATAACTGACTGCTGCTCATGCTGATCACCCAGATCACACTTATTTACATACACTCACACACACACACACACACACATTTGATTCCCTGTATGATGTAATGATTCTCCTGCATGCATGTGAATATGTTCTTTTATTTTTTAGACCCAGATTCAAATTTTTCTAATGCCTTTTGATAACCTATTATGTCTGATCTGTTATGCACTTATCTGTTTTTTGTTGTTGTATTTATTTTAATACTATTATTATTATTATTACTATAAATATTATCTTTTTTTTTTGCACTTCCTTCAAAGACCTCTTGGCCAGGTCACGTTTCTAAATGAGAACATGTTCTCAAACATTTTAACTGTTAAAATAAAGGTTGAAAAAATAAATAAATAAAAAATAATAATCTAGTTGCAGGTTTGAGCCCCGCTCAGTCTGTCACTGTCGTTGTGTCCTTGGGCAAGACGCTTAACCCACGTTGCCTGCTGGTGGTGGTCGGAGGGACCGGTGGCGCCAGTGCTCAGCAGCCTCGCCTCTGTCAGTGCGCCCCAGGGCAGCTGTGGCTACATCGTAGCTCATCCCCACCTGTGTGTGAATGTGTGTGTGAATGTATGAATGACTGATTGTGTTGTAAAGCGCCTTGGGGGGTTCCAGGACTCTAGAAGGCGCTATATCAAATACAGGCCATTTACCATTTATTGCACGTACCATTATCACTAAAAGAGGCAGAGGAGTAACTAAACATGTGACACAGAGAGCAAGAGATAGGAGACGGAGAAGCAGAGACAGAAGTAGTCAGAGCCGTACTGAGGCTAAGCTAACTGGACGAGCAACCCTTTCAACACCAAAAAAACTGTGTGAACTCAAATGATTCCCTAAAAGCTGGGTGGAACAACAGAAAATGTGTGTTTAGCGTGCTTATGTGCTACAATAACTCAGAAAGGTCCCAGTACAGACAAGTCTGATCAATTTTAAGAACCACAAACACCGAACAGCTACACGAAGCGCAACACTGAAAACAGGTAGGGACAGTCAGCCAGCCAGTGGACCCATCAGTCATAACCCTAAAGCATCCAGTAGTCTGAAACCAGCTCCTCCCTCTCTCTGGCTGTGTGCTGCTGGAGCGAACCGCGGTCAGCTGATCTGAGAACAGTTCAACAAAAGTTAAAGAAACTGGATAAAACTCCAACCATGACAAATACGCAGCAGAGCATCATTTTACCTGCACTTATTCACCCCTGAAGGAAAACTTAACCTCTCCGAGATTGGTGTTTTCACATTTTCACTTTAGTTCAGTTGTGTTTTCACGACATTTAGCTTGTATGTTTTGAATCGCCTTTGTGTTTGAAATGTGCAATACAAATAAAGCTGCCTTGTCTATTTTAATTAAAATATACTCATCTTTATGATAATTGGGAGAAAAACCTTTTACATTAAAACTATTTGGGATATTTTATATTTATTTTATATTTAGAAAAATACGTCTTATTTAAATGGCCCTCTATATATTTTTGTTTTGCAATTCATTTGGTATATGAGATTATTGCAGAGAGGCCCAGACTTCCCTCTCCCCAGCCACTTGGACCAGCTCCTCCAGCAGAATCTCCTGGGACCAACAGGAAGTGTTCTCCGGCCACCAGGTTCTCTGGAGGCAGCAACCAAAAAGCCTTAACCCACAAACTCACTCCTGGTTCATCCACATCTCCACACAAACTCTAACCAACCTCTGGAGGGGGGTGGGAGACTGTAAGCAGATACTGATCATGTGATGGTGCCACCAGATGGAGTCCATCCATCCTCTTGCCCAAAGGGTTGGAGGTCTCCACCCCCTTCCAACTCCTGTCCCATTATTCACAACTTTGCACTGCAGGAAGTTCAGACCATTACTACTGAACTGGTTACACACACACACACACACACACACACACACACACACACACACACACACACACACAGTCTGATTGGGTGCTGACAGAAGAGGGATGGGAACCACGGAGACTGCAGACTGCAGGCCGTCATCTCGAATAAAAACCAGGGCAGATCAAAGACACCTTTCTGCTCATGGGAAGGCACTTGAACCCGGGTTGTTTATGGATTCTAGTAGGAATTTTTATTTTTTTAATTTAACATTTATTGGATCCCCAGTGAGTCGTGGCCGATGGCTGCTTATACTGAGCAAGGACCCTCTGGAGGTTTCATCCTGTTAAAAGGGAGTTTTCCTCTCCACTGTCGCTGCATGCTTGCTTAGTATGAGGATTGCTGTAAAGACTCTGACACTAGTCAGTGACTCGATGCAATTTGCTGTGTTCCTTATACAGGTCCTTCTCAAAAAATAGCATATTGTGATAAAGTACATTATTGTCTGTAATGTACTGATAAACATTAGACTTTCATATACATTAGATTCATTACACACAACTGAAGTAGTTCAAGCCTTTTATTGTTTCTAACATTGATGCTTTTGGCGTACAGCTCATGAAAACCCAAAATTCCCATCTCAAATAATTAGCATATTTCATCCGACCAATAAAAGAAAAGTGTTTTTAATATGAAAAAAGTCAACCTTCAAATAATTATGTTCAGTTATGCACTCAATACTTGGTCGGGAATCCTTTTGCAGAAATGACTTCTTCAATGCGGCGTGGCATGGAGGCAATCAGCCTGTGGCACTGCTGAGGTGTTATGGAAGCCCAGGATGCTTCGATAGCGGCCTTAAGCTCATCCAGAGTGTTGGGTCTTGTGTCTCTCAACTTTCTCTTCACAATATCCCACAGATTCTCTACGGGGTTCAGGTCAGGAGAGTCGGCAGGCCAATTGAGCACATTAATACCATGGTCAGTAAACCATTTACCAGTGGTTTTGGCACTGTGAGCAGGTGCCAGGTCGTGCTGAAAAATGAAATCTTCATCTCCATAAAGCTTTACAGCAGATGGAAGCATGAAGTGGTCCAAAATCACCTGATAGCTAGCTGCATTGACCCTGCCCTTGATAAAACACAGTGGACCAACACCAGCAGCTGACATGGCGCCCCAGACCATCACTGACTGTGGGTACTTGACACTGGACTTCAGGCATTTTGGCATTTCCCTCTGCCAAGTCTTCCTCCAGACTCTGGCACCTTGATTTCTGAATGACATGCAAAATTTGCTTTCATCCGAAAAAAGTACTTTGGACCACTGAGCAACAGTCCAGTGCTGCTTCTCTTTAGCCCAGGTCAGGCGCTCCTGCCGCTGTTTCTGGTTCAAAAGTGGCTTGACCTGGGGAATGTGGCACCTGTAGCCCATTTCCTGCACACACCTGTACACGGTGGCTCTGGATGTTTCTACTCCAGACTCGGTCCACTGCTTCCACAAGGTCTGGAATCGGTCCTTCTCCACAATTTTCTTCAGGGTCCGGTCACCTCTTCTCGTTGTGCAGCGTTTTCTGTCACACTTTTTCCTTCCCACAGACTTCCCACTGAGGTGCCTTGAGGCAGCACTCTGGGAACAGCCTATTCGATCATAAATTATTTTCTGGGTCTTACTCTTGCTTGAGGGTGTCAATGATGGCCTTCTGGACAGCAGTCAGGTCGGCAGTCTTACCCATGATTGCGGTTTTGAGTAATGAACCAGGCTGGGAGTTTTAAAAGCCTCAGGAATCTTTTGCAGGTGTTTAGAGTTAATTAGTCGATTCAGATGATTAGGTTAATAGCTCTTGTTTTGTTTAACTTTGTGTGGGGAACATGCCAAGAACATTAGAAAAGAAATCAGTTTGATCATAAAATAAATAAATAAATAAAAAGCTGTCTTGTTCTAGTTCATATTTCCTACTTCATGAGCTCAGGTGTATTCATTCATGCACTTAAATATTCAATTCAATTTTATTTATAAAGCACCAAATCATTTAAATATTCCTGTTCTGAGTTTACTGAAACACTTGTTCTGTAATAGTTTCTTTACTAAGCTCCACCTACTTCCAGTTTAATTATGCCCAGTTCTGATGTGGGCCCCGCCCACTCTGAGTACAGATACAGACCATCTGGATGGTTGAACAGATAGATACTTATAGTGGTGTACTCGCTCATCCCTATTTTAAACCGTACACGATGTAGAAACAGAAGTTAAAGGGGTATTTCAGCTGATTGTGTAAATTATTTTTTAAAATAAACATCCGTGTGCAAACAGCAGTTTGTTGATTAGAAATCATTTTACAAAAAAAGTATTTTTAATTTTTTTAAATGTCCCTATGAACAATGAAAATCGTGGTTTTTAGTGGTCAAATGTTACAATACTAGATTACTGTGTATTTACATAGAACTTTATTTTTAAGTGTCGGTTCTGCTGTAACAAGTGCATTTCTCCACTGTGGGATCAACAAAGTCTATTCTGTTCTATTCTAAAACTGAAATCTGGGCAAGAGCTGCTGTGACCTGTATGATTTCAGTCGTCCATCACATCCTGAAGATGTTTATCTGTTCTGAAGCTTGGAATTCTCTGGAACAACAACTTGGTAAACCCCTCCAGCTGTGCTGAAAGCCCTGAAATCCACACCGGCTGTGTTTGTAAACAAAGTTTGGACGAGTTTCCGTGGATCTGGGCTTCAGGAACAGATGTCCCATCAGAACCTGCTGCAGCGGTCTGAGGAACACTCAGTAACAGATCCCTTTGGCGTGGATATGCCGTGCGACATTGACTTGGGATTCTTCCCACCCCCCTCAGCCCATTTCAACCAACACCCAAGACTCTGAGCTGAGGTCAGAGGTTACTGACAGCCAATTCTTCAGTCTGAGAGTTGGTATCAAGCCAATGTCTGAGCCCGGGAGATGACCCGACCTCACCGTCATCCATATTCAGAGCTGCTGAGAGACGGAAGCTTAAAACGACTCTTCCTTCAGGTTTAGGTCTCTGATTCATTTCATTGTTGTGATGGATAGATACCTATCTTTAACTTTTAACTCATTATAGCGTAAAACATCACAGAACTCACAATGTTCTAGAGAAATAAATGATGCGCCTGAAAAAAGTCTGCTGAACTAACCTGAAGACCGAGTGTCATGTAAAGAACGTTGGTTACGTATTGTAACCCCAGATTCTATGAGTCTAGTCGCAGCCCTTAAGCTAGCTGCTATTGGAAGGGTGATCTCAACATCAGCCAGTTATGAAGAGCTTAAATGTACGCCCACTAATGGTGGGTACCCCCGTGGGTATATACCGTAAATCCTCTAATACAGGCCCGGGCCTGTATTAGAGGATTTACGATATATATGTGTGTGTATATATATATATGTATATATATGTGTGTGTGTATATATACCGTAAATCCTCTAATACAGGCCCGGGCCTGTATTTGACTCAAGCTCATCAAGCTCCAGGCCTTTATTGGAAGGAGGGCCAGTATTAGAGGCAGGCCTCTATTTCTATTTGAGCAAAATGAACTAATGGTTCGCTGGAGTTTTTGACAATTAAAATTGCGCCCACATTTTCAAAGTTAAACACATTTCTTTTAACAACGGTAGTTTCTGCTTCAGCCCCCTCCCCCCTCCCCCTGCTTCAGCCCTCTCCCCCCTCCCCCTGCGCAGCGGCTGCAAACTCACTGATGCGCCTGCAGCCTCTCAGAGTTCCTGCTGCTCTAAACATT
>SSNQ01000161.1:204866-215173 GCA_006942095.1 Nothobranchius kuhntae | reverse complement strand
CGACTGAATGTGCTGCCACATTGGAGACAGGAACAAGCACTATTCAGCCAAAGTTTCATAATCAGGGAACATTTTCTAAGTGACAAGTCTCTCTGAGAGACAGGGTTTGGAAAACACTCGCTTCAGTGGGAGGAACCTTCCCGCATGCGCTCTGGTTCTGCGACGTGCTCCAAGCCAATCTCCACATCTTCAGCTCGCTGTGCACATATGCGCTGACAGCAAGCTGCGCTGAGCAGTGTCCAGCTCAGATGTTCAGATGGGAATCTTTTCTTGGGTGATTTAGCTACATCTGCGATGTGCGTAGAATAAAATGTCAGTTCGTCTGCATGCGTCGGGGTAATTCTTTCTATTCTTTCTCCGTCAAAATAAACGGTCAAATACGGGAACTATCCGGTCAACACAACACAAGCCCTGCTTTTGACTGTTTTGTTTTCTTGTGAAAATTGTTGGAAAGAGATAAAATTTAACTTGATTACCACCAGAGCCAGTGCGCCTTTATCTCCGTGACGGTAAATGAGGGAAAAACAAATTGATCGGATCCTGCACGTCTTTTAACACATTGGTCAGGATTGACGCACTTTGTTTTCATTTAGTTGGTTAAAAAAAAGTCGGGCTCGGGTCGGGCCAGAGAATCCTGGAAACCTTTTCGGACCGGGTCGGGCTGGGGCTCCACCCCCTCGGGCCGTGCCGGACACAGGCTCAGATTTTAGGCCCGTGCAGGGATCTAGTAAGGACTCCGAAGCGCTTTACACTAAAGTGTATCATTCACCCATTGACACACACATTCACACACTGGTGGTGATGAGCTACGATGTAGCCACAGCTGCCCTGGGGCACACTGACAGAGGTGAGGATGCCGAGCACAGGCGCCACCGGTCCCTCCGACCACCACCAGCAGGCAAGGGGGGTTAAGTGTCTTGCCCAAGGACACAACAGCAGAATTCTCTGTCTGGAGCTGGGATCGAACCTGCAACCTTCAGATTACTGGACAACCCGCTCAACCTCAAACATCCGAATGTTTACTGGGTCACTTTAGCAGGTTCGAATAACACAACTGTGACTTAAAACACCCTTCATGGTTTCCCCCAGAAAACTTGATAAGCCTTAAAATTTGCTTTAAAATTCATGTTGGACGATGCTAATGACAAATCTGCAGAACAATTCCTCGGGGTGCTTGAACCATTTGATCTTCAACAAAATGTCCATAATCAAAGCCACAATCTGGGATGAACTCTCTATCATAATCAAAGATGTGGACTTGTCAAACATTGTTGTTAAGGATGTGGGTCTATCTGACCATTTCTGTGTTTTTTCTGAGACATCCATGTCACTTGCTACACATCACACCTCAGTTGTTCTCAAAAAAGGTATCTGGGTGACCACACTGACTCAATTTTTCTAGAATGCATGAATACGTGAACAAGTCGGACAACCAGCTGCGCTGATTCACTTTTAAATCACTTCAACCTCAAAACTCTTGAAGTCCTTGACACCGTTGCATCCAAAAAGGTCAAATTTGTCACTAGCAAACAAAAACCTCCAAGGAGGTTCACTAAATCAGTTACAGATCAGAAAAGAAAATGCAGGAAAGCTGAGTGTCATCTCAGAAAAAGTAACCTACCAGATCACCATGAAACCTTCAGAATGCAGCTGCACACTTACAACTCTGAATTAAATACGGCTAGACAAGCATTCTTCTCCAAAGTCATTAGGGATGATATTTACAACTACTTTTTTTTGTTTGCCACTTTCAGATGTATTAATAAGATCAGTAGGCCCCCACCCCACAGCAGCACATGTAACATCATGTAGGAACTAAACATAGAAGCAGCCTGCGAGTGCCCTGCATGCCAGCACCGCACCACCTGGTTCATTCAATCTGCCCCCACAGGCCCCCCCGCCATCTGTCAGAGTCTCGTCCATCAGCCTGCAAACCAGGAGCTATCACAGACAGACCGCCTGCAGAGGGCCTCGGCTCTGATTTAGGTGGTCCTCCTCCAGAGGGACCCGTCTCAGGTTTGCAGGCTGTATTTTATATTCACAACCGCTGAAGCATTCCAGTGTCGGCGCCTCCACATGCTTGGCTCAGTAATGGCCCCGTCATCAGTGACCTCCAACAGACAAATTTCAGTGCATATGAAATAATGTCCAACTGATGCGGATCGTCAACGCAGGGGAGAGGTGCATGTGAACGTGTACGTGCTGATTCATTTTCGCTTCATCTAAACAATTATTTAGCTTTAAAGAGCTAACCGTTTTAAGAAATTATTCTCTTTTGTTGTAATTTTAACCAAAGATGAACTCAACTTTAAGGATGTCCCCGTCTTAATACGAGAATGAGGATCCCAACTGGAAAAGAATGGATCGTCCTCTCCAGGTCTGCATGGAGAGGTCCTGCCTCAGGAGGAGGTGGACAGGAGGATTAGGCCAGCGTCTGCAATGTTGGGGATGCTGAAGCTGTCCGTTTTGGTGAAGACAGACAAGAAGCCCTCAGTTGGCCAACGTTTCAACCCAAACCCCTCCCTCCATACACGTAATAAATGGTAAAAGGCCTGTATTTGATACAGCGCCTTCTATAGAGTCCTGGAATCCTGAGGCAGGGATGCCTCCTGGGTGTAAACTCTGGGGGACACATCGGAGAGATCATGTCTCTGAGAAGCGCTGGGAACACCTTGAGATCCCAATCAAAAGAGGCGATGTAGATAACCCTAACCCACGCAGAAGCTGAAGTCGAGGAGAACTTTTCAGAAAATATTTTGGTGTTAACAGTAATCAGACTATTTCATCAATCAGTTGTGTATCCAAAGACTTTGAGGGTTTAAATTAAATCCATCCAGTGATTCATGAGTGACTGCTAACAGAAATATGTCATACTGGCAGCCAGGAGAAAAAATATTGAAACTGTTTCACATCCTTCTTTTATCCAGCATGTCTGATTGTTACAGAAAGAACTCACCAACCCAACCCAGGCTACATAAGGTCAGTAAAGCCGACACAGCTTGGAGACGGGCCACAGCAATGAAGCAAACTCACCTCAAGCAGCTGCTACCGAATCAGGACAAATCCAATGTAACGTCACGAAATGGCCTGATTTTGAGATCCCACAGGTCAAGATCTACAGCCAGGTCAACTTAACATGGCTATGACACAACCTACAATATTTTCCCCTCACAGGAGTCTAGAAGTCTGCACGTAGTCCCTTTAATCAGAGCCTGCCTTCCTCACACCAACTGGACTGCAGCTCTGAGAGGTGTGTGTGTGTGTGTGTGTGTGTGTGTGTGTGTGTGTCCTCCAAGGTCCTTCACAGAGAAACTCTTTTAAATGAAATCCTTTATTCCCAGAAGAAAGAAGATGTTATAATTATATACAATGAAATGTTCATTGATCTGTAATTAATGATATATGCTTAGTATGTTTACTGTATGAGGTCATCACCATTCACACTCACACAAAGACAAAGTTAAGTTAACGCATGACACATAGTTAAGCTTTTGCCCAGATTCAGAGTCTACACATCAATGAGGGTGGGTCTCTGCGATGCTTGGTAAATCTTCAAACTTGTCAACCTGTGGATGGCTATTCAATCATAACATCAATCCATTAAAACTAGCCAGCTTTGGTTTTTCCCTGAGTTTGAACAGTCCAATAGTTCGAGCAGGGGCGGCGTTAGGCCCGGCTACTTGGGCTCAAGCCCCGAATGTTTTATGAAAAGCCCCAGATCTAAAACACGGAAGTAACATGCAGTACCAAAGTCCAACAGAGAGGGAGCAGCTGGCAGTAGTTTGTATACAGCCTGCCTGAGCCTCCACCACTGAAGAAGCCCTTCAGTAGCCGGCTTCTTCTGCAGTCTCTGCCTGAAACGCAAATGTAAAGATGGACATAAGGATGTTTTTTAGACCAAAAGTACCGCGACAGAACCCCAGCTTTGATGAGACTGGTGCTGACTCAGGTTTGTGAGTCTTATTTGAAAATATTTGTTGTGCTGCTGGTTTGCCTAAAGTTAGCTTACTATCAGGTAAAGTTGTTGGAGACAGAAAGGGAATATTTACTATCATCTCACACTAAATACTAACAGGAACAATATTGTGCCCCGAATGTGCTTAATATGTAGCTTCAGATTAAAAATTATGTGGTACAAGACATATATGATGTTGACTAGTGCGTGTCACGTGTGTGTGTGTGCGCGTGTGTGTGTGTGTTTAGCTCCGGATCTTCTTCAGTCCTAAATCCGCCCCTGAGTTCGAGGGTTCTAGAGCGAGCTTCAGACCGGCCATCTTTAGCACCTCTTTAACCAGCAAGGAGTTTGACACGTCGTCAAACTCTTTTTAAACCTTTTTTGCACCTGCAAAGCTGATAACAACAAGAAAGTATCTGCAGTAGAAAGCTGACGCAAACTCCTTCAGAGTTATTTTTAAGACGCTTTGTTTCATCTATCGTTGTGACCCGGAGACATCTCAGGACTGATTTGGTCGCATCGAGGTTTCTCTACAAACCAAGTGCAGTGGGGCCGTCGGCTCCATGACATCTCGGATCCAAACGGGGGTCTGTATGTGGTTTTGAGAATAATTTTCTAGCGTATTTGCAAACAAAATTATTTCCATCCAGAACTCAGATTTCTGAGATACGGAGACTCTGAATACATTATATTCACACCTAAGTTCCAGACACAATCCTTTAGTTTGCATCCACTCACAGTATAATAGTTTAACCAATTTGACAAGTCTTAATTGTTTGTAAAATAAATTCTTAAATTTTATAAACCTGACTGTTTCTTTAATCAAACGAAGTGTGTACGATCCCTTAATGAATAAAATAATCCTAGAATCTTCTGATTAAAACAATAAGACCAAGCAGGCGATATTCTAGTTAAATAGAGTATCACCGCTTATTGGTCACAAGTAGTGTTAATAATATAAATAGCTCTTAAAGCTATTTACCTTACCAAACATACTATTTATCTAACATTACAAATTGTCGTTAACAGCCAGATTAATTAAAATCGTACACTTCGATGGTTTTTGAATCATTAATTAACATCAAAAATCTATTTTCTGTGTCTGGGTGAAAAACGAGGGCGATCTCGTTACTCGCCACCAGGGGACGCAGCTCTCCCTTGTCATTCAAAGTCTATATGTCTATTTGAAAGCTTCATTTGAGCTAAACTGCAGGTAATTTACTATTTGTTGATATTTTAAGATAAATACATTTATGAGTGTGTGTTTTCATGTCTTGAGTGATTCTGCTACATTTGTTTGTGTGGTTTTGTCACTGTTGTAAGCTTGTGCTAGGCCAGGAAACTGATCCCCACTTAGCATTTAGCTGCTTGCTAATATGGTCTGATCAATCGGGCACACTAACGCCGCATGACGGTCGTTTTTCTGACGAGAATAGCGGATGTTAATTCTGTTTTTGATCAGAATCACACCAAGGATGCCTGAGGCTATTTAATTAGCCAAAATTAGCGCTACTACCCGTAGGCCCCCCCCTCGACTGAGACACGTTGACCTTAGGCCCAAAAAAACGGAAGAGCGTAGCGAGTGGATGCCGCAAAATTACATGCTATACCGACATAATTAGAGCGAGAACCTGAGTGGTATTCCGTGATTTATAAATAAAGTTGAGTTGAGTTGTAGTGAACTTCCACAAAATGTTGCATAATAATTTCTTAGTCCTCTACAGCGGTGCAGTAGGGCAGTGTACAGTAGCAACATGTCACACAGAGAGGTTAACTATTATTTATCAGCGTGAGAAACTTTTTTCTAACTTATTTCTAAACTATTTATTTACAGCTCCCATCATTTATTTTAGTAATTGTCCCAGACATCTTGTGCTACCCCTTTCACAATGATAGCAGGTGTGCACAGCAACACACACATACCCTCTCCCAGTCTCACAGCAATCAGGACACGCTGCGTGTGTGTGCAGCACACAGCCTGCCCCCAGTTTGTCATTTTGTAGTGGCTAAGGGGCCTGCGGGTGCAGTGTGTGTCACTTACTCCAGCTCTAACAAAAGGAAGCCTGCTCTGTTTCGCATTCCCTTTCCTAATGTCTGGATGGAAGGTATGGATTGCAGGCAGATTATTTTGCGAACATGCATGGTTAATAGAAATGTTCCTAGGTTGTACTCCATCCATCCATCTTTGGTGTGTTCTTGCTGTGTTGAAATTCTAATTCCATCTTTTAGCTCTTTTTTAAAACCCAGAAAGGTTTTATTTACCTGCAACTAGGGTTGTCACGGTGTGAAAATGTAACCTCACGGTTATTGTAGGATGGGAGGCAGATCTTTTAGCTATCAGGCTCCTCTCCTGTGGAACCAACTCCCAGCTTGAGTCCGTAAGGCAAACACCTTGTCTACTTTCAAGACTAGGCTTAAAACATTTTTAATTATTTGAACTTTGTTTTTTCTCTGTGTTTTTCTCCCCAGAAGAAGCTACAATGATGTTCTGTTGAGCTGTGGTAGCCTCACTGAGGGGGCCATCGGCTAGCACACTGCTGCTAACCACTTACACATTCTCCCTTTCCTGATAACATATGTGTGTGTGTGTGTGTGTGTGCGCGCTCTGTCTTCTCGATCCCCAGTGAGTCGTGGTGGATGGCTGCTTATACTGAGCCAGGATCCTCTGGAGGTTTCTTCCTGTTAAAAGGGAGTTTTCCTCTCCACTGTCACTGCATGCTTGCTTAGTATGAGGATTGCTGTAAACACTCTGACACTAGTCAGTGACTTGATGCAACCTGCTGGGTTCCTTATATAGGAAACTTTTGACTGATTGGCTTAATAACCTGACCGGTATTGGAATGCTTCTTCTATTCACCTGATGTTAGATGGTGCATCTCTAAAAAAAAGTTTAAGAATTAAAAGAAAGCTATATTTAAATTTACCATAACTGTACTGGGTCTACTTTTGTTCTTATTTTCATGGTATAATGTATATTTTTAAACTGGTTCTGGCTTACAGTAGCGTCCTTGTTGATCTATGCTGGCCTTTGTTTCCCTACATTTCCTTCAATCATACATCATTAAAACGAAGTATTATCCCTGCAAAGCTTCAGGAGCAGAGAACCCTTTGCTCAAAGCTTCCTGAGCCGAAGGACTTTCGCAGAAAAATGGGACACATAAAAGAGAAAAGACAAAAGGGAGAAAATAGAAAATGAAAGATTCAAAAGAGCAGAAGAGGGGATGGATGCAGCTTAAATGAGCGTCTCAGGGAGGAATGCTGGATAAATATACTCCCTTCCACTGAATGATAGGCATTCTCATTTCTCATCGAGCCCCTGTGGAGATGGAGAGCTGAGCAGGACTGGACCTGCCATCTTAACCCTTCCCCTCTGCTTGGTTTACACGGCCATTACCATCTTCATCCTTCCAAATGCCCATCTTTTACTTCCATCTTTAATCTTTTTAATACACCCTCCTACCCCCCCACCATCGCTCTGGCTCATCACTGCTATTAGCAGCTCGCCTTCTGACTTCATCCATGGCATGTGATCACCATTAGCACCTCGTGGAAAGAGCACTGTCATCATGTGTGCCATCATTTTCCTCCATAACCGTTAAGATCATTGTAAAAAGATACCATCGCTTACACAATGTCTTCAAATAACGGGATGTAGCCTCACAGGTGGACCCTACAGCTGCTCTCCAGCTCCAGCAGACACATACTTACTTTTTACGACTTTGGTTCTTAATGTATATCCTTCCTCTCCTTCAGTGCCGGGAGCCAGAGGTTGAGGGAAGATTAGTGGTCAGAGAGACCATCCGGTTAACAAAACAGCCAGAGGTTTGATTTCCTTACCAATTACCAGAGATCTGAGAGAAGATTCGAGCTCAATCAATGCTGCTGTTATATGACTGGGGGGTGGGGTGGGGGTGGGGGTGTACAACTCAATAAACCGGCATCCTGTTTCATTACAACTGAGCCACGACCCAGCAATGTCTCTGACCCATGATTCACTTAGACCTGACACAGAAGCTGCTGGATGTCCCAAACCCCCTCAGTAGGGATGAAACCAAATCAAGACTTTGTCCTGTTTATCTGCTTCCTGATGGATTCTTTAGGATGGATTTATCTAAACCAGAGAAGTAAACATGTGTTGCTACTTAACACAAAATGCTCCTACTTACATCGCAGGTCCTTATGATATTATACCAGCAGCGAGATTCACTTGGACCTTGACCTGGACTCCTTGGAAGAGGAGATTAATCGGGGCCCTCCTGGTGCACAAAGGAGCATCAGCATCATGTAGGAGGAGACATTAAATAGGAGTGAGTGTCGAAATAATCATGAGGAGCTATTTAAGCTACTTCTGCAGCAGCGTCCACCAAGGAAGTCCTTTGAAACTTCACAATAAAAGCCTGAAACATAAAATGCCTGAAGCTTATGAAATAGTTTGATAAAACTCAGAATAATTTTTCCACAACATTTTCAATTTTACCCCAACATCTTCATATTTTAGGATTTCAGTTAAACTCGGTTCAGGCTTTAATGAATGGGTACTAAAATGTTCATTGAGCTGCTAATTAAAAGGATTTCCAGCACTTTGATGAAATTAAACACAACTTAAAAGTTTCACTGTTTTTTAGCAGGTGATGGTCAACAGTGTCAAAGGCTGCAGTCAGGTCCAGCAGGACCAGAACAGAACAGTCCCCTGCATCACTGTGGGTCAGAAGGTCATTAGAGACCCTAAGAAGAGCCGTTTCAGGCTGTAGGACAGGCAGGAGAGACGATGCTGCTGATGGTGTTAAACAGCACCTTGGGGTTCCCTTTGCTCTGGGACACCAGGTTGGAGAAATAGGAAACCCTCGCATCTCTGACTGCAGAGTTAAAGAATGTCAGAAGATCCTTTAAATGGTAAATGGTCTGTATTTGATATAGCGCCTTCTAGAGTCCTGGAACCCCCAAGGCACTTTACAACACAACCAGTCATTCACCCATTCACACACACATTCACACGCTGATGGTGATGAGCTACGATGTAGCTACAGCTGCCCTGGGGCGCACTGACAGAGGCGAGGCTGCCGAGCACCGGCACCACAAGTCCCTCCGACCACCACCAGCAGGCAACGTGGGTTAAGTGTCTTGCCCAAGGACACAACGACAGCGACAGACTGAGCGGGGCTCGAACCTGCAACCTTCCGATTACGGGGCGAGCACTTAACTCCTGTGCCACAGTCACCCACAGCAGATGCAGCGGATGGACGTGGAGATGGGTTTTCTTCCACAAACGCTCAATTTTTCTGCATTGGCACGTTAGGCTGTGAAGGCTGTCATTAAACCAGGGAGTAGGGTTCACTGCAGGAACTGGTCTGGTTCTGACAGGACAGATGTTGTCCAGAATGGAGAGGCAGTGCTCGTTAAACTGAGAAGTTAAGGAATCTGGGTCGTTATCAGAAGAACAGGTTGGATCAAAAGCATTAGAAAAATTGCTAGCTGTGCTCTCATTAAGAAAACAAGAACTAACCAAACGGCGAGCAGGAGGTGGGGACGCAGAAACTGACAAGTTAAAGAAAATGCAATGGTGATCTGAAATATAAACGTCCACAGGACAAACACTGTCAGTATTTAGACTCAGGGTAAAAACAAGGTCTAGAGTGTGCCCCCTGGTGTGTGTGGGGCAAGAAACATGCTGGGTAAAGCCGAAGGAGTCCATAAGGCTGGAGAAATTCATGGCAAAGGGATCAGAGGGATCATCAACATGGATGTTAAAGTCACCAACAATCACCAGTCTGGACAGCTTCACAGTGGAGGATAGAAAGTCACTAAACTCCTGAAGGAAAGAACTGTTTGGACCAGGTGGACGATAGACCACAGCACAGTAGAACGGGTCCTTACGCCCGACTTTAATCAGCTGCAGTTCAAAGGAAGCAAAGTGACCAGAGGTTGTAGAGCTACATGGAAGATGGTCTCTGAAAACAACAGCTAGGCCTCCACCACGACCAGAACCCCGGGGCTGGCTAAGAAAAGAATAACCACTCGGGCAGAGTTCAATCAGACCAGAATAATCAGATGTTTGCTGCCAAACTTCAGTCAGAAACAGAAAATCCAGGTTTTTAGAGAGAATTAGATCATTGAGCAGGAAGGACTTATTGTTAACAGAGCGGGTATTTAATAGAGCCATGCTGAGTGAGGTGGAGGAATCAGAAACTACAGAAACAGCTGGAGTTAGTGGACGTAAATTAGCAGGGTTAGATCCACGGTGTTTATAAAAACCACTTATGGAGGGAACAGGAGGAGAAACCACTGAGGAATGAGGATAAACCGACCTTAAAAAACTTGAACGGAGAAACCGCGTTGCAACGCGGCCTGGCGG